>JAGMUV010000025.1:600000-1115818 GCA_020744425.1 Dactylonectria macrodidyma | reverse complement strand
CTTATTCTTTTAAATTCTTCTAACTCCTTTTTAATCTTATTCTTACTTTTTATAATATACTTAACCCCTTTTTAAAATTACTATTACCTTTCTTTAAATTCTAATCTTCTATTCTAACTTATATTAATTAATTACTTACTTTATTACTATTATTTATAACTATTTTTTTCTTTTTCTTTTTTCCTTTTTATTTTATTACTTTTTAATTATTTATTTTTCTTTCTTTTATTAATTTAAAATCTTTTTTAAAAAAATAAAATAAAAAATAAAACCCTTATTTTATTTATTTCTAACTTTAAATTACTAACCCTTTTTTTTCTTTACTCTCTTTCTTCTTTCTTTATTCTTAGACTTATTAAAACTAATTTAATATACTTACTTACTTTAATCTCTATTTTAACTCTTCTCTTACTATTTATTTTTACTTACTTTACTCCTTTCTTATACTTTTTTCTCTTTCTTTCTTTTCTTTTTATTTCTTCTTTTAGCCTTATAAGCTTAAGTTATATTCTTAGCTTAAAAACACTATACTTATTATTAGTAATTACTATAAGCTAGCTTATAAATAGCCTTATAAGCTTAAGCTATATTATTAGCTTAAAAACACTATGCTTATTACTAGTAGTTACTATAAGCCAGCTTATAAATAGCCTTATAGCTTTAAATTATACTCTTAGCTTAAAAACACTATACTTATTATTAGTAGTTACTATAGGCTGGCTTATAAATAGCTTTATAAGCTTAAAGTTAGCTTTATCTATTTTATTTTCCTTATTATAAATATATATACTTAAGATAGAGCCTTTTAGAAGAGGCTTATTAGTCTAGTAGTCTTAGCTATTATATTAATAAGCCTCTTTAGAAGGTTCTATCTTAAGTATATATCTTCTTTTTATAAGGTTTAAAGTTTAATTCTTACTTTTATAAGCTTTTTTCTTTTTTTTTTTCTTTTCCTACTTTTATAGCCCTTTACTAATAGGCCTTATTACTAGGCAGTAGCTTAAAAACACTATGCCTATTATTAGCAGCTGCTGCAAGCCGGCTTATGAATAGCCTTATAGCCTTAAGTCATACCCTTAGCTTAAAAACACTATGCCTATTACTAGCAGCCGCTGCTGGCCAGCTTATGCATAGTCTTATAAGCTTAAGTCATGCTCCTAGCTTAAAAACACTATGCCTGTCACTAGCTGCTACTGCTAGCCGGCTTATGAATGGCTTTACTTTCACAGCCCTCAGTACCTGCAGCCTAAAACATTACAGCAGCGCCGGCTGCTGCCGCCAGCCGGGCTATGAGTAGCTTTACCAGCCCTCATTACATCAACCGCCCGAAAACACTACGCCTATTACTAGCCGCCGCTGCCGGCCAGGCTGCGAATAGCTTTACTTACTAACTTGACGTTACAAGCCCGAAAAACACTACGCCCGTTGCCGGCTGCCGCCGCTAGCCGGGCTATGAGTAGCTTCACCAGCCCTCATCACACTAACCGCCCGAAAACACCACGCCCGTTACTAGCCGCCGCCGCCGGCCGGGCTGCGAATAGCTTTAACGTACATGATAAGCATGCGGATCAAACAAGCATGCGGATCAAAAATCATAACCTTCGAAATAGAAATCGCTATAAAAACACAACTAACCATCTAATCAATTAAAATCAACTACTATACTCTTCCCAATATATCCCAATAACTACCTACACGTCCTTGCATTATATCCGGGCCTGCCGCACACTCCACAGCGCCTTTCCTTCGGTCGCGCTGACCCTCCTTGACCACCACTTTTCGACGATTCAGCCACTACCTGCGCATTAACATCCATCCGATCAATTGCTTCCCTTCCTTTATCTACTGTCATCACCCCTCTTTTCTATAGGCGGGTCCTTTTTGCCCTACGGCGCCGGCTTAGTATCTCATTTGCCTGTCGAAGGTCGCGGTTCTTAGCCCTTAATAAGGCATTCTTATGCATTATTGCCTTAGTTCCCTTAGAAAGAGACTTTAGTGCTCCTAGAATTGACTCTGGAGAGCTACTTTGATGCCTTCTGATTCGTCTTTCAAGGTATTCAGACTGAGACCTGGCCTTAAGAACGGTCTTTGGGGTCTTTGAAACCCAAGGGGCAGAGGCGCTAGCCTCCTCCTCAATCGGCGTTGGAGTCCGTAGCTGCACATCAAGCTTCGAGACTACACTTTCCGGGTTAAGAGGAACAAGCCTGGCTCCTCTAAAGGCTGCCTTGATATTTCTTTCTGTTATAGTGGCTTGAAATGCGGCGTAAAAGGCCGGAAAGAACTCGGTCTTCGAAACGTGGGTTATAGAGCATTTGATTAGATGCTCTATTTCTCGACCATAAGCCTTCTTGAGCAGCCCAAAGCACCCGACGTCAAGAGGCTGAAGCAGATGAGAAGAATGAGGCGGCATATAAAGCGTAATGATCTTGTTCTCCTCGTAATATATCTTAAAGTCGGCTGAGTGGTGACTTTCGTGCCTATCGAGGATTAAAAGACGATAGGGACCAGTTGATCGGTTGGTTGTATATCGGTTAAAGTGCTTTAGCCACTCAAGTCCTATCTCGTTATCGGTCTAGCCATTTCGAGACGTTGCAATAGCCCAATCGCCCGGGAGGTTGCTTTCTCGGTACCAGTTGGCGAGGTGATATTGGCCTGCACTTATGATAAACGGCTGGATCGCTCGGCCTTCCGCATTGATCGCCTGAATGATAGTAATCCATTCCCGGCTTCTAGGCTGCACTGATTTTGGTCTTCTACGCCTTTCTGAACCTGTGACGACCATTCTGCTTGTAATCATGCCCATCAGAAAGCCAGTCTCGTCAAAGTTGTAGATATTATTTAATCGGATGCCATACTTCGCGATTGTGTTCTCCATGAGCCTAAACCAGTTGTGAATAATAGTCGGATCTTCGCATTTGGCTCTCTGATAGTCGTATTTATGAAAAAAAACGCGTCTTGAGCTCTTCGTGTCGCTTGACGAAGTTAGAAGCCTAGCGCTTGCCGATAGGTAATGCGTCGCGGTTGGCGAGCAATCGGTTGGCCATTTCTTCAATACTACGCAGTTGCGGGGGAAATCCTTGCGAATCTAGGTCGAGAATGAACTGAATAATGATCTGTTCCTCTAGATCAGATAGTTTGCGTGATTTAGGGATCTAATCGCAACGCGCGGATATGCTATGCTGTCGGCGGTAGAGAGTAGTATAAGGGATTTTATAGACCTTTGTAGCGCGTCGAAGACTTAATTCTCGGTTATTTTGGTAGGCCTGAAGTGCAAGAAGCACCTTAGCCTCTATATTCGCCCGCGGCATGCTGGGTGGTTGAGGAATAATTAATCAAATAGAAATGTTATAGGTTGAGGGATTTTTGATCCGCATGCTTGTTTGATCCGCATGCTTATTATGTACGTTACTTACTAACTTGACGTTATAAGCCCGAAAAACACCACGCCCATTACTAGCCGCCGCCGCCGGCCAGGCTGTGAATAGCTTTACTAGCCCTCATTATATTAACCGCTTAAAAACACTACGCCCGTTACTAGCCGCTACTGCTAGCCGGTTTGCGAAGTTAGCTTTATCTATTCTATTTTCCTCGTAGTAAATGTATATATCCGAAACAGAGCCTTCTAGAAGAGGCCCGTTGGTCTAGCGGTCTTGGCTGCTATATTAACGGGCCTCTTCTGGAGGCTCTGTCTTGGGTATATATCTTCTTTTTATAAGGTTTAAGGTTCAATTCCTACCTTCATAAGCTTTTCTCCTTTTTTTTTCTTCTTCTTTTCCTACCTTTATAGCCCTTGCTAGCAGGCCTTACTGCTGGGCAGTGGCTTAAAAACACCACGCCCGTCGCTAGCTGCTGCCGCCGGCCGGCGTGCGAATAGCTTCACTTGCCCCTGGCTGCGGCTACTATGACCGCAGCCGTCTAACGAGCGAGGCTATGGTTCGATCCCCGGCCGGATGACGTTGGCTGACCCTGTGGGGCCACTTGCGCCCCGCAGCCGCGGCCCGGGCCCGGGCCCGGGCCCCACAACCTTAAATTAACCCTCGAGCCAGCTCTAGCGTCTTCGTAAGAAAGCGGCAGGAAGGGAAAGTGGAATAAGGAGACGGAGAGAAAGGGGGCGGGGCGGGGGGAACGGAGGAATAGAGAAATAGAGAAGGAAGGAAGGAAGAGAGGTCTTTTATTACTCTTAGGCTTTTATATCTTATTTAGCTCCTCGCCTTATTTCAGCCAGCTGCTATTACTACTCTTACTACTCTCACTACTCTTACTACTGCTCTTACTACTCTTGCCACTACTACTACTGCTACTACTACTGCTGCTGCTGCTGCTGCTACTACTGCCGCTATTATTACACAAGCTAGCTAAAGACTGCTATTGCATTCATCATCTCCTCGCCTGCTACTAGCTGCAGATGCCTCTGCCCTAGCCAGCGCTAGTAATCCTAGCAGTCTTTAAAAGCCTGGCTAGCGAGGTCCCTCTCGAGCCAGCTCCGGATCGGAGGGCTGCAGAAAGCAGCAAAGGCTAGCAGTAGGACTACGTACTTAAATCAGCAGCTTTAGCCGCCATCCTGATATCCGCTTGCGCAGAGGGCCTGTGAGAGGTGGCAGTAGAAGCAGCTTAGGTAGTGGCTGCGCCCGCCCTTCGTATAGCGAACGCCTTACTGGAAGTCCATAGCCTTATTAAAGGAAAGAGATAAGAGCCAGCTTTCATCCCTCTTATCTACTGCGTCTACTATATCCACTGCGTCTGCTACTTTTACTGCATTTGCTGCTTTTACTACTACTACCTCCTGCATCGCCTCCTCGGCTGCCTGGATCCTCAGGTAGCAGTACTACGAATGCCGCGCCGCCGGCTGCCCGTAGAGCAGCCAGCAGGGCCGGCAGCCTATCTTCAGCGCGAGGCTGCCGATTTCCTCCAAGGCCGCCTCCATCGCCACGAGCTCCCGGCTGCTTTAGCGGCCCCGGTCTTGCAGTAACCCTAGCCTTAGCGCTACGGGCTCGCCCTGCTGCTCGCAGTTATCGCAGAGCGCCGCCTGCAGGCTGATCTCGCTGTAGCTACGGTAGTCCTCATCTATATAGTGGCCGAGGATGTAGTACTAGCACCCCCGGGTCCAGATAAGGCTGCCGATCTCCTGCTGCTCCGCCTCCTAGTAGGCCTCCTGCCCCGGGTTACTAAGAGGCCAGTTCCGCTCCTTTACGATCGCCTTCGCAACTGCCAGCTCTTTAGCGCGGCCTGCCTGCCTGACCTCCTGTACGTAGCTAAGGACGGACTAGGGCAGGTCGAAGTGGATGATGTGGACGACGCTGGCTACGTCAAGCCCCGTGCCTAGGGCCGCCATGGCCACGATATACGGCGCCCTGCCCTCCGCCTACTCGTCATAGCCAGCATCCCGCTAGGCCATGAAGGCGGCGGCGGCGGCAGCGTCAGCGTCGGCGTCAGCGTCGGCCTCTTCCGGCTCCCCGTAGTAGTAATAGCAGCCCAGCTGCCGCGCCAGCGCCCGGCAGCTCGCGCGGCTGTGGTAGAAGACGATGCCTTTCTGCTCCGGCTGCAGCCGCCTTGCCCGCGCGGCTACAAGCTCCTTCACAGTGCGGATGCCCTGGCTGTCCTTGACCTTGCTGACTTTAAGCTGTAGGTTCAGCCAGTGGCTCAAGGCCCGGATATAAAGCGGGTTCTATAGTAGCATGGCTGCCTTGAACGCCGGCTGCTTGTGCAGCAGTAGCGTAGCCATGAGGAAGACCAAGGGGCAGCAGAGCCCGCATAGCCGCATTAGCCACTAGAGCTTAGTTCAGTAAGTCTTAGCGGCCGTAAAGATAAGATAGCATTTATTAATAACAATGCAGTCAATGCGGCCGCCGGCGCTCAGCGCGGCCGCCCACTATAAGAAGGCATCGCTGCCCGCGGCTTCTACTAAGATGACAGTAACCGTAGGCCAGAGCTCCCGCGCCTCCAGCCAGGCATAGCAGTCTAGGCCTGCCTTCTAGCAGCGGCTAACTAGCTGGGCCTTAAGGCGGCGGAAGGGCGTGACCACGATCATCATGCCGGCGCTAGCGAGCAGGGCCGGCACTATAAAGACAAGGCTCTTGCCAGCACCTGTCAGCAGCACCGCTACGAGCAGGGTCCGCTTAGCGAGAGCTAGCTGGATCGCCTCCTTCTGCTCTGCTGAGCGGAAGTCGGCGGCCGTCTTCTCTAGCGCCTGCTGCAGGGCCCGGAGGAGAACCTGCTCGTCAATAGCGGCCGCCACGCCCTCCCTTCTAATCGCCACTGCGGCCGCGGCCCCGGCTCTGAGCAGCCCCAGCGGCCGCATCTTCTTCCTCGCCTTCTCCTCCGCCTGCCTCTCCTCCGCCTCCTCCGCTTCCTCTGCCTCCTCCGCTGCCTCTGCCTCCTCCGCTGCCTCTGCCTCCTCTGCTGCGAGGCCCCTTTTCCTTTTCTTGCCGCCTTGCCCTCTGCCCTCTGCTCTTATACGCAGGCCCGGCCCCGCCTCCGCTTCCCCTCCCTCTCCCGCGCCGCAGCCGAGGAAGCGGTACTAGCGCTGGCTAGCTCGGCTAAAGACCTCTAGCGACTCAGAGGTAAGCCGTTTGAGGATATCGATCGTCACCCCGTAGCGAGCGGCGGTGCGGGTCGTGTGGGCCGCAGCGAGGTCATCAGCCTCTTCATAGTCCTCGGCCTCTTCCTCCTCCTCGTCCGCAGCCCCGAGGAGGCCGGCCTTGCTGAAATTCGCCTACTGCGGCCCCTTTTCCCTCGTATGGCGCCGGCTGATGGTAATAGCGATATGCTACTATTACTATAAGGTAATCCGTTAGCCTATGTAATACTGGCTCTATTTCGCTAGGGCTTGTGATAGCTGGCTGCTATCCTAAGGCGTACTAGGGCTGTTGGGCTGGTGCTAGATAAAGTCGCTTAGTAGATAGACCTTATCGAACAGGGCCTAGCGGCTGCCCTCGAGCCAGTCAGTAAACAGCCGGATATAGAGCATATAAAGGACTATAAGCTGCCTAACCCGGCCTAGCAGCATCCGCAGGATGACCTTAGGGCTATCGAAGTGGGCGAGGGACTTATAATAGTGGCTAACTAAGACGACCTTACTATTAATAATAAAGACACTGCGGTCTTAGTTAATGCTATTAATAAGCCGCAGGCCGGTGATTTCGGGGCCCTGGCGGGGGGCGTCCGTTAGGTGGACTAATAGCAGTAGCAGCTCGAGGAACTTCTTCACCTACTGCTAATACTGCCGTACCCGCGCCCATTTCCACTCCCCTTGGCTATCTAAGAACTGCCCCTTATAAGGCCCGGCGATGAGGTTCTGCAGCATCTCCTTCTCCCTCCTAGCTAGCCCGTTCGTATAGAGGAAGGACTGGCCGCGCTGGGTCTGCATTAGGTCGTCCCGGATCGCCGCAAGGGGCACGAGGAAGCGGCTGTCATCTCCTTCTTCTAGCTTTAGCCCCGGCCCCGGCCCCGGACCCCCCGCCTTACTCGGCCGGAAGAGCAGGCCTTCCCAGAAAAGGGCCTCAGCATCCGCCATTATCTGCGTGACTATTTACTAGATGCTATCTATTGCAAAGGGCTGCTCCTGATAGTAAAGCAGCATGCCTTCCTTATTCCAGACTACTGCGAGCTAGCTGCTAGTCTTAGCAGTAATACGCCTTCTATAGAGCAGAAGGCTAAGGGTATAGCCTATCGGGGCATAGCTGGACTTATATAGCCAGCGTTCCCTCATAGCCATAAGCCGCTCAAGCAGGTCAGCTATAGCTGCGCGGTCTTAGCTCAGCAGGGCCGCCTCCACTACTATAGCGCGCCCTGTGTATATAAGGCCGGCGAGGATGCTAGTAAAGTGATGCGCTGGCCGTAGCTAGCCTGTCTTGCTGTTAATCCTTAGGACGGCGACGAAGTGCTATAGCAGGCTAGTAAAGGGGTCTTCGGGCAGGCGCTGCATCTAGAAGCTAGCTAGGACTTACAGGACTTCCTCGTCTAGCTAGCTACTAGCAACCTCCCCCCCCTCTCGTTCTTCCTCTGCCTTAAAGCTACTGCTACTACGGCTGCTCGAACTATTAGTATTAGTATCAGCATTAGTAATAGTAGCAGCAGTAGCTACAGCTTGTAGCTAGCTCTGGAGCCTCTCGAGCCGGCCTCTCTGAGCCGGAGTGAAGGAGAAGGCATGCTAGCTAGCGAGCTCGGCCGCCTCAAGAGGCAGGACCCTCAGATAATAGCAAAAGAATCGCTGGCTATAGCCCAGATACTGGCCCATGCTGGCTTGCTCCTGCAGAGGCCCGAAAGGCCGGCTATGAGGATCTTACAAGTGGGGGCTAGCTAGGAAGAGCCGGCTGATTAGGGGTATCTCTTGCAGGCCCGCGACGCAGCAGCGGAAGAAGACGCGCTCCAGAGCCCTCGCTAGCACCTCGAGGCCCGGCTTGTCCTCGGGCTGCGGCATCCGGCTTACGGCGTAGATGCAGCTAAGGCTGCGGCTACGGAAGTAGTCGATCTAGCCTGTGCGCCGAAGCCAGTTCGTAATTTCATGCTTATTTACACTTCCTTCGAGCATCTAGAGCTGCATTTCCTGCTACTCGCCTTGCTCGTAGTCCTACTGCTGCTAGATGCTGGCCGCTAGCTGCCGGGCCTGCCGGGCCTGCCGGGCAGCGTCCGCCATAGCTGCTTCAGTCTCTGCCGCCGCGGCCGGGGCGGCGGCGGCTGGAGTGATGGCGGCGGCGCCCGTGGCTACACTGAAGTAGAGCCGCCTCGACGGCTGCGTAAAGAAGGTTTACGCCTCTAGAGAGCACTAGAGCCCATGCCGCGCCTGCTCATCTTTAGCTTAATGCAGCTCACGGCAGTATAGCTTACAGAGCTTCCAGTTGATCGTAATGAAGCCAGGGCACTGACGGCAGCCGAAGGCTCGGCGGATCGGCAGCCCGGCTACAGGAGCTAGCGGCTGCTCTAGCCCGCGCTGACCCGCTCCAGCCCGCTGCTAGGTCGGCCCGCTTAGGTCCTTCTGCTTATAGTGCTGCATAAGGGCTCAGCAGACTGCTAGGTTAAGGCTAGCATAGGCTCTCTATAAGTAGCTCCGCAGGTCGGTAATTGCATAGCTATGCACTTTATAGATAAGTGCCTGATAGGTCGGGTAGTATAGGAGCTAGCTAGGGCTAGGGCTGGCTCGAAAGGCTACTTATAGTTATGGCAGCTGCTCGTCTTCCTCTTCGCGCTCTTTGCTATCTCTCCCTTCTTGCCGTCCTATATCTCTATCTTCTTCTTCTCCGCCTTCTATTTCCTCTTCCATTTCCTTTTCTGCTCCTTCTTCTTTATCTCTCTTAAGTAAGGCTACTAAGTTAATAAAGAAGGAAGGAAGGAAGAAAGCAGGGAAGCAGGCCAGGTAAGTAGAAAGGTAGGTAAGCAGGCAGGCGGGCGAGCTGGCAAGAGAGAAGGAAGGAAGGCAGGAAGGAAGGAAGGCAGGCAGGTCAGGAAGGAAGGAAGGCAGGCAGGTCAGGAAGGCGCGGCCCCTAACCCTTTTAACCCTAAGTCTAGTCCTCCTAACCCCAAGTCGCTACTAATTAGCTCAAGACCGGTCATCAAGCGGCCCGCGGTTATTAAGTGGCCCGTGGGGCGGCCGCGGGCCCGTGCGCGGATTTTCTAGCCAATGGGCGCTGCGGAAACGGTTATTAAGTGGCATAATCTACCACTCAATAACTGCGGATTCGTAGGTTAGGGGAATTTATTAAAAATATAAGAACAGCTCATATAGTTAAGAATACTTACTACTTAATTATTAGAATTAATAGAACACTTTATATTAAATAGGAGGTTAAGAAAGGTACTAAAACTAAGTTTAAAAGTTAAATACTTATTAAAAAAAGACTATTTATACTAAGAATTAGCATTTTAAATATAATTTGCATATTTCCTATTTATAAACCCTAGGATAGATTAGTAAGTATAAAATAGCTATATATAATACTCTTTAATTATAAAGTAATTTAAAGTATTTAATTAAATATAGTATTTATAGAGTAGCGGATTTTCATATTTAAAGAAGGCAATAATTAAAGCCTTCTTATACTTAGGTTAGTAAAGCAGTTCTTTAATAAAATACTTATAAGAGTAGCCTAAGTTAGTAAGAATATATACTAACTAAAGGGGCTAGTTAGAGATATATTTTATTAAGTATTTTAAAACTGCATTAGCTATCTTATCCTTATAAATCCAGGCTTAGATATACTTCTTAATAAAGTTAATATTAAGTAACTCTTCCTTAAGAGCAAACTGTCACAGCCCGGTCTGTATAGACTATGTAACGCTGGCTAGGCAGACTTACCCTACTAATTTCTAACCAATCCTATTAGATCACGATTCTAAACCATAATCCTAGTAATGGATTATAATTCTAAACTGTAATCCTAGTAATAGATCATAATCCCTAACTATAATCCTAAGGGATAGATTATAATTTCTAACTATAATCCATTAGGATATTATTTATATATAAGTATATTCATTTAGTACTTTTATAAAAATAGCTTTACTAGCTATTAATATACTTAGTTATATTAAATCTACTATTCTACTATTACTAGACTGTAATTTATATTACTTACTATAATATCCTTAATCTACTCGATTATAAATACTATATGCTTTAGACCTATTCTAAAGCCTTAATATAAGCCTAACTATTATATATTAATAGCTCTTATTTAGTATATTACTATATTAACCTAAGTAATACTTTATACTATTAGTATATTTAAAATAAACCGAACTCTTATTACTCTAAGTAATGCGCTTATACTACTAGTATATATAACCCTATTAAGCAATGCGAAAATAGTAATAAAGGTCTAGTAACTTTATGCTCTTATTTAAACTCTATAGTAATAAGTGCAGAATTAACTAGCTATAATACTTACTATAACTATAAATAATAACTATAACTTAGGAGAAATGATTAAATTACTAAAGCCTGAACTATTCGATAGTTTACTAAGTAATATAATTCTATTTATTATTAGGATAAAGGGATACTTCTGATTCTTCTTATAACGTCTTATATTATCTAAAGTATGCTTATTATTTATAAATAACTTAATGATTAAGAATACTAAAGACTAATTTAAACTAATTATAAGAGACTTTTTAAATAATAATAAGGCTAATTAAGATTAAGATACTATTAATATCTTTACTAATTAGGAGAATTTTAAAGAAATAATTAAAAATACTTTTAATATAATTAATAAAGAAAAGCAGGTAGTAATTAAGATCTATAAGATTAAGTAAATTAAATTTACTACTATTTATACTATTATATTCTAATAAGTCGCTTTTAAATTAGAATAGGATAATAATATACTTATAGAAATCTTTTATTAAGGACTTAAAGAAGAAGTTAAGGACGAGCTATATAAAGCTAACTGACCTAATATGCTTATAAAGTATATTACTATAGCTATTAAGATTAACGAATGATAGTATAAAAGATAAAAGGAGAAGGCTAAGAACTAATAAAGAAGCTAAAGTAATAACTACAACCCGTATTACCTTAAGAACTAAGATAATTAGAAAAATAAAAACTGGGTTAATACTTCTTATAGAACTTAAGCTAGACTTATAGAACTTAGAGCAGCTTAGTAAAATTATTTTAAGGTTAAATACTAGAATTATAATAAAATAGAATACTTTAAAAATAAGTATTAAAGCTTTAAAATAAATTAAAAGCATAAGCCTATACTAAAAGGTAAGAACCTTTAGTCTACTAACTACTAGCACTTATTTAAAACCCTTGTTATAACTAGAAGTAGCTATTATAGCATATTTAGCAGAACTAGAGAAGATATAATTAACTCTAAATCTAAACCTAAGACTATTAAATAATAAGATAAAATAGAAGCTAGAAGAGAAGCCTACTAAGGCGAATGAGTATAACAATTAGTAAAGGAAATACTAGAAGAAAAGTAAGTACGCTTAGTATATAAAGGCAAAAGTGCCTAAGGATGCTATACTAAACGTAAGGTAGTTAGGGAAGCTAATAGATAATAGGACCTTATTCTAGAAGGCTAATTTATAAAGAATACTATAAATAGAAAGATCTTTACTATAGTTAAGAAAGGCGATAAATGTGTATGATTTATACTTATTCTAGAAGATAGTGAATCTTATAGATAGAAAGTTAAAAAAGAAATCCTTAATAAATAACTAAGTTAGGTTAAAGTAAACTATAGTTAAGAAGGAAATGCACTTAGTATAACCTTCTAACTACTTAAGACCCAGGCTATATAAATAAATAATGATTATAACTATTAATAAGTTAGCTATATAAAGAATGAATGCTTAGTATTATTTTTTAAAAAAGGCAAATAAATTTAGAATAAATTCTATAATAATAAGAAACCTAAGTAAGGCAGTAAATAATAAGATACTAGTACTAGTAAGCACTACGAACCCTTATAAAGCAGAATAGCTAAAAGTAAATAGCGCTTAGAAGCCTACTATATCCTAAATGAATAACTTAATTAAGAACTAGAGCTTATCCTTATATCTGCAGACGAATATTTAGATAGTAGTAATAATAAATAAACAGACCTTTACTATAAGGAATATAAGGAGTCCTTAATAGAAGTAAAAGAATAGTAAAATATAGTAAAAATTAACCTATAAGGAATCCGTATATAAATAAGTAATGAAGATTAATATTAGTAAATAGTTAGAAAAAGATAAGAACCTTAAGTAAAAGAAGATCTCTATATCTATACTTAATTAAGACTTAAAGTATAAAGTAATAAAGAAATACCCTAAGGAGAATTCTTAAATAACCCCTATATTAAAACGGATAACCCCTAATATTATAAACTTATATAGATCTTATACTATAACTTATATTATAAAAAGCATATCTATAGTAAATAGAAAAATGATTACTTTTTTATATAATTAGAAGATTATTTAATATCTATATTATACCTTTATAATAAAATTAAGGGCTACTAAATGAGGAGTTTTAGACCTATTAATAGGATTATAATTCTAGAGTATTTTAATAAGTTTTTCTCTTTAGAATGCATTAAAGGGCTAATAAACTTAATATAGTATAATAAAGAAGATTACTTAATTTATACTTAAGCTAAGATTAACTTATAATATATATAATAAGATAAATAGAAAGACTTAATAGCTAACTATACTAAGTAAATATAGGTATTATTAATAAAAAATAATAAATGCTATTTATAAAAAAGCGATAAGCAAGTAATAATATTATAAGAAAATCACTTTTATTAAAAGCTCTATATATAGTATAAATAGTAATAAAATAAAAGATACTTAAGCTATAAGTATAAGTTAATAGTATATAACTTACTATATTAATAGATAGTAGAGCTAAAGTAGACTATATTAACCTAAAGGTAGTTAATAAGCTGAAGCTACTATAGAAGTATAAGAAAGAAGCTTATATATTATATAACCTTAAAGGCAATATATTTAATTATAAAGATAGATAGATTATTAAAGAATTTAATTATTTAAAGGTTTTTATTAATAGAAAGAACTAAGGTACTACTTTTAATATTATTCTAATAAAGTATTATAATATTATACTTAAGTATCTATAGCTAAGAAAATATAACTTATATATTAATTAAAGAACTAGCTAGGTATTAATTAATAATAATAATATACTCCTTAATAATAATAAAAATGACTTAGAAGAAGAGAGATCTTTAATTTTAATCTCTAAAGATAGTAAAGATAAGAATTTATATAAAGAAATAATAGATACCTTATTACTTCTAATAGGAATATAATATAAATATTAAAAAGGTAAGAAAAACACATTCTAAAGGACGATTAGATGCTTATAATAATAATTTAAAGAAATAAATAAAGATCTTAAAAAATAGGAAAAAGAATAATAAGAAAATCCTAAAGATAATAAGCTTAAGAACATATTAGTATAGTATTATATCTATGAAAAGCTTTTTACAGAAGAACTTAAGATAGGATTATTAGAATTTAGTTAATAGGATTATAAAATTATACTAAAAGATAGAGTATTACTTATATTCTATAAGATTTTTAACCTTAATAAAATATAATTATAAATACTTAAGGAATATATTAAAGACATATTATATAAAGGATATATTAGGATATTAAAGTCCTTAGTTAGTTATTTAGTTATATTTATTTTTAAAAAGAATAGTAAACTCTGACTTATTATAGACTATTATTACTTAAATGATATTATACTAAAAGATCGAACCCTATTATTACTTATTATAGAGCTTAAAGACTGACTCTATAAGATAAAGTTCTTTATAGTATTAGATCTTAAAAATGCATATAGCCTTATTTATATTAAAGAAGGATATAAATAGAAAACTGCTTTTAGAATAAAGTTTAGACTATATAAATACCTTATTATACCTTTTAGACTTATAAATATACTAACTATATTTTAATAAATAATTAATAATATACTATATAAATACTTTAATATATTTATTATATATTACTTAGATAATATTCTTATTTTTTTTAAAATAAAAGAAGAGTATACTAAGTATATTTATAAAGTATTATAAGTATTATAAGATTATAAGTTATTAGTTAAACTAAAGAAAAGTCATTTCTATATTTTAGAAGTAGAATTTCTTAGATATATAATCTCTTATAATAAGATTAAGATAGATCTAAAGAAAATCACTATAATTAGTAAATAGTTAAAACTAATAAATATTATAAAAGTATAAGCCTTCTTTAGATTTATTAATTATTATTAAAAATTTATTTAAGGGTTTAGTAAATATATTATATTACTTACTAATCTTATATAAAAAGGAGCAGAATTTAAATAGGATGCTACTATAGAAAATGCATTTAATAAAATTAAGAAGATTATATTAAGTAAGCCTATTTTAATAACCTTTAACTTTAAATAAGAAATTAAGTTAGAAATAGACTCTTTAGACTTTATATAAAGCGCTTAGATTAAATAATAAAATAATAATAGAGTATTATACTCTATTGCCTTCTTTTCTTATAAAATACATAGTATAGAACTTAACTATTCTATTTATAATAAAGAATTCTTTATAATTATTAATACTTTTAAAGAATTCTAATATTACTTTTTAAAAAGCAAATATAAGATTAAGATCTATATAGACTATAAGAATATCTTATACTTTACTATTACTTAAGAACTTAATAAATAATAATTATAATATATTAAATACTTTTTAGAATTTGACTACACTATTATTTATTATAAAAGCTTAAAGAATAGAAGAACTAATACTATTAGTTAATAATATGATTTTAATAATAATAAAAGAATAATTAATGAATAATTCTTATACTTTATACTTAAAGGATATTTAAAATAGAAATTTATTATAAGAGCTTAGAAGGGAATAACACTTCTATAGCTAGAATACTTAGAACTGATTTAGAATGATAGACTAGTACTATATTAGATAGACTGAGCTTAAAGACATATTAGAAAAGTCATATATAAAGATAGACTTATTATTATTTCTAATAGCTTCTAATACTAAATAGTATAAGACTTATATATAGAAAGACTATATAATAGAAATATTAATATACTATGCTAATATATTATAAAAATATACTAAACTTATAGACTTAATAAAGCGCTTTATAATATAATTAAAGAGTGCTTAAAGTATTACTTACTAAAGTAACTACTAATAAAATACTTAAAGAAGCTAGAAGAACTAGACAATTACTAATTCGACTAAGTTACTAGTAGCTACCCTTAGAAAAGGCATATTAAATAAAGTAAAGACAGTAGGATCATTATACTAAATAATATAAAGAATTACTTTATATAATACTATTATAACTAAGTATATAATAGAATACTTACTTAAGCTATTATATAAATAGAGGAATTTTATATAATAAAAAATATATATAGAACTATAAGAGACTTAATAGTATAATGCTCTGAATGCTCTAAGGACTAGTTATATATCTCTAAAACGATTATTATAATATAATACTTAGTAGAATAAAGAAACTCACTATTTAGATAAATCTAAAAGTATAATAATATATTACCTAAAGATAAATAAATAAAAAAGCAGTAAGTTCTTAAAGAACTATAGTATAAACTTATATAAGAAATCTATAAATACTTACTATATGGACATTAGAAAGTTAATAAAACCCTTAATAGAATTAGAATGACTTATAAATTCCTTAAGATAAAAGCAGTAATTTAAACTATTATTTAATAATATAACCTTTGTGTAAAAACTAAAGTATAATACTATAAACTATATAGAGAACTATAACCCTTATTAGTTATAACCTGACTGTAAGACTCTATTATAATAGATTTTATTATAAAGCTATTTCTATTAGAGGACTCTATAATTAGAACTCTTTATAATAGTATTCTTATTATTATAAATAGACTTATGAAATTTTCTTATTTTATATCTTACTAAGAATTAATAGATATAAAGTAGTTTGCTTATATCTTCTTAAGAAATATTATTAGTACTTATAAGCTACTTTTAGAAATCCTCTTTAATAAAAGACCTCTATTTACTTCTAAGTTTTAGTAAGTACTAATAGGTTATTTAGAATTAAATTACTAACTTTCTATAGCTTTCTAACTATAGATAGATAGTTAGATAGAGTAAATAAACTAAATACTAGAATAATACCTTCATTATTATATTAATTATAAATAAAACGATTAAGTTAAAAAGCTTTTAACTATATAGTTAAGCTATAATATAGCTATTTATAAAAGTATAAAACTCACTCTAGTATATACTAACTTTAGATTCACTCCTAATGCTTATAAAGTAAGCTAAGATAGATTAATTATCCTTAAAGCTATCTTTATATTAGAAAAATTAAAAAATCTATATAAAGAAATAAAGACTAAATTCGAATTTATTAGAAACTAGATAAAAAAATACTATAATAAGAAATGGATGAAGGGACTATCCTTTTAAGAAGGAGATATAGTATACCTTACTATAAAAAACATTAAAATAAAATAAGAAAATAAAAAACTAGACTATAAATATATTAGACCTTATAAAATTATTAAAAAAGTCTTAGAAAATAATTACTAGTTAGACTTACTACTAAAAGTCAGACTTTACTTAGTCTTTTATATTTTACTCCTTAAGACTATAAAAGATACGATTTATATTAAATATAATAATGAATATAAGACTAAGGTCAAAAGACTAAAAGAATATAAAGTTAAAGAAATCATTAATATATAATAAATTAATAATAAGACTGAATACTTTATTAAATAGAAAAACTATCTTAAAAGTAATAATTAATAAAAACCTACTAAAAACCTTATCTATATATAATGCTTACTAAAGAACTTTTACTAATAATACTAGGTTTAATTAAAGACCTAATATTACTAAAGTCGCTCTTAAGACTAAAGGTAGATTAATCAGTCTCCTTTAGAATACTTAATAACCTTAAGTTATAAACCACCTATTTCTTATAAGCCTCTAATATAAGAAGGACCCTATCCTCCTTATCCAACTCCTATATTCCTTACTTAAATAAATCAGAACCCTATACCTTTACTTTCTTCTTAATCTTCCTAATCTAAGCTAAACGGTTTACTACTATTACTAGAGATGCTTATAGTTTAGCTAGCTAGTTATAGATAAGTATAATTTAATTACTAGCTTTTTCTTCTTCTTATATAAGCTTTTTTTACTAATTAATCAGCCTATTTACTAAAGAAATATTAGTATAAAACCTACTAAGGAAAGAAAAGAATACTTTATATAAAGATATTATATAAATACTATTATAAGACTAATTATAATAAATACATTCTTTATAATAATTAGAATAATTAATATCCTCTATTTAATACTTAATCTTATACTTAAAATAATAAGTATAAGGCATATTAGTAATATAGCTATTAAGCTTAGTAAAGTTTTAAAGAGATTTATACTTAGTTATCTTTTTATTTTTTTAATTACTTTCTTTACTTTTTACTTTATTATATATTATAGTATTATATTAATATATTTATAAATATTTATAAAAAGAAGTTATAAACTAATATTAGAAATTATATAAGGCCTACTTATATAGCCTTAAGGATAAGACTAATAGAAAGAAGATATTATATTATAGCCTAGTTTATATAAATTATATAATACTAATTAAGCAGACTTACTCTACTAATTTCTAATTAATCCTATTAGATTATAATTCTAAACTATAATCCTAATAATAGATTATAATTCTAAACTATAATCCTAGTAATAGATCATAATCCCTAACTATAATCCTAAAGGATGGATTATAATCTCTAACTATAATCTATTAGAATATTATTTATATATAAGTATATTTATTTAGTACTTTTATAGAAATAGCCTTACTAACTATTAATATACTTAGTTATATTAAATCTACTATTCTACTATTACTAGACTGTAACTTACATTACTTACTATAACGTTCTTGATCTACTTGATTATAAATACTATATGCCTTAGACCTACTCTAGAGCCCTAGTATAAGCCCGACTATTATAACTAATAGCTTTATTAAGTATATTAACTTTAAAACTGCTATTAATAAAGGTCTTACTAGTAATTGTAATAGCGCTATTTATATAGGTGTTAATACTATTATAATTAGCTTTACTAATAGCTATAAATCAGTCTATATAACTTCTTAAACTTTTTTTACTTATAGCTTCTTTATTACTAATATTATCCATATGCCTAGTAGTATCTATAGAGTCTGGCTTACTATATAGCTCTTTAGACTTAAATAGCCTGTCTTTAAAGAGATTAATATTATTAAGAGTATTAATACTTAAGTTTATAATACTATCATTCTTATACTAGTTCTAGCTATTATATTATAAATAAAGGGACTTTAGAAAGTACTATTTTATTAGAGTCTAACTATAATACTAGTTATACTTATACTAGCTATAGTTAAAGTACTACTAATTATTAGAATTATAATAATAGCTTTAATACTAATAGTAGTAATATATATATTATAGAGTGGACCTTAGACTACATTTCTATTTAGTTCTTTACTTATAATCAGATCCTTAATAATATTAAGACTGAATTCCTTAATCCGTCTAAGTAGGGCCTGCTTACTGCGCGCTTTACTAGCAGCTCTGGCTATAATATAAATACCTATTTTATAAATAATAACCTAGTCTTTAACACTACCTTCTGTACAGACTGGGCCGGCTTTACTAAGATCTAGAATACTAATCTTAAGTGCTCTGCCCTCTCCTCTAATTATAATAATTACATTACTACTAACCTAGCTGCCTTTACTAAGGCCTACTAGCTTATTAATTCTATAAAGATCTTTAACTAATCTACTTTTAGTTATAATAATAAGTAATAAGCCTATACTAGGCCTAGTATAAGGTGTCTATACCTAAGGTAGTTATAATAAGGGTTTCTAAGGAGAGAGCGTTAGCTAATTAGAGAAAAAGGAACGGTATTCTCTTTTCTTTAGATATATAGATATAACTCTAGTAATAAGTAATAAAAATTTAACCTTATTATTTAAGCCATTCTATGATGTTAATCATTTTTATTTAAAATAAAATGAGAATTAACTATATCTACTTTGAGTAGTATGATATATAGTAACTGTTTAGTAGTGACTTATGTCCGTTTAAGGTATCTAAAGTGCGTTCGCACCTGGGACAAACTGATCACATTGGCCAATTGACATGACGCCATAGAACATTAACACATTCTGCCTCCTACGCTGTCCAATCTACCTCGCCACTATACACAGAGGTTTGTACTACGTCTTCAGATCATGGTCAGGTGTGAGCCCTTCCATCCACATCTTCCAAGCCAGAGTCATGATGCCGACCATGAATGCGAATACCTCGACTCCAATCAACAGAGAAACCCAAATGGGGTGACCATTAGCAATCCAGACGACAAGGCCCCAATATAGTTGGAAGCCATAGAATTAGTGTTTTTCTTTCAGTCGAACTCTGCTGGCCCTCGAACTTGAAAAGGAGCATTTTAGCCAGAGTTAAAGCGATGATACTTTTTACCACAGAGCTGGCGAGTAACAATACTACTATCTGGCCCATAGCTGTCTTCTGATGATCCTGAAATCCGCCGAATCTCGGCCATCGCCATTATTTCTCTCAACGCCCGACGAGTACAATACGTTTATCAACACGGCCACACTGAAACCGAGCACAACCAATCGTAGAAAGAACCGCTGGATAATGACGTTATCCCTGTTTAACATTACGTGACCACATATTCCCGTCATTACCAATCCTGCCGATGGTCTGTCCAGGCGACCTGACTATAAGAAGGAGCAGCTCTACAATGCCTTCACCTGATGCCGCTGCCGCCAATATAAGCCGTCGCAGAAGTCCAATTAGCACGATCAATCCCCCTAGTCAAACGCCATCGCGGCCTTCGTCGAGCAACTCAGACCAGTCGTCAGGCAGTTTAACGGCCAGCCTCGAAATATGTCAATATGGTACGGAAGGTACGGGCGGCGTGCCTGCAGGGTGGCTCAATCAGCATTTTTACTCTCTGCCTGAACTTCACGATTCGATCGGCAAGGATATTCCAGGTGAGCAGTTAGGAGGCGTGACTTCTATTTCAGGCTTACCTTTTCTCCAATGATTATGTGAGCTTATATAGCGAACGTTGATTGCTCCTCCCAGGCGGATATAGGAAGGTAGGTGGGCTTTTAAGTTGGGAAACGTCGCTGTCCAAGGGTCAAGGGTGATGCCCCGCCCATCCCTACCGTACAGCCTCTGGTCAACCGTGATATAATCCGTTGGCTTGAATACTCTTGATCAGAAAACGAGGGCCTTATATAGACGTTTGTAGGCTGATACATACAGCTTAGACTAGTAGTGCAAAGGACCACAATCTAAAGTCGAATAAGACTGGGTTAATGTAGAAAGGAATTTTATTATAGCCATTCCTCACTCGATTGTGTACGCTATCTATGAATGTTCATTTTTCTCTATCGTCTGATCTTGTTTGGCCATCTTCGTCTTCCTCTGAGTCTCGCTGGCTATTCAATGGACTGGACGTGGGCAAGAGGGGTGTGATTGTCCGGGGCTGCTGGAAGGTCGCTGGTGTTCTCCTGATAGCCAACGGATAAGCTTGCTCCTAATACAGAGTCAGAAAATAGTAAGTGTCTTAGATGGGTTTCCTCACAATCTCAATGAGAGGAGTGGGAAACAACGGGTCGTTAGTAGATTTATAGTCATAGTGGCGATGATTTCGCCGAACTACGATGTAGACATCCGCGTTATACCGATCACTTAATTGGTTACACCTATGGTCAGTGGTCGCCAAGCTCAGTGAACAAGGAATCGTAAGTCCCAAGTATTTGGCAAGACCCATTCATGACTCCTCCAACTTGCATTGGCACCCATGTAACTCAGCCACAATGAATCGATAGAAAAATCCAAGTTGGTGAATGTTGGTCAGGTCTTCGTCTGCAATGGCTGGACCCTCTTGCTCGTCGACTACCTCCTCGAACTCTCCGAGCGAGAATGCTTCTGACTCACGCAAATAATTGCCGGACAAGCACAATTGAACAGCGCTGCAGAATCGGCTACCCATCCAGAGCTCTAGATCTCTTTCAACATAGCCCTGAATCCGATTGCTAAAATCTTGAGGGCTCAAATTCGCCTTAGTGTAGGACTCCAAGGGCGTCCACATGCCAATCTCGAACAGGACGAGCCCTAGGCTGTAGATATCATGCATACGTGTAAAAGATGACTTTACAGCATCTGCAGATGGTTTGACAGCTCGAACATCAGGATGGCGGTAGAGGTCGAACTTCGATGGGCGTACGGAGAGAGATTCTTCTCCTTCCCTGTCCGGTCTTGCAAAGTCAAAACCAGAGATGAGGGGCTTATCGTAGCGAATCTTGCCCTCAGAATCGGAGAAAAGCAGCACATTGTGGCTTCCAAAGTCTTTGTGTATCCAGTCCACGGTGTGGAGTTCTAGAAAACCCGTCGCCAAAGCGGCCGCGAGTCGGAAGCGATCCGCCAAAGAGGGGAGTCGCTTGGATGTCAATGGTTGTCTCGTGGTAAGCAATTCGAGGAGCGTCACAGGCTTGCATATCTGGCTGACTCGACTCGAATAGTCTGGGACTTTGTAGAGCAAGGCTCTGTCTTTTTTACTCGGATGTTGAACCCATCCAGTACAGTCCAGGACTGGCAAGTTGGCGGGCTTTTCAGGAGTAGAAAACTGAAGTGCGAGGCTCTCAACTCGATCGTTGGCCACATTGACGTCCTTTTCGCTCCATTTCAAATCATAGAAGTACCATTCGACAAGTATTCTATCCGGTGCGGCATGTATAGGGGAAGGTGCTTCGTCGTCTGCATTTACACCATTAGTGAAATCGCAAAGAGATTGGCAACTGGCCCTCAACGAACCTTGTGCAAAGTAATCGGTGAGAAAACGACGACTCGTCGCCACCTTTGGGTCAATCTTGACGTCTGCCCATCTCTTCTCCAATCGTGGATCTCTCATTGCCCCCTCGATCTTCTTTTTCTTCAAGGTGGCACTTCGGCAAACTGACTCGTAGCTGCTCTCCGCAGCAGCGCTTTGGACGCTCTCAAGTTGCGCCTCTGATCTAGCCATGGAAACTACTTGGCTTGCAAGTCTCAACTCCGATATATGAGGCTTTGAAGGTGGTGCAATGTGGCGGAGGCTATCGTTCCAGTACTTGAAGCGTTTTATGAGACTCTTTAGGGTCTCCATATCAGCGTCGTTCCATGTTTGTATGCCGTATTTCACTCTGTGACCGAACGACGTTTTCGACTGCAGGGACTCCTTAAGCTGATTGTACTTCTGTTGAGCGTTCCGCATCTCGCTTTGGAGCCCCCCCATGCCAATCGCAATCGAGCTAACTCTTTTGTTGATCAAGTCATCTGGCTGCTTTCGACTCTGAAAGGCTCGATCGTACTTGGTTAACAATTCGTCAACAGACCGCAGAACCTCAATAACCTGGGTGACTGCATCACAAAGTGCCTCACACGCGGTGGCAGCGGGTGAGATGGGTTGGTTTGCGCCGACATGGCTCATTAAGGCCATGGTCGATTGATCGGCCATGCCTGCCTTGGATGCTTGATATAGCTTGGTGATGTTCTTGTTGTCCCTTGCCCATTCCTGGTAACGGAACGCTTCAAACCGCAGCATCATGACTGATTGTGCTGCATCGGATCCAAAATTTCTTGCGACATGGATAGCGCGATAAATGGCAAGCGACTTTTCGATGAGTGTGATAACGCTTGCAGCAACGTCCACCGACATCTTGTCAAAAGGCGTGACTCTGGCTGGACTGAGGATTACAGGCTTGCGAGGACGAATGAACTGTCGAGCTCACTCTCATTCCTTGGCATCCGATATGATGGAATAAGCAGAGTTGGAGAGCGGTAATGCTGAGCCGAGACAGCGCAAGTCAGCCACCCAACACTGTCTGCCCAACATAGCCTGCCTAACACAGCCTGCCCAACACTGTCTGCCCAACGCTGTTTGCCCAACACAGCCTGCCCAACATTGTCTGCCCAACGCTGTCTGCCCAACACAGCCTGCCCAACACAACCCAGGGCATCCCTCCTGGTGTCATGTGTGCCGGCTGCACTTGCTGGTGACCCTGTGACTAGTGGACATCAGGCTTTAAGCAACATCCCAACCCCGCGCGATTTACGGCGGATTGGAGTCACCGATACGTCGAAGTTGAGGAGATTGACCATTTTGAATACAAAATATACGCCAAGATCCTTGATCAGCTCCTGGCAAAGCGAGCCAAGCTGGTAAGCTGCCATCACTTCCACATATTGGCGTACCCAAACGTCTCATCACGCATACCACCAAACTCAGGCAGCAATGATGGACCTGACTCCGGTGCGGAGATTTTACACAGCAACACGAGTTTCCGCCTCCCCTTTGATGCTGGGGCCAGCGGAGTTCATAAAGCTGGCGCTTGACTTTTTCGATCTTCCGTACTTATACTTCAAACGGACGTTGAAGCTGGATGCAGCCACTGGAGCCTCGTTCCAGGTTCGCTATTTCGACATCCACACCGAGAACATAAATCCGATTATCATGCAAAAGTTCGAAGCAAACTTGAAGCTAAAGACCGGTCAATGGCTTGTTGCAAAGCATATTGCGCCAGCCACAGCAGAGTATGCCAAGATGATAGCCGAAGCGGATGTGAGCAGCGATGGAGTGAGATTAGGATCGATGATTCAAGAGATTAGGGTCCTGTCTCACAGTCCCCTCCGGTCTCACGCCAACATCGTCAATATTCTAGGCTTTAGCTGGGAGAAGGACAAGGACGAGTATGACAGGAGATGGCCAATCCTCATAATGGAAGCGGCTGATTGTGGGTCTATGAAGGAATTCTTGGATCTGGCTGGCCCACCATTGACAATGCCCAGTGTTGCGCTCTCTCTTGCTGCTGACATTGCTTCCGGATTGCAGGCATTGCACAGTTGCGGTGTTGTTCATGGAGACCTAAAGCCAGAAAACGTCCTCATTTACCAGCTTTCCCAGGACACCTTCCGAGCAAAGATATCGGATTTCGGGTCCGCTTCCATCATCGAGGACCTCAGAGCGGCTGAATCAGTCAGCATTACTTTGCCCGGGTTCTCTCCGCCATGGGAAGCACCCGAAGCCTATGGAAATATCCATCTGGATAACCTTTCGAAAGTGGATGTGTACGGATTCGGGCTCTTGTGTTGCCATTTGGCTGCTTCTGGTGCAGATATCTTCTCAGAATTCCGCCATTGCTCTCCTCTAAACATGACGGAAGCGAAGTACGATTTCACTGAAATATCGGCTTTCAAAAACGACTCGATGAAAATGATTCGTCATGCAAAGAACTTGATCCACTCCGAACTTGATATGACCAGTGTTCAAGCCATTCGATTCTCACAAATCGTAGATATGACTCTTGGCAAGTCGCCTGCGAACCGCCGAAGCATGACCGAGGTCTGCAAAGCCCTATGTACTGGGGATATTTCTGAGGAGGCGGATCTGTATGTTTGGTACTAACCCCTAACTCGAAGAGAGTGAGACCTAACATTTTCTGCTAGCGACTTTGAGCCCGTGCCTCTCCTTCCTATTGATGACCTGTCTTCGGATGAGCACCCAGAGGTTAATTCCGCCTACTTCATATTCAGCATGTTGAGGCTAACAAGAGTTAGTATCAAGATCTGACCCGCTTGGATAGAGATTTGATGCGAGTGGCCTCCGATGATATTGTTGCGAGCTGGCACGCAAGATCAGTGGCAGAAATTGGCAGCAATGACCCAGAAAAGGTCGATCGGGGTGCTCAGAGATTATTTTGGCTTAGCAGAGGACTGCTCTCAGAAGCTTTGGGTTGTGGATTGACATCCACTGCATTGGAGTGGCTCCTATTATCCGCCACGGCCGGTTCCCCCGAGGCAAAAGCATCAGTATACAACGTCTTCAGCGCCCTTGAGCAGGTCATCCCCATTGATTCACTTGCGGATTGGCTTTTGGACGCCTGCTATGCAGGTGAAGAATCGGCAGAGAGAGATTTGAAGGAGTTGTTCTCGGATCTATACCCCGGAGCACTCAAATGCCTGAGGACAACCTACTGCGGCTACGGGCAGGACTGCTTTGGGGAGCGGTGGAGGAACGAATATCCCCTGGACTCTATTGATGATACATTGGAGACCTGGTTAGAAGACGGGCGAAGTCTTGACGAGCTGCACGACTACCCTGGGCTTGCTTGTGGCATGGCTTGGCTACACTACGCCTCCAGTTACGGCCGACTGGATGTTGTGGAGTTTCTCGTTCGTAAAGGCGCTGATCCCAATATCACCAACGACTATGGTGAGACGCCCTTGTTCATGGCATGTCAGTCAGGTCATTTTGATGTCGTTCGCTTCCTGTGCCCTTTGACACGGAATGATTCGGACAAGCACGAAGCCTTGACTGCGAATGAGCTACAGTTTCTCGGTCGATTTGACCCAGCCAAAACAAAGGAAGCTGCAAATCTGCTTGTGGAGTGGGGGGCAAATATCAACCAGCCAAATGACGACAAGCAACAAACACCACTTGCCTACATTTTGAACCAGCACGGCCCTAACTGCATGGAGGCCGTCGGCGCATTGCTGGCTTTAGGGGCCGATCCCCTCATCAAGGACTACCATGGGCTGGACAGTCTGGCGCACGCCGCGTGTCAGCTCTCTTTTCACCTGGTCCAGGTCATTCTCCGATATATTCCGGTGGAATCAATGGCCCAGTGCAAAGCAGAAGCTTTATGGTTCGTCTTGGAGATGGACAACTATGATGTCTTTGTGAACGGAGGAAAACACCATGTCGACAAACTCGAAGGTACCATCAAGTTACTCCTCAACAACGATACCTGCAGTCTATTTCGGGACATCACTGGCCATTCTGTCTTCGTCTTCAGCTGCGCCAAAGCCTCGTTAGCGGTGGTGCGATGTTTATTCAATCTCATACCCGAGTGCTCGCTAAATGAGTGGATCCCGTCAGCAGAAGAGTGGTATACTCCATTAATGGCTGCAGTCGTTCGACGCCGAGTCGATGTCGCCTTGTATCTGCTAGAACTCAATTCTAACCCGGGGTTGGCTCACCCAACCACGCTATGGACGCCTCTCTTCTATGCAGTACCCGGATCTCCCCAAATAGTCAATGCTTTGGTCAGATCCGTGGAGATGACGCAATCCTGGAAGGCGGCGGGCCACTATATTAACCAAAGAGATAGGGATGGGTTCACCGCCTTTGAAGTTGCTGTAGCTGGCGAGTTTTTTGAAGCGGCTGACATCCTCGCAAATTATCAACCGGATTTTCTCACTTTCGCCATTCCATATGAGGACGACAGTACCTGTCTCCTGAATTTTCTTGGGTTGACTGTGGACAAGGCCGATCAGCTTCTTTATCTACTGGACTTAATTGGTCCCGCTGCCGACCTCCCTAGGGTTGATAACGAGGAAGTGACAGTTCTTCACGCTGTCACTGGCCTGCCTATCGGTGAGTAGTTCCGCTCTATTCCTGAAGAAGTCCAACTCACGCATGAAATGACAGACCGAGCTCCTCAACAAGAAGTAGAGTCAATAATAGACGCCATTATTTCCCGCTTCCCAAATCCAGATAATGCAAATTGTCTCACTAAGGCGGGCGAAACCCCGCTCCACTTCGCTGCTCGGTTCGGAAATCTGTATGCTATCCGCAAGCTAGAGGATGCATACAAGGAAAACATGAGCCGGAATACTGTCAATTCCAATGGATTCACCGCATTGGATGAAGCTGAGTCACGAGAATTCCAAGATATTTCCGAGTTGGGATACCTAGCGCGAGCTCGTTTTCGGAGAAGAACTGAGGAAACTGTGGCGTACCTCGTCCGCAAAGGGGTGGGAAGAAATGGCAACCTTGGCACCAGGCGAAGTGATAGACTGTAGAGAAAACGAGGTAGTGCATACAGTATTCGGGTTTAGAAATGGTGCTGTCCTTCAGTGCGGTTGCGGGCGTGGCAGGGTAAATATGAATAAAATCCATACTGAATCCACTATAGCGATGTATGCTAAGGCAAACAGTCAGAATTGTGACCAGACTGTACATAATCTACTCCAACTAGTAAAATGTATTGCATCCTTTTCTGTCTTTTATTATTCCGTATTCAAGAGAAGACAGACACTAGAATATTATTAATAGAGTGGTCCACGCATGTGATAGTGACTTTGCTCAAGTATTACAATATCTATGCTCAGTGGCGAATGGTAGCGAAGGGATTAACTAATAGGACTAGCTTTAATAGCTCAGGGTTGTAATAACTAATTGGATAGAGAATATAATAGACAACCTCTAACTATTAATCGGCGGTTATACTACTTTAAAAAGATTTCTTAATCTCTTAATTAAATTACTGATTTACTAAAAAGAAAGCTTTACTATTTTTAAAATTAAACTAATTATCTTTTATAAAATATTAAATCTTATTTATAAACCTTTTATTAAAATTAAGAGATCTAGCTATATTATTTAAAATAGGTAGAAATAATTTAAAAAAGGGAAGTTAAAATGTTAATTTAATATATTACTTATAATGTATATAATAAGCATACAACGCATTTAAGTATATAATACATTTCCAATTTATACTTAAAGTAGTACTTTTTTAAGAATTCTTTAAAAATTTAAACTAGACTTAAAATAGCTTATATTTTATATATAGGTTTAATAAGTATATAAAAATAAGCAAAGATTTTTTAGATTTTTAAAATATTTTATTTATAAACTTATTTTAAAAAATCTTATTTTATACTATTTCTTTTCTTATTTATAATTTTAAAAAGCTAAATAAATTAGTTAAAAATCTAATAAAAATACTAACTTATGACTTTTATAGTTAATTACTTAAAATTAATTTTTTAAAATTCTTAAGACTATGTAGCCTATTTTAGAAAATTTAAGGTTTATACTTTTAAGTATATAGTATAAGTGCGTTATATACTTAGATGCATTATATGCTTATTATATACGTTATTTAAAACCAGTTCCTTAATCTAAAGCTTATAAAGAGCTGCTTAAGCTTAATATAAGTTAAGTTTATAAGACTATTACTAGTATTATAAATACTAAATATATTATTTTAATATAAATAATAATCTATCTTCTTTATAGTTTATAATATTATAACTTCTAGCTTTTTAATTATTTAAATAAAATTAAAGCTAGCTATTATAAATACTTATGAAAAAGATTATATAAGATAGTTTATTATATACTTATTAGTAGAGGTTATATTAATATATTTAAATAAAGATGCTTTTTATTATAAGAGCTTGGTTTTTACTAGCTAAATTTAACTTATTATAAGTTAAATCCTTTTATAAATAAGTAATATATATAATAAGTAAGTGAAATAAATAAGTAAGTATAATAAAAATCTCTTAACTTATATTATTTCTATTTAATTACTTTATTTTTAACTATATACTATATTAAACTTAAATATTAAGGCTAGAATCATTCTTACTCTTAAAGCCTTTTAAAATAACTTATAATTAAAGCTTTAATATACTATAAAGATTTATAAAGTTAGTTATATAAAGTTATAATATATTAAGGCTGAGAGCTTACTAGCTAGACTGACCCAGGATTTTAATTAGCTAACTAATTTAAATACTAGTCTTAATAAAGCTATTAATAAGAATAAGAGGAGTTAGTTTAAAATAAAAAGCAGAGACTACTTAAATATAAATAGTAATTAATTATATTCTTACTTACTTTTATTTTTAAATTATTAAATTATTTTTAATATTATTATAATAAGATTTATTTAATTCATTAGAATATCTAATTTATTTTTTAATTAAATACTTAATTATAGCTCTAGCCTTTATTTTATTTATTTTATTTTATAAGTCTTATTTATCCTTACTTTATTATATATCTTACTTACTTTATAGTATTTATTACTTTAAGTAATAGTATTCTTCTTATTTTCTTATTTAATATATTTTAGAAATTATAATAAGAAGATAAGCTATTAATTTAATTAATTAATTAATTCTATTAATTAATAAATTAATTAAGTAAGTAATAATACTTTTAAACTATTATAAAAATTTAAGTTAAGTATAAAAAGGGAAGTAGTATAAGTAAGTAAGGATATAAGATTAAAAGGATATAGAATATTTAATTAATTTTAAAAATAACTTTATTTAATACTTTTAATTTAAAAGTATATAGTATTTCTAACTAATTAATTAATTTTATTAAAAATAGAATTAAAATTGCCTTTTACTCTTATTTATTTTATTAATTTATAATAGATTTACTATTAATATTATAGAGTATTTTACTTAGTATTAATAATATACTAATTATACTACTTATAGTTAAAGCTAATATAAAAGTAAGGTAAAAAGCTATTATAAAATAGAAGGTTAAGACTTAGAAAGAGTTTAGACTCTTATAAGTAATTAATTAAATAATTACTATTAATCCCTTTATAACTATTTATTTAAAAAGTATTAAAAGTTAAGGATTTAAACTATTTATATTATCTTTATTATTTAATATTCTAATATTATTAATAATCTTATTAATTATATAGCTAACGTACATAATAAGCATGCAACGCATCCAAGTATGCAACGCATTTCCAATTTATACCTAAAATAGTACTTTTTCAAAAATTCTTTAAAAATTCAAACTAGACTTAAAATGGCTTATATTTTACATATGGGTTTAATAAGTATATAAAAATAAGTAAAGATTTTTTTAGATTTTTAAAAGATTTTATTTATAAACTTATTTTAAAAAATCTTATTCGTACTGTTTTTTTTCTTATTTATAATTTTAAAAAGCTAAATAAATTAGGTAAAAATCTAATAAAAATACTAACTTATGATGTTTTTAGTTAATTACTTAAGATTAATTTCCTAAAATTCCTAAGACTATATAGCCCATTTTAGAAAATTTAAAGTTTATACTTTTAGGTATATAGTATAAGTGCGTCGCATACTTAGATGCATTGCATGCTTATTATATATATTAGTTATAAAGGATTTATTAATTGCTTTAATTATCTCCTTTAGATAGATTTATATAAGACTCTTTTAATTCTTAAGATTATAATTAAAGATAAAGATAAGTAATTTAGAAGATATTTAATTCTTAAAGCATACTTTTACTTTCTAACTTTTATATTTACTTAATTAACTACTTTTAAAATAATGCTCTTTATTAAATTATAAAACTTAGTTTAAAAAGAGATAAAAAGAGTAATAATAAACTTATTCTTAATTATACCTTATAGAAATAGCATCCCTTTTAATATTAATATTATTAATTAATAGGTTTATAATAATAATACTTATAATAAATATTTTAAAAGAAGAACTTTATTATATTACTTTAAGTATTCTAGCTTAAATACATTTTTTAATATAAGAATTAAGATATAAGTTTAATAAATTAAATATTTTAGCTTATATAAAAGCCTTTAAAATTACTATTAAAAATAATAAAGTGCTTAAAAAGTAATAGCCTTTATATTTTATCTATTTTTATATAGATAATAAGGTAAAAACTATATTCTAATTAGCTATTTAATAATTTAAATAGATTATAATTAAAATAAACTTAATAAATATATTTAAAGGCTGGGATTTTAACTTTAAGGAAACTCTGGAAATAATACTTAGTTAAATAAATATTACTTAAATCCTAAAGATAGCTAATCTAAGTTCTATTTAATAGCTAATATATTATTACTCTTTCTTTATAATAATAGTTAATTTAATAGACTTAAAGACTTTTTATTAATTATAAGCTCTTTAATATTTTCTATTTATAAAACTTATATAATTAGTTTATATAAAGAGTAATAAGAGTTTAATTAAGTTAGGTTAGCTAAAGTATAAAACTCTATATTAGTATATTATTTCTTACTTAAATATAAATATAGCTATTAAAAAATAACTTAATTTTAGCTATTTATTTAATTAAAGGAAACTATAGTTTATAATAATCCCTTTTAAGCTAATAACCTTTTAATACTTATTAGTACTACCTTATATCCCTTTTTATAATACATAAATACTTACTAGCTTAATTATTTAATTACTATTAGTAATTAGTTTTAATAACTTTATTAATAATTTAATACTTAATTTTAAGTTATTATAAGTTTATTTAGCTTTAATAAAAAAGTCTAATTAAGACTTAATTATAATAATTTAATATTAATAAAAGAGTTATAAAAGATATAATAAAGCTATAAAAAATATTATAATTAGCTAAGTCTTAATAAATCTATTAAATTAATTAGATAATAAGTCCTTACTTATAGTAAATATTACTTTATTATTTAATAAAATAAAAGAATATTAGTATTATTAAGTCTTAGGTTATTATTCTAATTAATATAAATACTTAATATATAATTTAAAAGAGAGTATATAAAGTATAATTTTAAAGCAGGCTTTTATTAATTAAGAATAAGTAATAAGTAGTATTTACTATTATATTTAATAATAGCCTTTTAAAGAGAATCTTATATTTAATAACTAGTAATTATTACTTTAACTTATATTAATAATTCCCTTTATATAACCTAAGTAATAAATATTAAGAGCTTAATTAAGTTTATATATAACTAGACTTTTTTAAAATATAAATAAGAAATATTTAATAAGTTATACTTATATATTATTAAATTAATTAATTAAATAAATATAATAATTACTTTCTTTATTATTTTAATAGAACTTATTATAAAAACTAATGTAATTTTTATTTTAAGCTATTTAAAAGAAAAGAGTAAGTAATTAATAGAATATCTCTCTATTTACTAAGTCTAAGTTATTCTTATATTTAAAAAGGTTTACTTTAGCTTTAAAAAAGGTAATTATAAAATAATAAAGAAATATAATAATAAGTAAGAAGTATTAGTTAATACTTATAATAATAAGAAGTAAAGAGATAAAATAGAGTAAATAAAGCTATTATTAATCTTTATAGTCTTTATAGAAAAAGAGAATATAATTCTTAAAATAATCCTTAGCTATTAAAAACTGGCTAATTAAATAAAATTTAAAGAGTAATTTAAAATAAACAACTTATACTTTACTTAAAATTAATACTATAAGGCTATTATTACCTTACTTAATATAATTAAAAGAGTTAAGATCTTCTTACTTTATAATACTATTTTTAAGCTTATTAATATCAGATTAAGCTAAGCTTATTTAAATAATTATATTATAATAATAAAATAAATTAATAAAATAGAGTTTATTAACCTTAAATAGCTAACTAAGCTATTTATATTTAAAAGAAAAGTATTTATAATTATAATAGTATTTAAACTAATTAATTAAATAAATAACTATTTTTACTATTAAATAATTCTAATATTATTATATAAAAATAATAAGAATCTATTTAAAAATTATATTAAATTTACTATTATTATAATTAAGTTATTTAATAAAAATCATTTTTTTAATTTAAATAACTCTACTTTTAAATACTTTTAATTAGAATATTACTTAAGAAAAGATAATAAAAGAAAGGTCTATTTTATTAATAACTCTTAAAATTATATAAAATTAGAAAAGAGTTTAATTAATTAATTCATTCTAAGTTTAATAATTAATTCTATAAGTATATTTAATTTACTTAAGATATTATATTTATAAAACACTTTATAATTAATTATTTAATTAAAGGTTCCTAGGCTTTATTAAAAGGATATTAGACTTTAAAAATTAATATAAACAGGGATTATATAGTCTAAGCTTTAAAGCCTAATTTCTTAAAGCTAGATATAAATACTAATTAATTATAGTTTATAGTTAGCCTTATTATAAGTTAAGGGTTAGTAATTAAACTATTGTAAATTTATATAAGATAATTAATATAAATATAGAAGTTTAATAAATTCCTATTATTAAACTATATTCATATTATAATTATAATGCATAATATATATAATATTAAAAAAAAAAGGTAAAGTACTTATAAATCTATTATATTATTAGAAATACTATAATACTATATTAATAATATATAAAAAATAATAAATAGATAAATATATAATACTTATTAATAAGTACTAGCTTTTACTATATAAGATATATTAATATACTATTAACCTAAGTACTAGTATTAAGTCTTACTTTAAGTATATATATTAAGTAAAGGAATAATTACTTAAGAATATAATAAACTATATTAATATAGACTTATTAAATAATCTAACTATAGTTAAACTGCTAGCTAACTAAAGTGAACTAATTCTAATTCTTAATATATATAGTAAGTTTAGTTATAATATATATTATTATATAATATAATTATAAAAGAATATAACTCATTATTAAATAGAGTTATAATATAGCTTTAATAGATTAAAATATAATATTATATAACTATAAATATAAATACTAATATAATATATAAAATATTAAATTATTTAAGCTTATAGTAATAGTAATAATATAATAGTACTAAAGTCTATAATAATACATAGTATTATAAATAGGATAATTACTAATAGTAAGGCTAAGCTATTAAAAGAAAATACTAAGAGAAATAAATATAATAATAAGCAGGAGAGCATTAACTATAACTTGACTTAAGTAAAGAAAATGAAGTCAGTAAGGCACTTTAAGGATTGGAGTCTGACTAAGATCCATAATACAGCTTAAAGGATATAAGTAAAAGCTAATAAGGTTAAAATAAGAGTCCTTAAGAATAAAAAAGCTATAAGGGAGCTGTAGCTATTTATATAATTAAATAAGAGCTTTAATTAAAAGGTAGACTACTATAGCTAATAATTAAAAGATATATTAAAGGAAATATTATAATATCTTTATAATATCTAGCTAGGAAAATTAAACAGCTTACTATTTAAATATATTATAAAAGATAAGTTATAAGCTAGCTATTAGTCTATTAAATATCACTATTTAGTATTTACTAATATATATATTAAATAGGTTATAAAGATATAGTAAAATAACTAATAATATACTTTGTAAATAAGTAATAGAGCTTAATAGTAAATATAGCCTATAAGCTAGAGAATAAGCAGCTAGGTAATATTATTAAATAAACTAAACTGTATAATAATAATAGCTTCTTTAATAAAGATAATAATCTAAATAGTAAAAGCTTAAGTAATAATAAGGAGGATAGTAAAAAGCAAAGGCTTAAATACTATAAATTAGTAGTTATAAAGATAAAAGCACTTAATTAAGCTATATTTTAATTTATAATAACGTATATAATAAGCATATAATGCATCCAAGTATATAACGCATTTCTAATTTATACTTAAAACAGTACTTTTTTAAAAACTCTTTAAAAATTTAAACTAGACTTAAAATAGTATATATTTTATATATAAGTTTAATAAGTATATAAAAATAAGTAAAGATTTTTCTAGATTTTTAAAAGATTTTATTTATAAACTTATTTTAAAAAATCTTATTCATACTGTTTTTTTTCTTATTTATAATTTTAAAAAGCTAAATAAATTAGCTAGAAATCTAATAAAAATACTAACTTATGACTTTTTAAGTTAATTATATAAGATTAATTTTCTAAAATTCTTAAGATTATATAGCCTATTTTAGAAAATTTAAAGTTTATACTTTTAAGTATATAGTATAAGTGCATTATATACTTAGATATATTGCATACTTATTATATATGTTAGCTTTTATTAAAGTATATATAAGTAGTAATATATATAATAATATAATACTATACTTTTATATAATAATAAGTATCTAAAAGCACTTATTAAATTATATAAAAGCATATTTCTTTATAAGTATACTTATAGTACTATTATAGCTTATCTATCTTTTTTTTCTAAAGGCTAGATTTAAGGATATATTTTTAAAAGAGGAGTATTTAAGAATAAAGGCATTTAAGTAGTTCTAATAAGAGTATAAGATGTAAATATATATAAGTACTTATATAATAATAAGTAAGATTATTAACTAAATAGTATATAATAAGGAGTATTATAATAAGATAAGCAGGCTATTAATAGTATATTAATTTAATAATAATAAAGCCCTAGTTTATAATAAGGATTATATATAAGTATATAACTTTTAATAAGTAGTTTATAAGATTATAGTATAAATAAATAATTTATTAAATAAGATATTAAGTAATATATAGGATTATATTAAGCTTAGAATTAATATAAAGCGGATTACTAATAGTATATTATAGCTTAGTATTAGCCAGTTATTTATAATAAATAATAAGAATGCATAACTAGATACTAAGCTAAGTAAGGTTATATATTTTATAAAAGTATTTATATTTAATAAGAAAAAGAACTAGTAAAAGCAGGCTAGTATATAGAAGTGAATATAATAGTTATATATATTTTAAGAATAATTAATACTATTTATATATATTTAAAAAGAGTAGCTAGAGCGCGAGCTAGAAATAATAATATTATAATACTATAATATATAATAATTACTATATAATGTCTTTTTATATAATAAATAAGTCATACTTATAATAAATTATTATAAGATAAAGGCAATCTATAAAACTAGCTATAAGATAGCCTGGTTTTTACTTAATTATATTAAGTAGATAATAGTTATATATATTATATAGCTTTTATTAATAGAAAGAATACTATAATATAAATATAAGCTATTAAAACTATAAGAAAAGTATTTAGAATTCTTATAAAGAAATAATAACTTAAATTATTAAAATATAGAATAACTTAGCTTAATTATAATATGTTTACTATAAGCAGAGATTAAGATAACGCTTAGTATTAAGCAGTATTATATAATAGTAATTAAGCTTAAGTAGAAAATCTAAAGGCTAATTATAAAGTAAGTTAAAAGCATAGCTAGTAATAATAATAATAATAATAGTATAGAAATAGACTAAATAATAAGTAAAGCGATTAATATAAGAAGTAGCTAAAATATTATATAGAATTTATAAAGTATATATAATATAAAGATAGTATAGCTATATTATACTATATATATTAATATACTAAGTTCATTATTATTTAAAATAATTATAAATTATTAAAGAAATAGCTAATTATAGTACTAATTCTTAATAGAAAGAAATAAGGCCTAAGTAAAGTAAAAGTATAAAGCATTATATAATAAAATAGTAATAATAAGGAAGAAAAGTAAGATAATACTAAATAAAGAAGAAATTAAATAGTAAATAGCTAATAGGCTATAGATATTAATAGGCCTATTATTAATATAATAGTTAGTTAAGTAAAAAGAGAGTATATAAGTAATTCTATTATTATATAAAGAGCAGTTAGCTATATATACTATTAACTAATATTAATAAAAGCTTACTATTTATAATTCTAGCTATTATATATAATAATAATAGTATAAATATAGTAATTATACTATTTACTATATTAATAGTAGACTTAGTTAACTAAGTCTAATTTAGAATGCAATTTATATTAAAAATAAAGAAGAAGGAAAGAAGTTCCTAATACTCCTAAGCTATAAAGCAATTTCCAGTCTTTAGTACATATAAGCCTTATATATCTTATAGTATAGCTATAAGGATATAGGCCCTAGCCTATAACACTTATTATATATATTAATAATTAATATATTAATTTTAATATTTTAATTTAAAAACCTAAAAGATTTTAATATTTAATAATTTTATAATTATTAGATAAATAAGTACACTGTTACTAGAGCAATTGCTCTTTTAAGCAAGTGAGATATTAAAACCGTAATAATTAACTTAGTGTTTTACTTAATATCTAAAGAACAGAATCTAGGCTAGATAATAGGGCCACGAAGTAGCTCTATATTTAGTAGGTAAGTAGACCTATACATGCCCTTACAGCTGTTACTTGCTGTAGTCTGTGCATATGTGCTTATAATCCTAGCGCCGGCCTGGCAGTGTTAGTAATGTTTTAACAATAATATTAAATTTAAAAATTTTTTAAATTATATATTTTATTATATTATTTTAGTAAATTTAAAAGAATCTATTTATTAATATAATAAAGATAGCGTAACTTAGTATATATAATATATATAAGTAGTTCTATTATCTCTCTTTTCCTTCTCCCCTCTCCACTCGCTGCTTAAAACATCCCTCATCTAAATATATAACCGTAGCGTAAACAGGGGATGACAACATTTAGCAACGCGGGGAGCTCCTGGCTGCCGAGCCATAGGAGTGGAGTTCGGTCGGTGCCGAGGTGTGAGACCTTTCAGATGCAATCTTTCGTAGACCAGGTCGAACAAACGTGAGATTTCATAGCGACGAGAATCGCAAAGCTGCTGTTAAACGCAGCTCCGCGGGAAATTCTCTAGCCCATCTCCACTAGCGAGAGGAACCCGACCGAATGCATCCCGGACGAGGACAGGCTGGTCGGCTTTTATAATTTACCGTCCCAGCTCATCAACACGTAACGAATTCTTCCGCCTGGTCACCCACGCCAAGCTGACTATGAAAGTCGTGGACATTAGAGCAGACACCGGTATCACCACGAAACAAATTCTAAATGCCCTCAGTCTCCTTTCAGACCTCCATGATGGCAATTCGAGCTACCGAAGCTTGGCTACGTGAGAGAAGTTATTTCCCATAACTAGGCGTTACTTTGTTAAAGGTCTTTTGTACCTTCAAGTTGAGCCACTTTCTAATACAAATTCATAAAGACGCAGTCACTTTCTCATCACATTTTTCATAGTTGAATCCAGTTAAGACCTGCTCGATGCCACACTATGTCTTGTCACAGCCTTGATCTCTTTGTATTCAAATTCAACATTTACCTCATCAAGGGACCGTCCGCTCCCACGGGCGCGCCAAGGTACAGGCCCCCGCAAGAACGCTATCTTGTTGGCTCAACTGGCTCTGGGTTAAGCTCAACTGTTTCTGGGTGACGCTCGACTGTCTCCGGGTGAAGCTCAGCCGGCAGATCGGATCTAGTCCTCTCCGAGGGCTCTTCCACTTGCGAGATATTACTATCAAGCTCATGTTTGCGACGATCTGGAGGTAGGGCTACCCCGGACTCTCCATACAATTCCGCATTGTTGTCCGGTGTAGTCGCGGTGCTTTGTGACTTGCGCCTGTGAATGAGTAGCCAAGCACCAGCAGCCAGAGTCGCTAAGAAGGCCGCGGCAACGCCACCACCAATACCCGCCTTTGCCCGCGTTGAGAGCCCTCCTCCAGCATCTTTGTGGTCCTCCCTCCATCCGCCGTTGCCTGACTCCCACTCCTCCAGCTGAGCCTCGTCTGTCGGAGTACTCGGCTTCCGTTCTACCGCGGGCTTCGTGTAGTTCCCTTTGCACTTGTACGTGCCTTTGACGATGCCGCTGGTTAGATGCTCGTTCAGCCAGGAACAGTCCATGGTCTCGTCACCGGCGAGGTAAAAGTCCCCCTCAACGAGCTCCAAGCTGAAGAATTCGACGTTTGTGAATGAACCCGTCATGTTGATCATCCCCGCCTTCTTGAGGAGGTTCGCTGTAAAGTTCAACAACTTCGGGTTGTTATGAACCTCGAGCTCTTTCGTATAGCTTAGACGCGGGATCCAGAGATCCTCGAGTTCATCGTTGCCTTCGATATAAAAGGTGCAATTGACAGTTTCAAGGCGTGGAAGGGACAGCTCTGAGAAAATGTTTGACGTGAAGCTTAGATCGGAGTGGTATTTCCAGGCTTCTTCGTTCTCGTGCACCTCCCTCAGCAAGGGAACGCTTATATCAAGCAGGTGTCGAAATTGGCCGCCTGCGTTTCCGTCATATACTTTTTCGAGCGTAAACTCGTCGATGATGTAGTCTTCATGATTGATGCGGCCACCCAATTTCTCTAGCTGTGGGAGCGACAGGGATGCAGACCTGCCATTCTCCTCAATCGTCAGTCGGCCCACGTCAACTGCAGATACTGAGATATGAACTAGGACTGCATTTGAAGATATCGTCGCCCCATAGCGAACAAATTCGAGGTCATTTAGCAATAAAGTCTGCATATCTTTGTTAGACATTATTTCGAGATATCCTGTTACTTCCTCGACTGACGAGGATAGCGAATACTCGACTGGCGTGGGTATGGGAAGCCCTTCGATCGAGAACACCGTGTCCAATACTCGAAATTCGTGGGCAGTCGTCATGTTGAAGCTGGGGTTGATGATCTGCATTGGCAGGTCATCCGTACCCCAAACGCCAAATTCTCCCCAGATGGTCAGGTTCGGGCTGGTATTCAGTGATACGCCTAGCCAGCCATAGGCTAAAATGTAAGAGATGCTTTTCAGGGCCGGCAGAGATAAATACGCGTTGGCCTGAGGTTGAGCGCCCGATTCCAACTCAGTATTTAGCTCCAATTTACCAGTCAGGTTCTTGAGACTCGAGCTATCGATCGTGACATCCCACACATCCTCGTTGTAGTAATAAATCTCGCCCACGATTGTTTCCATGCCCGTCAGGTTGATCGTTTCGGTCAAGTTGGTCAGGTAGATATCGCCAAAATATGTGGCGCATGATGCCAGGCTCGCGACCTCAGTGACGTCCGTCAGCGTCAATGTGCCGTTGCTCGAGCAGTCTGCAAGCGATAAGATCGAGTCAGTATCGGGGTTATGATATAAAGGCAAAGGCCTGGAGCTGATGTGATGCCTTCCACTGCTAAAGATAATCACAGCATGGACTTTGGGAACTTACCTGCCATGGCAGAGGCGGCCAGCCCAGCGATTCCCAACACGAACCGGCTGGCAAAAAGAAAGCGGTCTCCAGGCATATTCTCGAACTAGAAGAGGAGATAGGATGAGATTCTGTTGCGGTACATGTACCTATGACGGAGATGCCAACAGGTCAGGCGTACAGCTGGGAACCTGGTCCTTTATCATTCTTCAGGAAGAGGGGGATTTTCCTTCTGCCTAGATTTCAAGGAAGGAAGTTAGTGGCTTGCATCTGCACTTTATGCTTATTAGGCCATTTCAGCCTCTTACGCTCCCTTGCATTCGAATTTGGGGCTTGGCATATTGCCTCGTGGCCCTTGGGACTCGTCCAGCTAACTGCCACACCTCTACAGGCTATGAGATACGTTCGTATGAGCTGCCATTAAAATAGAAGATAAAATCTCCATAAACCATAGAACACTTATCCGTTCCTACTTCCAATTTTGATACCATTTAAATAGATATTTGGTGTTGCTTTTCCGTATTCTCAAGATCATTTGTTACTTCAATGTGTACTCAGAGAGCGCCGAGCTGAGTGGAGAGGCTGAATGAGGCGTTCTAATTACCCAATAACTGGCTGCATATGCTTACGTGGTGGAGATTAGCCCGTCACAAGGACAATTGGGCCGAAAGGAGGCTGGTTAGCCAGTTAATTGAAGGCAACCCGTACCTAGGGTTTTGCTAATTCCAATGCGGAGAGACAGAAATCGTGTCAAAGGAGCGTTTACCTCAGAGAAAGGGTGATGCTGTTGTTTTAACAAGGTGTATTTATAGTATTTGATTGAAGCAATAGAAAATATTACTCGTGGGGGACTGTAACTCGACACTCCCCGTGGTCACGCCCGCCCCTGCAGATAGGCTGGTTCGAAACTTGGCGGTCACGGATGGCAAAAACTTCATACTGTGTGCAACATTGCAAGGAAGAGGGCAAAGGACCGCCACCAATCTCTTTTAACACTGACATTCACTTCGGCGATGGTCCTAAATAGAGGCAGAACCCGGCATTGAGCCCTCGAGGCCATTTCCAGAAACGCTGATGGCTCTACACTGAGGCTTCTTACTTGGGGCAGGTTATGGCAGGATGATACCCGAGCTCCATCTGCTTCGAGATGACCTCATACATGGCACCTCCAACACAAGCCATAGACGGGCATGTTGGCATCACGGACGATATGGTCAAAAGCTGTACTGACCTTATCGCGTGATTGTGCTTTTTTCACAGATCTGAAGGAACCTGCCTGTTGGCGCAACGGAGACGGCGCAGTCCTGAGTATCATTATGAGGAATATGATGTACATGAAGGAATCGCCAGTCTACCTCTTACATAACCCTAGATTCATCTTATATCGGTAAAAGCTCTGCTAGCTAGGTAGTATCGCAGGCGCAGGTTTCTCAAACTGCTTAGTTACAAACTACAGTTCAGATTCTTTAACACGGAAAGGCTAGCCGGGGCCTAAATTCCGGGACGTTGTCCCAGATCTGGGTCCCTTACAGGGGTCTGCGATCCCAAAAGTGGGCCCCTTCAGGCACCTCAGCCCGGGCTTAGCGACACCTCAGCTTACAGCAGCAGGAGCTCAGCTCCAGAAACGGAAATGGATTTTGATGTGCTTGAGTTTCATCTCTGAGTATTGTAGCTGCCACCCCTCGGAGGCCTCTCCCACTTGGACCTAGTAGTGCTACCTCATGGTATTAAGTTATCCCTCTATATCAGGATCCTATTCGTATAGGGCAAATATCCCTCTTTCTATCTATAGAATGCCCGGATAGGCCCTTCTTAATTCCCTTACTTATATAAGCAGCTGCTTAATAATACACTTAGTTCTTCTTAGCTTATGAATTAAGCTCTAGTCTAGCATTAATAAGAGGCTTATATAACCCATTCTTATTACTTACTAACTATATAAATAGAGACCTCTTTATATTTAAAGACTATTTATCTCTATCTTTTACTATTAGCTATTTATTACTTATTAATACTATTTAAAATAATTTCTATCTAATTTTCTCTTAAGTATATATTAGTTAAGTAAGCTAGCTTTTATATTAATGCATTTTAATAATTCATTATTAATATTTATAATTTTAAAGAGATAGAGTATAAAGCAATTCTCTCTTTTAATATTATTCTCTTTATAAACTTTTAACTTATAAAGTCCTTATATATAAAATATATAACTAATAAGGGAATATCTCCTTTAGCTCTTATTAGATAAGACTATAAATAACATATTTAAAATCTTCTAATTTTTAACTTTATAATAGTATATAATACGCTTTAAAAAGCCTGAGTTAATATAAATCGCTGTTTAATAACTAGTAATTAAGTCTTAGTATTAAATCAAAACGCGCTAGTAAGCTATAGAGTAGCTAGTAATTAAAATATAAGTAACTGGCAATTAGTAGTTCTTTAGCTATAGAGTGTAAAGAGAATTTAAAAACTAGTAAATATACTAACCTTAATTATATAAATATATTAGTCTACTTATTTTTTACTTTACTATTATATTTAAAGAGTTATATTATATCTTATTATAAAAGTCCTTATTAATAGTCCTTAGTAAGTAAGAGTAGCCTATATAAACTAATAAATCAGAGCACTATTTACTTTTATAAGGCTATAGTAACTATAGTTATTTTAATACTAGTAATTAACTAAATAAAAATAAATTGAATTTAAAAGAAGTATAAAAAGAGCGTAAAGTAGTAAAGAATTCTATAGAGCTTTTTAATCAGTTTTATTTTTAATTCTTATATTTAATAGAATACTTTTTATACTTATAAAAACTCTATATTCTTAGTTATTATACTTATAAGATAATTATTATTAAGTATAGAATTAAACTATATCTTTAAGTATTACTTTATAAGCTAAGTAAGGTATAGATTAGAAAGGTATAAGAGTAAATAGCTAAGCTTAATATTATTTAAAAATAGAATAGAATTCTTAAAATACTAGTTTTACTTAATACTAATACATTACTTAAAGCACTTAGAAAACCTAAGTCTAGAGGATTTTAATATACTATTATACTAAACTGCTAGTTTATAGGCTCTAATTTAAAAAGAATTTAAGAGTATTTTAAAGATACTTATAAATAGAATTAAAAGCTTAAAGGAAGTTACTAATTAGTTATATAAGCTGAGGAGGAGTAGGCTAGTGCGTTATAAAGATATAGGGTCTTCTATTAATAGCTCTTTATTAAGGGTCTCTGTAGTAAGTACTTTGAAGTTACTAAAGGCCAGGACTTTAACAGTCTAGGAGCTGAGGAATAGAGAGTTAAAAACAATATCCAGGAAGTATTAAAAGCATTCTAATCTAAAGTAAAATACATTTAGAAGCAAGAGGCTGAATATATTAAAGAGTAAGGTGACTTTACTTTTTTAAATATATAGCTTTACTAACTAAGAGCAACTATTTACTTAAAGGAATTTAGTAAGAAGAAAGACTTTCTATAAGGTCTTATTTTATTAAAATATACTATTAATTTAAAAAAGGATAATAATAATAATACTGAGTTATAGTATATACATTTCGCTATTAAGTATTTTATTTACTATATTATAGTTACTATAAAGCTAAATATTATATTATAAAATGTATTATTTAAAGTAAACTAAAAGGAGCTTAATAAAGAGAAGACTATACCCTTTTACTTTAAGTTTAAATAAGTAACTTAAAAGAAGTATATTATAGTATGCTTATAGCTATTTATATATATTATTTAATATATAGCTTTTAAGAATCCAGCTTACTAATTACTATTTAAGCTTAGTTAAAAGCAGTTTACTATATATAATATTATAATATAGTATATAGATAATTTAATAGATATATTAAAAGAGAATGATAGTAATATTAGAGTACTATAAATAGTTAAGTTATATATTCTATTTAATAAAGCTATATTAAAACTCTATATCTCTATTTTTAACTATTTTATTAAGACTATTAAATATTAAAGCATTCTTATTAGCTTTTTAATAGTTCTAAGTATTTATAATAATATAATATAAAAGACTTATAATAATTTTATACTAAAGCTTTCTATTATTATAGCTATCTTCTGTCTTTTACTTATTAAGTATATTATTAATTAAAGAGTTAAATCTATTTAATAGAAGAGAGAGTAAGAGTAAAGTAAAGAAGATATAAAGGAGAATAGTTTAAGCTATTTTAAACTCATCTTTAAAATAACGCGCTGATTTATAGTTAGAAGTAATTAAGGCTAGGATACTATATTAATACAGTTTATTATATAACTTTATAATTACAGTATAGCGGCTAATAGGAATAAGGCTATAGAAGGTTTTATTAGTTAGAATTAAGATAATGCTATTTATAAAGGCCTTTGGATTAATATCCGTAGTATTTAGTTAATGCTTTAAGCTGCTTTATACTAGGCTGAAATACTATTTTATAAAAAATTGCTTTTTTATTAGAAATTTAAGGATTAGTTACTTACTAAGCTTAGATTACTTAAGATCCTATAGAGTGATCTTATTAATAATACTACTAATATTACTATAAGCTACTTATTTATAAAGAGTCTCTTTTAGCTTAACCTAGGCTTTATTAAAAGGATGTTAGACTTTAAAAATTAGTGTAAATAGGGATTATATAGTCCGAGCTTTAAAGCCTGATTCCTTAAAGCTAGATGTAAATACTAATTAGTTATAGTTTAAAGTTAGCTCTATTATAAGTTAAGAATTAGTAATTAAATTATAGTAAATCTATATAGAATGATTAATATAAATATAGAAGTTTAATAAGTTTCTATTATTAAACTATATTTATATTATAATTATAATATATAGTATATATAATATTAAAAAAAGAAAGGTAAAATACTTATAAATTTACTATATTATTAAAAATACTATAATATTATATTAATAATATATAAAAAATAATAAATAAATAAGTATATAACACTTATTAATAAGTACTAGCTTTTACTATATAAGATATATTAATATATTATTAATTTAAGTACTAGTATTAAGTCCTACTTTAAGTATATATATTAAATAAAGGGATAATTACTTAAGAATATAATAGATTATATTAATATAGATTTATTAAATAATCTAGCTATAGTTAAATTACTAGCTAATTAGAGCGAACTAATTCTAATTTTTAATATATATAGTGGGTTTAGTTATAATATATACTACTATATAATATAATTATAAAAGAATATAATCCATTATTAAATAGAGTTATAATATAGCTTTAATAAATTAAAATATAGTATTATATAACTATAAATATAAATACTAATATAATATATAAGATACTAAATTATTTAAGCTTATAATAATAGTAATAGTATAATAGTATTAGAGTTTATAATAATAAATAGTATTATAAATAGAATGATTATTAATAGTAAGGCTGAGCTATTAAAGGAGGATACTAAGAGAAATAAGTATAGTAATAAGTAAGAGAGCATTAATTATAACTTGACTTAAGTAAAGGAAATAAAGTAAGTAAGGCACTTTAAGGACTAAAGTCTGACTAAGATTTATAATACAGCTTAAAGAATATAAGCAAAGGCTAGTAAGGTTAAGATAAGAGTCTTTAAGGATAAAAAAGCTATAAAGAAGTTATAGCTATTTATATAACTAAATAAGAGCTTTAACTAAGAGGTAGATTACTATAACTAGTAACTAGAAAGCATACTAAAGGAAATGTTATAATATCTTTATAGTATTTAGCTAAGGAAATTAAACAGCTTTCTATTTAAATATATTATAAAAGACAAGTCATAGGCTAGCTATTAGTCTATTAGATATTACTACTTAGTATTCTATTAATATATATACTAAATAGGTTATAAGGATGTAGTAAAATGACTAGTAATACGCTTTATAAATAAATAATAAAGCTTAATAGTAAATATAGCTTATAAGCTAGAGGATAAGTAGTTAGGCAATATTATTAAATAAACTGAACTATATAGTAATAGCGGCTTCTTTAATAAAGATAATAATTTAAATAGTAAAAGCTTAAGTAATAATAAGGAGAATAGTAAAGAGTAAAGGCCTAAATACTATAAGTTAGTAATTATAGAGATAAAAGCGCTTAATTAAGCTGTATTTCGATTTATAATAGCTTTTATTAAAATATATAACGTACATGATAAGCATGCAACGCATCCAAGTATACGACGCATTTCCAATTTATACCTAAAATAGTACTTTTTTAAAAATTCTTTAAAAATTCAAACTATACTTAAAATGGCTTATATTTTACATATGGGTTTAATAAGTATATAAAAATAAGTAAAGATTTTTTTAGATTTTTAAAAGATTTTATTTATAAACTTATTTTAAAAAATCTTATTCGCACTGTTTTTTTTCTTATTTATAATTTTAAAAAGCTAAATAAATTAAGTAAAAATCTAATAAAAATACTAACTTATGACGTTTTTAGTTAATTACTTAAGATTAATTTCCTAAAATTCCTAAGACTATGTAGCCCATTTTAGAAAATTTAAAGTTTACACTTTTAAGTATATAGTATAAGTGCGTTGTATACTTGGATGCGTCGCATGCTTATTATATATGTTATAAGTAATAATATATATAGTAATATAATACTATACTTTTATATAGTAATAGGTATTTAAAGGCACTTATAAGACTATATAGAAGTATATCTCTTTATAAGTATACTTATAATATTATTATAGCTTGTCTGTCTTTTTTTTCTAAAGGCTGGATTTAAGAATATATTTTTAAAAGAAGAGTATTTAAAAGTAAAAGTACTTAATTAGTTTTAGTAAGAATATAAGATATAAATATATATAAGCACTTATATAATAATAAGTAAGATTATTAATTAAATAGTATATAATAAAGAGCATTATAATAAGATAAGTAAGCTATTAATAGTGTATTAGTCTAATAATAATAAAGCGCTAGTATATAATAAGAATTATATATAAGTATATAACTTTTAGTAAGCAGCTTATAAAATTATAATATAAGTAAATAGCTTATTAAATAAGATATTAAATAGTATATAAGATTATATTAAGCCTAGAATTAATATAAAGCGGATTATTAATAGTATATTATAGCTTAGCACTAGCTAGTTATTTATAATAAATAATAAGAATATATAATTAGATACTAGGCTAAGTAAGGTTATGCATTTTATAGAAGTATCTATATTTAATAAGAAGAAGAACTAGTAAAAGCAAGCTAGTGTATAAAAGTGAATATAGTAGCTATATATATTTTAAGAATAATTAATACTACTTATATATATTTAAAAAGAGTAATTAGAGCGCGGGCTAGAAATAGTAATATTATAATACTATAATATATAGTAATTACTATATAATGTCTTTTTATATAATAGATAAGTTATACTTATAATAGACTATAATAAGATAAAAGCAATTTATAAAACTAACTATAAGATAGCTTAGTTTTTACTTAACTATATTAAGTAAATAATAGTTATATATATTATATAGCTTTTACTAGTAAAAAGGATACTATAATATAAATACAAGCTATTAAAACTATAGGAAAAGTGCTTAGAATTCTTATAAAGAAATAGTAATTTAAATTATTAAAATATAGAATGACTTAGCTTAATTATAATATATTTACTATAAGTAGAGATTAAAATAAGGCTTAGTATTAAATAGTATTATATAATAATAATTAAGCTTAAGTAAAAGATCTAAAGGCTAGTTATAAAGTAAGTTAAGAGTATAGCTAGTAATAATAATAATAAGGATAGTATAGAAATAGATTAAATAATAAGTAAAGCGCTTAATATAAGAAGTAACTAAAATATTATATAGGATTTATAAAATATATATAGTATAAAAATAGTATAGCTATATTATACTATATATATTAGTATATTAAGTTAGTTATTATTTAAAATGATTATAAATTATTAAAGAATCAGTTAGTTATAATACTAGTTTTTAATAGAAGGAAATAAAGCCTAAGTAAAGTAAAAGTATAAAGTATTAAGTAATAGAATAATAGTAATAAGGAAGAAGAGTAAGATAATACTAAATAAAGAAGAAATGAAATAGTAAATAGCTAATAGACTATAAATATTAATAAGCCTAATATTAATATAATAGTTAGTTAAGTAAAGGGAGAGTATATAAATAATTCTATTATTATATAAAGAGTAGTTAGCTATATATATACTATTAATTAGTATTAATAAGAGCTTACTATTTATAGTTTTAACTATTATATATAATAGTAATAGTATAAGTATTATAATTATATTATTTATTATACTAATAGTAGACTTAATTAACTAAGTATAATAAATAGATATAAATATAATTAAGTTCTAACTATTAATAAACTCTAAGAAGGAGAGCTTATTTAAAGTAATGCAAATAGTAATTATAAGTGCTAATACTATATTTAATCCAAGCTTTTTAATATATATTAATAGGCTTTAGGCTAATAGGCTACTATAGTGAATTTTTATTAATAAAGTATATATAGCTATTATAAATATATTATACTAAGTAAAGCTTATTAAGTTAAAAGGTTTAACTCAGTTTAAGAGCCTAATTATATTACTTACTATAATAATACTAGTTATATTTAAACACTAGTTCTATAAAGAGCTATTAGCTAGTTTTATTAAAATTATTTAAAACTAGATAATAAAAGTAAACTATTAATATAAAGTAAAGTAAATTAAAGCAAGACCTAGACGCTATTATAAGTGGTTTTTTAACTTAAATAACTACTTGAATTTACTTAGGGTTAGTAGGGTTGCTTACTAAAGTATGTAGAAAAAGTAAAGAAAGGGACGGCTTTCATTTCTATAAAACATTATTTAGGTCATTTAATACTAAAACATCCCGCTTTTTATAAAGCGCGCTAATAAGGGTTATAACCCTAAAGGTTATAATTAAACTTAGGTTAACTTAGGATTAATTTAGCTTTTAGATTCAGAGTTTCCTCTTATAAAATATTAGCTTAGGTTTGTCTTTCTATTCTCTGTCCTTTATTCTTTATCTTCTTACTCTCTTTATATATATTTTAATTAAAGTAATAGCTAATATATAATATATATATAATAAATGTAATATATATATAATAAGTATAATATATAATCTATATTATACTATATAATATATATAATATAAATATTAAAGAAGTTAAAGAGCTGTTATAATAAGTATTTATTTATTAGAAGTAAAGTTATAAATTATAGTATAGATATTAAATAATCTAACCTCTTTATTCTTTATTCTATTTATTATTAATTTATTAATAATAGAGAGAGGCAAAGTAAGGTAATAAATATAAAGAAAGTAATAAATAAATAGACTAAGAATAGTAAGAGAGAAAGAGCTTATATATAACTATAGCTATAATAACAGCTATAGTAATAGTAATAATAGTAATAATAATAGTAATAGTAGTAATAATAGTAATAGTAATAGTAGTATATAAGGTTTAATATATAATATAAGATATATATATACTGTATTAAGCAGGGGAATAAGAAGGATACTACTACTTAAAGTGATGGGTGCTATAAGGTAGGCAGGATGCATAGTAGAGCGAGGATGGATAAGACTCATAAAATAAAACAGATAAAAAGAGGGCTAGAGTTGCAATTAAGTGGCTAGCTAGAAAATAAACTAGATATACTAATTAATTAAATAAATCTCATTATAATAATATTAAAAACAATTTAATAACTTAAAAATAAAGGTGAGTAAGAATATAATTAATTACTATCTATATCCGAGTTATCTTAGCCTTTTATCTTAGACTAACTCCTATTATTCTTATTAATAGCTTTATTAAGACTAGCATTTAAATTGGTTAGCTAATTAAAATCCTGGGTTATTTTAGCTAGTGGGCTCTTAGCTCTAATACATTCCTCTTTATATAGTTAGCGCTTTATCTTTATAAGCTTAGAGACTGTAAATAATAGAAAAAAGAAGAGCCTTAGTAAATAAAGGAAATAATAAGAAAAAAAAAGATAATATATATAAATCTAATATCTAAATATAATTAATTAATTAGAATCTAGCTTGTATTTATTCTTCTAAGATTATAATGATTATAAGAGAGAGTCTAAAAGAAACCTAAATATTAAGGTTATATTAAGAATAGTAAGCAAAGTTATAAAAGTAGCTATAATAAGAACTCTTTAGTAAAATTAATTATAAAGTATATAAAGAGACTAGGAAGTGTTTAATTAAGTAGTATTCTTTAGTAAATTAGATAATTAAGATATATTAGTAAGTCTAGTAAGTGTAGAGGCAGATAGCAGTAGTAATCCTTAAGTAGGTCTTAGAAGCAAAGTATGAGTTAATTTACATATAGTAATACAATTAGCCCAAAAGGGCCTAGTAGGAGGAGGAGGAGCTAATCTTAACCTTAAGGTATTTATAATAGCGTCTTATTAAAATAGAAAAATCAGACTATTTAAAATAAAAGTAATAAAGCTTCCTATTTAATGAATTATATATATTTATTAGTAAGGGGCTAGGAGTAGATAGAAAGACCTAATAGTATGTATAGTTATAATATAAGTAGGGGTATTAATATTATTCTTCTTTACTATTTCTATAGCTTTTTTAGCTATTAGTTTAGTAATATAAATTCTTTTAATTCTATTTATAAGTACTTAATTAAGAATAGCCTTAGTATAATTATTAGTATAAATGATTTAACTATTGGCCTTTTTCTTTAATAATGCTTATTTTATAATAATGTCCTTATTAGTCTTTTTTTACTTCTTATTAATAGCTCTTTTATTTAAGTTATTAAAGTTACTATAGTTATTACTAGCTATTAGAGCAGGGGTTATATAAAGCAGAACTATTTAATTAAATAAATCTATAATACTTAAGCTAGGCTTAGAAGTGAATAGTGAAATTAGAGGAGTTTTAAAGCATTATAATTTTAAAGTTATTACTAGCTCTAGGTCTTATACTAATTAGTTAATAAGTTCTTAGTTAGTATTAAGAGTATATAGAGTAGTTATATAGGATTTAAGTAGATTAAGGGTCTTAATAATTTAACTTAGTTTAGAAAGAGTAATAGACTTTTTAAATATTATAGTATTAGTAAGTGTAATTATTAATTAAGAGTCTTTAGTCTAGTTCTTAGTAATAAGAAAGTCAGTTTAGTAGATTAGCTAATAACTGCTTAGTTTAGTAAGAATAATAATAAGTCCTTTAAGTAGCTAATTATAAATAGAATAATAAGAGAAGGGTATAGAGAATATTACTTTACTATACTTATATTTAATAATAGTAATATTTCTAAACCTAAGTTTATTATAAATAGCTATTAAGAACTAGGTCTTAACCCGCTCTTAGCTAATAAAGAGAGTGATTTTAAATAGCTTAAGTAATTAATTAAATAGATTAATAAGCTAATCTCTTTATAAGAAAGCATATTCTCCTTCTATTAGTCACTTCTTAATACTTAGAGTTACTAAAGATAGATTTATATATAAATAGACCCTAAGTCTTATAGCTCTAGTTATACTTTATAAGTTTAAGAATATAAGGTAAATAGCTAAGTATTCGCATTTAAAACTACTTAGTTAATTAGTTATAGAAGTGTAGAAAATATTAAAGTTATAAGAATAATCCATTTTAGTTAAAATAAGGCGCTAAATATAAGTAAATGCTTTTTAATAGTTAAGTAAGGTATGGCTTTTAAGGGTATTATAATAGAAGACTTAGCTAGTGTATTAATTAAAAATATATAATGCTTAGTAAAAGTCCTTATAGTTAATTAGGCTAATTATAAAACACTAGTTAAAGATATCCTATTTAATAGTATAGTAATTAGAGTTATAGTAAGAGTTTAGTATATATTTAATAATAAAGTCCTTAAGGAGTAAGCACTTATATATTTAATTAACTAGATCTATTATCTTTTTAAGTAGATTTATTATAATTATAAAAGCACTATCTAAAAGCAGGGTTAGAAATACTATAATAACATCCTCTAGTCTATATATAATTATAATTAGGAAGTCTCTAAGTCCTTCCTTACTAACCTAAGCATTATTTTATAGCTTTTTATAAAGGTCTTAAAAGTAAAGAGTATACTCTTTTTAAAATATTCTAAAGAGCATTATATTATCCTTATATAAGGGTTATACTAATATAGTCTTTATATACTTAAAGTCTTTATAATTACTATATATATTAATTATCCTTTCTTTATTAAACTTAGACTATTTTATATAAAGGTATAATAAGGCTAGTTAATTAACTATAATCTCCTTTAGCTACTTAACTAAGGATGCTTTTAAAGTATAGTAAAATGATCCTTTTCTATAGTTAATAATAGTAATTTCCTTACTTTAAGTAGAATAGGCCTTTAGTAAAAAGTAGGTTTATTTATTATTAATAGGGCTGTTTATAGTAAAAGCACTTAGTAAGAAGAAGAGTAGAGAATTCATTTAGAAGAAGGCTAGGTTAAAAGGAGGTCATTTAATAATAAATTATTTAATTAAATGAATTATAAAGTCATTTAATAACCTAATGTTATAATAATAGTAAGATAAAGGAAATAGAGAGTTATAGTTAAAGAGGGGGGCGTTTTTTACTATAGTTAGTAATAAGGTTTTAAAAATAGGTTTTTTAAGATTAAGTAATATAGGCTTATGCGCATTAGTAAAGCAGGCAGAAATAAAGGCAGGTAACTGATTTAGAGAAATAAAGAGATTAAGGAGCAGAAGGTTATAGTAATAAGGTTCTTATAATAAGTAGCGGAGAGAGATTAGAAGTGAAAGCTTAGCTAAGAAGAAAGAGGGTTTTTAAAAGCATTATCTAGGCTAGTTTAAAAGCAGCGTTTAATTAAGTAAATACACTAATCAGTTATAGTTAAAGAGCATTGAGTTTTAGGAATAGTAGCTATTATAAGAAGAGGAGTTAAGTTATATAAAAGAGAAAGAGAAGAGAGAGAGAAATAGCTTTTAAAGTTTTAAGTAATAAGAGGTTGTTTATTTTCCTTACTAGCTATGATTTACCTAACATGCATTAATCTTAGTATATATATTTCCTTTACTTTAAAACACTTCTTTTTCTCTCTTTCCCTTCCCTCCCTTTTTCTTCCTTTTTATACTTTATTAATATTATTTAATTAACTTATTAATAATAGCTTCTTCTAACTTCTACCTTTCTAATATTATTAAGGTCTATTAAAAAGCCCTTCTTAATATATATATTTATATAACTAGTTAGTTAGAAAGCGATAAATTCTCTCTTTATATTAGTTTGATTTAAAATAGTTATTATAAGACTTTATTAATTAAAAAGGAATAAAAAGAGGCTTACTTTATATTAATAAGTATTCTCCTCTACTTAAGACTATTTAATCTAATAGTTCTATAGTTTAAAAAGCACTTTACTATCTAGATTTACTTATATATAGCCCTTAACTATAGTAGTCTCCTTCTCTTTATTAAGTTTATGTGACAGTCGGGCTTATACTAGGGCTCTAGAGTAGGTCTAAGGCATATAGTATTTATAATCGAGTGGATTAAGGACGTTATAGTAAGTAATATAGGTTACGGTCTAGTAATAGTAGAATAGTAGATTTAATATAATTAAGTGTATTAATAGTTAGTAAGGCTATCTTTATAAAAGTGTTAAATGAATATACTTATATATAAATAATATTCTAATGGATTATGGTTAGAGATTATAATCCATTTCTTAGGATTATAATTAGGGATTGTAATCTATTATTAGGATTATAGTTTAGAATTATAATCTATTATTAGGATTATAGTTTAGAATTATAATTTAATAGGATTAGTTAGAAATTAGTAAGGTAAGTTTACTTAGCTAGTATTATATAGTCTATATAGACTGGGCTATAATATAATATCTCCTTTCTATTAGTCTTATCCTTAAGGCTATATAAGTAGGCCTTATATAATTTCTAATATTAGTTTATAACTTCTTTCTATAAATATTCATAAATATACTAATATAATACTATAATATATAATAAAGTAAAAGGTAAAGAAAGTAATTAAAAAAATGAAAAAGATAACTAAGTATAAATCTCTTTAAAACTTTATTAAGTTTAATAGTTATATTACTAATATGCTTTATACTTATTATTTTAAATATAAGATTAAGTATTAGATAGAAGATATTAGTTATTCTAATTATTATAAAGAATGTATTTATTATAGTTAGTCTTATAATAGTATTTATATAGTATCTTTATATAAGATATTCTTTCTTTTCTTTAGTAGGTTTTATATTAATATTTCTTTAGTAAATAGGCTAATTAATTAGTAAAAAAAGCTTATATAAAAAGAGAAAGAAGCTAGTAATTAAATTATGCTTATTTATAACTAGCTAGCTAAATTATAAGCATCTCTAGTAATAGTAATAAACCGTTTAGCTTAAATTAAAAAGATTAAAAAGAAAGTAAAGGAGCAGGGTTCTAATTTATTTAAGCAGAGGATATAAGAGTTAGATAAGGAGGACGGAGTCCTTCTTATATTAGAGGCTTATAAGAAATGGGTAGTTTATAACTTAAGGTCATTAAGTATTCTAAAGGAGACTGACTGGTCTACCTTTAGTCTTAGGGGTGACTTTAGTAATGTTAGGTCTTTAATCGAACCTAGCGTTATTAGTAAAAGTTCTTTAGTAAGTACTGTATATAGGTAAGGTTTTTAGTAAGTTCTTATTAATGACTGCTTTTAGGATAGTTTTTCTATTTAATAAGGTATTTAGTCTTATTATTAATTTATTATATATTAATAATTTCTTTAACTTTATATTCTTTTAGTCTTTTGACTTTAGTCTTATGTTTATTATTATATTTAATATAAATCGTATTTCTTATAGTCTTAAGGAATTAGATATAAAAGACTAAGTAAAGTCTGACTTTTAGTAATAAGTCTAACTAATAATTATTTTCTAAGATTTTTTTAATAATTTTATAAGGTCTAATGTATTTATAGTCTAGTTTTTTATTTTCTCGTTTTATTTTAATGTTTTTTATAGTAAGGTATACTATATCTCCTTCTTAAAAGGATAGTCCCTTTATCTATTTCTTATTATAGTATTTTTTTATCTAATTTCTAATAAATTCGAGTTTAGTCCTTATTTCTTTATATAGATTTTTTAATTTTTCTAATATAAGGATAGCTTTAAGGATGATCAATCTATCTTAGCTTACTTTATAAGTATTAGAAGTGAATCTAAAGTTAGTATATATTAGAGTGAGTTTTATGCTTTTATAAATAGCTATATTATAGCTTAACTATATAATTAGAAGCTTCTTAACTTAATCGTTTTATTTATAATTAATATAGTAATAAAAGTATTATTCTAGTATTTAGTTTATTCATTCTATTTAACTATCTATTTATAGTTAGAAAGCTATAAAGAGTTAGTAGTTTAATCTTAAATAACCTATTAGTACTTACTAAAACTTAGAAGTAAATAGAGGTCTTCTATTAAAGAGGATTTCTAAAGGTAGCCTATAAGTACTAATAATATTTCTTAAAAAGATATAAGCAAACTGCTCTATATCTATCGATTCTTAGTAAGGTATAAAATAAGAAAATTTCATAAGTCTATCTATAATAATAAGAATACTATTATAAAGAGTTCTAGTTATAAAGTCTTCTAATAGGAGTAGCTTTATAATAAAATCTATTATAATAGAGTCTTATAGTTAGGTTATAATTAGTAAGGGTTATAGTTCTTTATATAGTTTATAATATTATACCTTAGTTTTTATATAAAGGTTATATTATTAAATAATAGTTCGAACTACTGCTTTTATCTTAAGAAATTTATAAGTTATTCTGACTTTATTAAGGGTTTTATTAATTTCTTAATGTCTATATAGTAAGTATTTGTAGATTTCTTATATAAGTTTATACTATAGTTCTTTAAGAACTTACTACTTCTTTATTCATTTATCTTTAAGTAGTGTATTATTATATTCTTAGATTTATCTAAGTAGTAGGTTTCTTTATTCTACTAAGTATTATATTATAATGATTATTCTAGAAATATATAATTAATCTTTAGAGCATTTAGAGTATTATACTATTAAGTCTTTTATAGTCTTATATATATTTTCTATTATATAGAATTCCTCTATTTATATAATGGCTTAAGTAAGTATTCTATTATATACTTAGTTATAATAGTATTATATAAGGTAATTCTTTATATTATTTAGTATAATAATCCTACTATCTTTACTTTATTTAATATGCCTTTTCTAAGGGTAGCTATTAGTAATTTAGTTAAATTAGTAATTATTTAGTTCTTCTAGCTTCTTTAAGTATTCTATTAGTAATTACTTTAGTAAGTAATACTTTAAGCACTCTTTAATTATATTATAAAGCGCTTTATTAAGTCTATAAATTTAGTATATTTTTATAATATATTAGTATAGTATATTAATATTTCTATTATATAGTCCTTCTATATATAAATCTTATACTATTTAGTATTAGAAGCTATTAGAGATAATAATAAGTCTATCTTTATATATAACTTTTTTAATATATCCTTAAGCTTAGTCTATTTAATATAGTACTAGTCTATTATTCTAGATTAGTTCTAAGTATTCTAGTTATAAAAGTATTATTCCTTTCTAGGCTCTTATAATAAATTTCTATTTTAAGTATTCCTTAAGTATAAAGTATAAGAATTATTTATTAACTATTCTTTTACTATTATTAAAATTATATTATTAACTAATAGTATTAACTCTTCTATTCTCTAAGCCTTTATAATAAATAATAATATAATTAAATTCTAAGAAGTATTTAGTATATTATAATTATTATTTACTAAGTTCTTAAGTAATAGTAAAGTATAAGATATTCTTATAGTCTATATAGACCTTAATCTTATATTTACTTCTTAAGAAGTAATATTAGAATTCCTTAAAGGCATTAATAATTATAAAGAATTCTTTATTATAAATAGAATAGTTAAGTTCTATACTATATATTTTATAAGAGAAGAAAGTAATAGAGTATAATACTCTATTATTATCTTATTATCTAATCTAAGCACTTTATATAAAGTCTAAAGAGTCTATTTCTAATTTGATTTCTTATTTAGAATTAAAGGTTATTAAAATAGGCTTGCTTAATATAATCTTCTTAATTTTATTAAATGCATTTTCTATAATAGCGTCTTATTTAAATTCTACTCCTTTTTATATAAAGTTAGTAAGTAATATAGTATATCTACTAAACCCTTAGATGAATTTTTAATAGTAATTAGTAAATCTAAAGAAGGCTTATACTTTTATAATATTTATTAGTTTTAGCTATTTACTAATTATAGTGATTTTCTTTAGATCTATTTTAATCTTATTATAAAAGATTATATATTTAAGAAATTCTACTTCTAAAGTATAGAAATGACTTTTCTTTAGTTTAACTAATAATTTATAGTCTTATAATACTTATAGTACTTTATGAATATACTTAGTATATTCTTTTTCTATTTTAAAGAAAATAAGAATATTATTTAAATAATATATAATAAATATATTAAAGTACTTATATAATATATTATTAATTATTTATTAAAATATAGTTAGTATATTTATAAGTCTAAAAGGCATAATAAGATATTTATATAGTTTAAACTTTATTCTAAAGGCAGTTTTCTATTTATATCCTTCTTTAATATAAATAAGGCTATATGCATTTTTAAGATCTAGTATTATAAAGAACTTTATTCTATAGAGTCAGTCCTTAAGCTCTATAATAAGTAATAATAGAGTTTAATCTTTTAGTATAATATTATTTAAGTAATAATAATCCATAATAAGTCAGAGTTTATTATTCTTTTTAAGAATGAATATAACTAGATAGCTAGCTAAGGACTTTAATATCTTAATATATCCTTTATATAATATATCTTTAATATATTCCTTAAGTATTTATAATTATATTTTATTAAAATTAAAAATCTTATAGAATATAAATAATACTCTATCTTTTAGTATAATTTCATAGTCCTATTAACTAAATTCTAGTAGTCTTATCTTAAGTTCTTCTATAAAGAGCTTTTTATAGATATAGTACTATACTAGTATATTCTTAAGCCTATTATCTTTAGGATTTTCTTATCGTTCTTTTTCCTATTTCTTAAGATCTTTATTCATTTCTTTAAACTATTATTATAAGTATCTAATTGTCTTTTAGAATGTATTTCTCTTGCTTTTTTAATATTTATATTATATTCTTATTAAAAGTAATAAGGTATCTATTATTTCCTTATATGAATTCTTGCCTTTACTATCTTTAGAAGTTAAGATTAGAGATCTCTCTTCTTTTAAGTCATTTTTATTATTACTAAGGAGTATATTATTATTATTAACTAGTACTTAGCCAGTTTTCTAGTTAATATATAGGTTGTATTTTCTTAGTTATAGATACTTAAGTATAATATTATAATACTTTATTAAAATAATATTAAAGATAATGCCTTAGTTCTTTTTATTAATAAAAACCTTTAAGTAATTAAGTTCTTTAATAATCTATCTATCTTTATAATTAAATATATTGCCTTTAAAGTTATATAATATATAAGCTTCCTTCTTATACTTTTATAATAGCTTTAGCTTATTAATTACCTTTAGGTTAATATAGTCTGCTTTAGCTCTACTGTTTACTAATATAGTAAGTTATATACTATTAATTCGTATTTATAGCTTAAGTGTCTTTTATTTTATTACTATTTATACTATATATAGAGCTTTTAATAAAAGTGATTTTCTTATAGTATTATCACTTGCTTATTACTCTTCTATAAGTAGTATTTATTATTTTTTATTAGTAGTGCTTATATTTACTTAGTATAGTTAGTTATTAGGTCTTTTTATTCATTTTATTATATATACTATAGGTTAATCTTAGCTTAAGTATAAATTAAATAATCTTCTTTATTATACTATATTAGATTTATTAGCCCTTTAATATATTCTAAAAGGAAAAACTTATTAAAATACTCTAAGATTATAATCCTATTAATAGGTCTAAAACTCTTCATTTAATAGCCCTTGATTTTATTATAAAGGTATAGTATAAATATTAAGTAATCTTCTAATTATATAAAAAAGCAATCGTTTTTCTATTTACTATAAATATGCTTTTTATAATATAGGTTATAGTATAAGATCTATATAAGTTTATAATATTAGGGATTATCCATTCTAATATAGAGGTTATCTAGGAATTCTCCTTAGGGTATTTCTTTATTACTTTATGCTTTAAGTCTTAATTAGGTATAGATATAGAGATCCTCCTTTACTTAAGGTTCTTATCTTTTTCTAACTATTTACTAGTATCGATCTTCATTACTTATTTATATATAGATTCCTTATAGGTTGATTTCTGCTATATTTTACTATTCTTTTATTTCTATTAAGAACTCTTTATATTCCTTATAGTAAGGGTCTGTCTGTTTATTATTACTACTATCTGGGTATTTATTTATAAGTATGAGGATAAGCTCTAGTTCTTAACTAAGTTATTTATTTAAGATATAGTAGGCTTTTAAGCACTATCTGCCTTTAGCTGTTCTGCTTTATGAGGGTTTATAGTGCTTATTAGTACTAGTATTTTATTATTTGCTGCCTTACTTAGGTTTCTTATTATTATAGAGTTTATTCTAGATTTATTTACCTTTTTTAGAAAATAATACTAGACACTTGTTCTTTATATAGCTGACTTATTAGTAGTTATAGTCATTATTTATTTATATAGTCTGAGTCTTAAGTAGCTAGAAGGTTATACTAAGTGCATTTCTTTTTTAACTATAGTTTACTTTAACTTAGCTTAGTTATTTATTAAGGATTTCTTTCTTAACTTTCTATCTATAGGATTTGCTATCTTTTAAAATAGGTATGAATTATATGCATTTATTACCTTTCTTAACTATAGTAAGGATCTTTCTATTTATAGTATTCTTTATAAGTCAGCCTTTTAAAATAAGGTCCTATTATCTATTAGCTTCTCTAGCTACCTTACGTTTAGTATAGCATCCTTAGGCGCTTTTGCCTTTATGTACTAAGCATACTTACTTTTCTTTTAGTATTTCCTTTATTAATCGTCATGCTTATTCGCTTTAGCGGGCTTCTCTTCTAGCTTCTATTTTATCTTATTATTCAGTAGTCTTAGGTTTAGACTTAGAGTTAATTATATCTTCTCTAACTTTACTAAATATATTATAATAGCTGCTTCTAGTTATAGTAAAGGTCTTAAATAAGTACTAATAATTAGTAGACTAAAGGTTCTTACTTTTTAGTATAGGCTTATACTTCTGATTTATCTTAAGGCTTTAGTACTTATTCTTAAAGTATTCTATTTTACTATAATTCTAGTATTTAACCTTAGAATAGTCTTATTAAACTGCTTTAAGTTCTATAAGTCTAGCTCGAGTTCTATAAGAAGTATTAACCCAGTTTTTATTTTTCTAATTATCTTAATTCTTAGGGTAATACGGATTATAGTTATTACTTTAGCTTCTTTATTAGTTCTTAGCCTTCTTCCTTTATCTTTTATACTATTATTTATTAATCTTAATAGCTATAGTAATATACTTTATAAGTATATTAAGTTAGTTAGCTTTATATAGCTTATTTTTAACTTCTTCTTTAAGTCCTTAGTAAAAGATTTCTATAAGTATATTATTATCTTATTCTAGTTTAAAAGTAACTTATTAGAATATAATAGTATAAGTAGTAGTAGATTTAATTTACTTAATCTTATAGATCTTAGTTATTATCTGCCTTTCTTTATTAACTATATTAAAGGTATTTTTAATTACTTTTTTAAAATTCTCTTAATTAGTAAAGATATTAATAGTATCTTAGTCTTAGCTAGCCTTATTATTATTTAAGAAGTCTTTTATAATTAGTTTAAACCAGTCCTTAGTATTCTTAATTATTAGGTTATTTATAAATAATAGGCATACTTCGAATAACGTAAGATATTATAAGAAGAATTAAAAGTATCCCTTTATCTTAGTAATGAATAGAATCATATCGCTTAGTAAACCGTCAAATAGTTCAGGCTTTAATAGCTTAATCGTTTCTTCTGAATTATGGTTATTATTTATAGTTATAGCGGGTGTTATAGCTAGTTAATTCTATACTTATTACTATAGAGTTTAAATAAGAGTATAAAGTTACTAGACCTCTATTACTATTTTAGTATTGCTTAGTAGGGTTATATATACTAGTAGTATAAGCATACTATTTAGAGTAATAGGAGTTCGGTTTATTCTAAATATACTAATAATATAAAGTATTACTTAAGTTAATATAATAATATACTAAATAAGAGCTATTAATATATAATAGTTAGGCTTATACTAAGGCTCTAAAGTAAGTCTAAAGTATATAGTATTTATAATTAAATAGATTAGAGATATTATAATAAGTAATATAGGTTATAGTCTAATAATAGTAGAATAGTAGATTTAATATAACTAAGTATATTAATAGCTAGTAAGGCTATCTCTATAAAAGTGCTAAATGAATATACTTATATATAAATAATATCCTAATAGATTACGGTTAGAGATTATAATCCATCCCTTAGGATCACAGTTAGAGATCGTGATCTATCACTAGGATTACGGTTTAGAATCGTAATCTATTGCTAGGATCATGGTTTAGAATCGTAATCTAACGGAATTGGTTAGAAATTAGTAAGGTAGGTCCGCCTGGCCGGCGTTACGTGGTCTGTGCAGACCGGGCTGTGACATTAGTTAGGTCCTCCTTATTAAAGAAATTAAAGGAAGTAAAGAAGTTTATAATATTATAAGTAATACTAAGGGTGTATAAAGTAGTGTGAGCGATTTTACTAAGGATTATAAGGCTGAGAGCAGGGTTTAAAGGATGTATAATTATTTAATAAAAGAGTACAGTAATATTCATTATTGCCTTCTGCTTTTACTTACACTCTTAAAGAGTGTTACTAGACTTACATAGTATAAATAATAAATTCTAAATATAGTAAATATTAAAAGCAACTTATATAACTTATAGAATAAAATTTTATTAATACTCTGAATAAAGTATAGGAATTAAAGCAATAATTGTAAAGGCTATAGTAGTGGAAGGAATAAGAGGAGTAGAAGGTTATTAGTAGAACTCGGCGATTGTGGGTTAAGGAATTGACTAATTAAAAAAGAGATTAAAGATTTAGAAAGAGCAGGAAAAAACGATTAGAAAGGTAGTCAGTTTAATATAATTAGTTAAGAAATGCATGTATTAATAATAATAATTATTATAGACTGGCTAGAGAAAAGCCCCAGCTTTATAGAGAGATTGCTATTTAATTATATGTCCAATCTAATAGAGGATTTAAACAATTTATTATAGTAAAACCGGGTAAGATATATCCTGAGTTTCAAGACTGTTAGATATATATTTAATACTTGAATTCTAACTTTATTAAAGGTTCTTATTATAAGTGTCTTTTATAGTTATAGTATAAGGAAGATAGGCTTTTTAAAGCATATTATTAAGGTTATAGTCCTTAGTAGTGCATACTCAGAGAGGGGCCAGAGGTTAAATAGTTAAAAAAAAAATATAACTAATAGTAAATAATAGTATAAGGGCCTAAAACCCAAGCCTAAGGTAATAGTAACTCAGAATGACTAGAGTTTCTACTATATTAAGGTATAAGCCTTGCTGTCCTATTTAACCCTTTAAGATACATTACTGGAAAAGCTAGACAGAAAAGCTAGACAGAAAAGCTAGATATTAGAAGGCAAAATCGTTATATAATAAAAGCCCTATAAGGGCTCTGCATTCATCGTATTCCAAGCTCGTTACAATTCTAACTCATACTCACATTACAATTCAACTCTTTACAATTCCAGTTACATTGCAATTTAACTTATCAGAGACTAACTATAATGAATACTATAATAAACATCTAGTATAATACACTCCACGCTCTTAGTAACTCGGGTTTTAGCAGCTATAATACTCTTTCTATATATAACTTAAATACTGAGCTTAGTAAGAATATAGAAACCCTTAATAAGCTAAAGTATTATAACCTGAACAGCCAGGCATGCATAAGACCCTATTTAATAGCTATTATCCACACTTATAATTACTACTATTATGATTATAGACTTATCTTTTAGCCTAACAGACTAGGAGATGTAATGCAAAGTATAAATCATTATATAATAATCACATAATGCGGATTAATGTAATAGAGGTTATAAGTTCAATTCTAGAGTTACTAGCTTTAATAGGAATCCTACTACTAGCTTAGACTAGGCCTAATCAGCTAGTCAGAGTAGAGCAGCTAAAGCGTAAGATAATAAAGCCTGTTTACCCTTATTAGCGCCTAGACTAATAGGCTTAGGGACAAGCTACTAAGAGGGGAGATATCGTATTATAACCTAAATAGCCAGGCGTGTATAAGACTCTATTTAATAGCTATTATCCATACTTATAATCATTACTATTATAATTATAGACTTATCTTTTGGCCTGACGGGCTAGGAGACGTAATGTGAAGTGTGGATTGTTATATAAAGGCTATAGTAGTAGATTATAGTCTTAAGGAAACTAGAACTATTAAGACCTGGTGACTCTTTAATAATAAGTGAGTTACTTTAGTAATCTTTAAGACTAAAGTATTCTTAAGACTGTGCCTCTTTAGAAGTAACTAATAATTTAAGAACTAGATTAAAAATAAATAATACTTCTTAAGATAACTAGTAGTAAAGTTAATAACTAAAATATCTTTAGAAGAAATAGCATTCTTTAAGTTACTAGCTAATATTAATAAAGAGTAAATAATGCAAGTTATAGATAATATAGCTATTATTAATATATAAAAGGACTAAGATAGAAGGATGTAATAAAGAGAGGTTTTACTAATATAAGAGAGGAGGGATAAGAGTCTATTTATAACTAGGTTAACTAATCAATCGAGTGCTTCGTTTTATAATAACTTAAGCAATATAAATATATAACTATATAAAAACGCAGTAATAAGGAATGTAATAGCGCAGAAATAAAAGTCCGAATAGCGGTTTTAATAATGCTGAGGCATATTATATATTATTATAAAGCTAAAAATCAGAAGGTTTTAAATATATTATTTATAATCCTATCTAATAAGAGCTAAAGGAGATATTTTCTTATTAGTTATATATTTTATATATAAGGACTTTATAATAATATAAAGTACTATATACTTTATAATATAAATAGTACTATCTTAATTTATTATATAAGTTATAATACTATTATATACTTTATAATACTTTAGAAGACTTATTCTTAAAGCTACTTTTAGATCTTTAATTACTTTATAATATATATAATAAGCGAGTATAATAAATAAAGGTATGTAATACTTAAACTTTTTACTTTAAAGTATAATTTTTAAAAAAAATTTAAAATTTAAATTTAAGCTAAAAATACTATAAACTAGGAATCATATTTATTAAGTAAGAATATATAAGATATAAATTTTTAGAATTTTATATATTTTTATTTTTTAACTTATTAAGAAAAAATCTATTCACACTATATATCTTATTATATCTAACTTAATAAGCTAGTTAAATTATATAAAAAATATTTACTATATTAAAATATACTAAGTTAAAAAAATAAAGCTTATATAAGTCTAATAATTTTATTACTGGTTTTAGATTGTCTAGAGTAGGTTATTTTTCATTATACAGTGTATTATTACACTCGCTTATTTATTACACTCACTTATTAAGTATATTAAGCAAAATTGCTTAATAAAGTTAGCTACTTCTAACTCTTCTAATAAAATTATATATTCCTAAGTACTCTAAAGTACTATTAGTCTATATGTCTTACTTAAAAGAATGAAAAGAGAGATCTAAAGAGAAAGCAATAGTAAATATAACTATAAGCTTTATTAATCTTCCTTCTTTATTTAAAAGTAACTTTTATTAGATTGAGTAATAACTGTATATTAATAGGAATTTGTTATATACTAGATCTTTATTCTAATTACTAAACTAAACATTTAATTAAAACTGGATATATATATTCTTAATTATATTAAGTCCTTACTCTAAGTCCTTATATACTCTTTATATTAAAATAGTTAAAAGGATATTACTATAATAAGCATATATTATATACACGCCCTACTACTTAAATACACATTATAACACTACCTAGCTTTAGTTAGAGGGGTGTGTTTAATTAACTCCTTATATAATAGCATAACCTCTAATATACTAATATTCTAGCCTTAGTCAGATAACTAGAAAAACCGGCGAGCCATACCTGCACCGCCCCGTACACGCATCACTGGCCTATTAGTTAGTAATAGCATTATAAATCCCCTCCCTAAATGCTCTAAGGGCCCTGTATTTATAAGCTATCTTAACCATGCAAAATACAGCATTTTGCACTCCTTCTATGGCCTTCTATATAAAATTTGCTACAGGTAGGTAATTTCTTTTTTAGCGGCTCCTGTAGCTTGGGCTCTTGGGGCTGCTAGAGCTGCTGGGGCTGCTGGGGCTCTTGAGGCTGCTAGCAGGGGGGTTCTCGGGGCTGCTGAGGCCTGTGGTTATAGTGAGAAAATCGGGTTTCAGTGCGATATTTGAGATGCCATAATTCGTAAGAGTCTTCCTTTACTAGAATTGAAAATTGGCAGCCTAGATTATACATAAAAAAAAATGCAATCATCTTTAGTCTCTACAGAAAACCCCCTTTGAAGGCTCTGATCATCCTAGCCGTATTGGATCCATCAATCCCCTAAAAGAACGGGTCAACTAATTTACCCAATCGACACGATACTGTCTCTCGCAAAACCCGGTAGAAAACTGACTTGGCTCTTCATCACGCAACTGCAAACCCTCTTTTCTCTCATCTATAAACTAAGCGAGCCTCCCTTGCACGCATCAGACTCAATCGCTTTCCGTCGGATTACCCTCAACCCTACTGCTTCTCCTCAAGCCGCACAATGGCCAGAACGAGAACGAGGAGAGTCAACGCCGGCGCTACGCGCTGATCGCGTTTCGTCTAGCTCTTACGTATCTTCAGTGTAAAGACGGTTATATATAGTGTATTAATTAGATGCTGACAATCTATAAAGCACTCAGATCTCAAGGGCCTTTATATAAATAATAAATGTAACTTTCTTACTAAAGTTAGCCTGCTTCTAGTATTAGCGTATTTAAATACTACTAAGTCTACTATTCTCTATTCTATAGGTTAGATAATAGATGACTAGACTAAGACTATATATAATATAATAATATGAAATAAGTCCTTAGAGATTATCCAGCCCCTAAGCCTTAGGCTAGATATTGCTTACTTTATACTAAGGAATTATAATAGTTTTCCTAAACTCAATAGTAAAGATAAGCCGACGTCTTATAATAAGATAGAGGGCAGAAAGGACTAAAAGTACTTAGAAAGTAAGAAGCAGAAAAGAATTCAGCTAAGCAAAAGGACATAAGCAAGTCAGAGGATCTAGAGGAGCCAACTAATGCAAATAATATAGCTAAATTAGCTAAGCCTAAGATAGAAGAGCTGAGATATAAAGCTAAAGCAATGATTAATTACTATACTAAAAATAAAACTAAGGTTAAGATTATAATCAAATAGACTGACTACTCTAAGCCTACACTTATTAATAAGCGTACCTTTTAATAAGACTGCTTACTTATACTCTACTACTACTAGGAATTAATTAGAGGCCGCGAAGTAGTAATAAGAATAAATTTATTCTATATTTTTAAGATCTACTAGTAAAAGGCTAAGGATGAGAAATTGCAATTCCTAATGCAGTAAGTTAGATACCCACCTAAGGATTCAACGTAAGAGCTTGCTTAGAAGGTGGAGAGATTTACAAAGGAGATGCACACAGTGTATTTAAAGACTTATAAGGCTGCGAGATATACTTAGGAGAAGGAGAAAATAAGACGCTAGAGTTAGCCATTTTAAGGGTGTTCTTTCGTTTACTCCTGCTTTACTCGCTTGACGGTTGAGTTATTATATAAGACAACCTCTGGAGATATCTTCCGCTTTAATGCCCCGAGGGAAATATTATCAAGGCATTGTATTACGACCTGGACAGCCGGGCGTGCATGAGACCCTATTTAATAGCTGTTATCCACACCTGTAATCGCTACTATTGTGATTATAGACTTATCTTTTGGCTTAACGGGCTAGGAGACGTAATACGAAGTGTGGATCATTACACAATAATCACATAATGCGGGTCAATGCAACAGAGGTCGTGAGTTCGATTCCAGGGTCACTAGCTTTAATAGGAATCCTACTACTAGCTCAGACTAAGCCCGATCAGCTAGTCAGAGTAGGGCAGCTAGAGCGCAAGATGATAAGGCCTGTTCACCCTTATCAGCGCCTGGACTAGTAAGCTTAGGGACAAGCTACTAGGAGGGGAGACATCGTATTATGACCTGGACAGCCGGGCGTGCATGAGACCCTATTTAATAGCTATTATCCACACCTATAATCGCTACTATTGTGATTATAGACTTATCTTTTGGCCTGACGGGCTAGGAGACGTAATGCGAAGTGTGGATCGTTATACATTAGGACTCAACAGCTGTCCCAACTTCTCCTGTTGTCGGCTGCTTTGCCTACTTGTACAAATATCTGCGACAGAAACTGCGTCGTCGCTAGGAGAGCTAGTTCTCAATCTGTCAACCAGGTGCTCGTAGCCTCGCAGTCAGCGCTTCTAATAGTCTAAATAGTCCGTCCGGACACCTCAGACTGCCTCTTTAGTCCGTCTGACTTGGCTAGACTAAACTAGCAGTCATCTGACTTAGGTCAGACTGGACTAGCAGTCTGACTGAGATTATATAGACTGGACTATTAGTCTGTCTATTACTATTAGACTAGACTATAGTATGAACTGTGGTCTAGACTATTAGTCTAAATATAATATATAACTTATAGCCTTATGCTATATCTGCTTTTAAGCTTTCTAAAGCTATTATTAAATTATATTAAAAGACCTTCCTCTTTAACTTTAAAGCTAAAATTAATATTAAAGTTTAAAGTTCTAAATAGAATTACTTAAAGATATAAAGCCCTAAAGAACCTCTTATTATTATTATTATAATAACTGACCTAAAGAATAATTATAGTTAATAATAAGAACAGCCTTTTTTTTATTTTTATAAAGTATATTCAGTATTTCTATAAAATACTACATTACTCTATGTATATTAAAGTAGTAATAGAGTGTATAGAGTAGCCTCAGCTAAAGGCTATATATCTACAGACTGGAAAGCTATTACTACTACTGCATTATCTATATACTAATCCATTACTATAGCTATTATTAGTATTATATAATATATATAGATTCTGTATAAGCACTTGCTATTTCTAAAGCTCTTAATCCCTTATCTTTATCTTTATACTATCTAGAGAAGACTTATAGACTAAGTAATTATAATTAAATAGTGTATCTAATATTAGACCGTTAAGCGTTTTTATATAAGAAATAGCTATATAGCTTAAATTAGTCTGAAAGTCCTAATAGAATAGATTTATAACTATTATATCTTTAGTAATGCTTTATGACTTATATATAGTAATTATATAGTATATAATTAGAGGAAACTGGGTATAAGTGTAGAGAGTGGTTTTAATAAGAAAGTCTCTCTTTACTAAGAGAATTAAGACAATCTTCCTACTATTAGCAGTAATTAAAAATACTAGTCTACTATATTTATTAAACTCTATTATAATAATATAAGGAGGGTTTTAAATAGAGTTAGCCTTAAATGCTTAGCTAATATTATAAACTATACTATAAGCACTATTATAAAGGCTAACTAACTATTAAAAGTTAGATATTAGTATTAAATAAGAGCTAATATATATAGGGATCTGCTTTATAAGGTTACCTGCCTTATTATTAAGTATAATAGTTATACTAGAGCTAATGTTCTTAGCTATAATCCGGATAACTAGCTAGCTAAGGCAGTTAAAGTAATAGTAGTTATATTCATTCACTCTATCTTTAGTAATATATACTCATAAGGTATTAATAAACCTTATAACCTCTTAATCGTCTAGTTTTGCCTATATATAGCTAGAAAGGAGCTTTTAGGACTCTATAAATAGTTAAAATAACTACAATTCCTCTAGAGCTAGGCAGAATGCCTCCTAATTATTACTATACTACTACTAAATAACCTTTAAAAAGACTGATTTATTAAATCACCTATATGCATTTCTATTTTTAATCTTTACTCTTTAAACCTCTTTATTATAATAAAGCGGCTTTTATAGTATAAGGGGAAGCTAAAAGAAATCATTAACTAATAGTATATTCAGACTACTAAAGAACTCTTTATTCTTATTTAAGAACGCCTTTTAAAGACAGTTATTAATCTAAGATAGCTGACGCAGTCTAAGCATACTCTTCTTATTAATAATTAAATACTTAATATCTTTAAGCTTCTTCTAGAACTAGGCCTTATTAATAGCTAAGAGAGGCTTAAAGTCCTTATTAATTAGTAAGTATAATAAAAAATGCAAAGTAATGTCTGAAATCTGATTTCTTATAATACTTATAAGTACAGTATGCTAAATAAGTATCCCCCTCCTTTATATTATAGCTTAGAAGTATACTAAGAGCAAGTTAATAAAGTATAACTTATTAATACTGCTTTCACTATCTATATAGAGTAATAACTAAAAGGGATCTTAAATTAAGAAGTAGCCTATTATTATATTATATATTAAGCGCTACTCTGGATTTAAAAAATTATAAGCCTCTAATAGCTAATTATTTATATTAAGGTTAAGAGTATTTTCTACTTTATATTACTTCTAGTAATTATTATTAAGAATGCTATTATTAGTATACTACTTAATATAAGGGGTCTAATTATAATTAATATTAATATCTTAATAGCTAAGGATATTAATATCCTCTTCTTTTAATAAGTAGTTAAGTAGTATATAAGTAAGTTTATATTAATCCTCCTTTATAATAAGCTCTTTATAAGCCTTATACTTAAACTTATTATTCTTTACTATTAATTTATTTATATCTAGCTCTTTATAATAATTATTTATATAAGTATTATAAAGCTATTTATAATATATATACCTAGTTATAAAAGAATTAAACTACTAGCTACTTATAATAAATAACTCTTTTAAAAAGTAATATAAATAAACTATTATTAATTTAATATAATAGAAGTTATTAAATTAAGAAGAGGCTTTTATAGATTTATATTAAAAGAAGTAAGATAGGACTCTCTTCTTTATATAAGTAGTGAGTCTTCTTTATATATTAAAATTATATAATTATAAATATTTAAAATACATTATATCCTTATACTAGTCCTTTCTTATTAAATATTTCCTATAGCTACTAATAGCCTTATTAATATCTCTATTTATATAATATAAATATGCCTATCGCTCTAATAGATAGTAGTTTATAATAATAACTATACGAATGCCTTCTTATAGTAGAATATTAAGCAGTAGATAGGAAATCTCTTATGCTAAGTAATCTCTCTTAGTAATTAGCTTATTTATAAGATAAGAAGAGAAGGATAATAAGGGCTGAATGTACAATATATAAAGCAAGACTTGGTCTATAAGCTAGAAAAAAGACTCAGTCTTCTTCTCAGCTTTATTATAATACTTTATAGCATATATAAGAACTGCTTATAAGCTAGTATAAGGAGATATATTAATATTAGCTAGCTAGCCTAGGATAATCGTAGGGTTAAAGTTATTTATAAAGCTATTATTCTAGGCTGCCTTAAAGATATAGTATAACTAGCCTTCTTTCCTAATTACTATAGCCAGCTCTTATAAGGCATAAGGAAAGTTAAAACAACACTCCCTTTCTAAATTAGTAATATTAGCTGCTTTAATATCTGTAGTAATACCTTCTGTATCTCTTATTAGATCACTAGTTCTCTTTCTTATATATAAGCAGTATATAGTATTATACTTATAGTACTAGTAATAGTTAATAATTTATAAAAGCCATAAGAATATTATCTCTATACTTAGAAGATCTATACTTAGAAGATTATTCTTATTCTAAAGTATACTCTTACTTAGTTTAGAATTAATAGTAATAATATAGAATCCCTATATATATATAAATATATTATAAGCCGCTTTATTCTTTATATTAGCTCTAAGGGAATTATCTATTTAGTATAAGCTATAGTTATATAAGTTACTATAGCCTTACTATTTATATTAATCTTAATAATCTATAATACTAAACTTCTTATTTAAAATAATATTCTAAAATAGAGTATATTAGTAGTAAAAGTAGAAAGTAATAATATAAGAGTTTTATTATAATAAGTAGTATAATAAAGCCATTCTCTCTAGCTCAGTTATAACTAACCAGTCTTTATATTAAAGCATATATTAGTAGAGGCTCTACTAGTATAAATTTACTAAGCTGAATATAATAAATGCTTTAAAACAGTTAAGATTATAACTATATGCCTTAAGTTCTTACTTCTTCTTATTTTAAAAGGAATGCGTATTATAAATAAATACTATATATCTTATAATTAAGTTAATTAATGCCTATACCTTAGGGTCCTCACTCTATTTAAGTGCTATAATAAGCTACTCTTATATAAGTAGCTTATATATACTATTATATTACTTTATAAAGAATTTAAACCTTATATATACTTATAACTGTATTAAAGTATTAAAAGCAATAAAGTAAAAAGTAAGGTAATATATAAAATGCCTATTATACTAGTATATTATATACTTAATATAATCCTTATAATTAATAGAGCGCAATTAAAGCTTAATAAAGTCTGCTTTACTATTAGAAAAGAAGTAGAGAAAGGCTAAAAAGAGTAATATATAAAAGCAATTAAACTTATTAATAAGTATATAATGTATATTTAAAAGCTCTAGCCTGTATTACACCTAAGTCTAAGAGTATAAAAGAAGTCTAAAGCTATCTTCTAGTCCTTTAGTAAGAATGGCCTAAAGGGTATTAAGCTTTATATCTTTAGCTAAAAGATCTAATACTATAACCTTATCCTCTAGGTCTAGTTCTACTTCCTAATTATCCTCAGACTTAATATCTATAGCCTTTACCTAACTTTAAAGAATAGCATTTAATATATTACTATCTTAAAGCAATTAGCTTAGTCACTCTTTATTAATAATAATATATTAATACTTAAGATAATAATACTAGAAGTAGTTAAGCTATATAATAACTAGCTAGTAGTATATTTAGAACTAGTAAGTAAACTATTAGCTAAGTATTATATAAAATAATATATTTATAAAATAGAGTAATATAGTATTCACTTTTTAAAGTAAAAGGAGGAGTTAGTAATATACTAAACTAACCTTATAAAGAAAGTAAACTATATGCCCTTAGTACTTATATTACTACTCTTATATAAGTATAATATTTACATGAATATAGATATAAGTAATTAAAGACTCTTTAATAAGCATAAGTTAGAGTAATTCAGTTAGTATAAGACTAAAATCAAGCTAGTTATTTATAAAGAAGAAGTATAGCTTATTAGAATAGCACTCCTCATCCTTTTAATAATAATGCGTATAAATGCCCTTTAAGTCAATCCTCATTTAGAATTAGCACTCTTAGTATTTACTATAGTATTATATTTAGTTATTATTAAGCGTAGTCTAGAACTTGCAAAGGATGGCCTTATTACAGTCAGTTAAGGCATAAGTATTAAAGTCTCTATTCTACACTAGATCTTATATATAAAATACTGCTGATTATTTAAGTAAAATCACTACTAGACTTAGATACTATTATAATAGCTATAGAAGTTAAGCTTATATCTGAGATTTCCTTAGCCGCCCTCCTATACTAAGAGCAGGACTATAGTAACTATGCTTTAGTTATATAGAAGGCTATAGTAAGTAATAGCAAAGAGGGCTTCTATCTATAGAATTATTATTATTATTCTTATCTTTATCCCTTAGATTAGAATCACACTCTACTCTTAATTATTTAAAGTACTTTTATAATTAAGTAAGTAAGAGGAATAAGTTAAAATAGTCCTTAGTATTAATATTAAATTTAAAAAACTACTCTCTATTATTACTATCCTTAGTTATCCTACTTCTATCTTAAAACTAACTCAGTTATAATCAATCTTGATTTCGATCTACGCTCTATAATTAGCTTAAACAATTTACTAAGACTATAGCATAAGAATACCTTCTTTAAGACCCTTAGACCTATTAAAGACACTGAGTTAAGATATTATAAGTATTAATAATACAGGCTTCCCTATATAGCGTTATAAATAATGATCGTACTAAACAGCGGCTAGCTTAGCCCTCGCCCTAGCCTTAGAAGGATCATCTTATGAGTTCTTCCTAGCTCTATAGAACCTAGTAGCTAAGTAAGAGTAATTTAAACCAGTTATACTGCTTCGAGCAGTAGATAGGTCAGAATGTAAGGCAATTAGATAGGCCATTAGCTATACAGAAAGTAAGGGAGCTAGAGTATAGAAATACTACATACTTTATTAAGTTAGTAGAATTAGCATTCTTAGTATAACGTACAGCTGGCTAAACGACTCTTAGAATAGCCTCCTAGCTGTATAAAGTTACTATAGTTTCTCTAGTAATATAGGTTAGGTTCTGGATCTCTTGTTAGGAGGCGATAAGCTAGTATCTCTATCAGTTCTCTTTAGAGCACGTCTTTTAGCTAAGGCTAGGTTCCTTAGCATTAAGGTCACGTCTCTAGATTTAGAATACTTTATTTAATTAGTATTAATCTTATACAGTAAGGAGACAGAGCTAATATAAGAATCGTTCTTATTATAACAATTAAGGCAGTTCTTTGTATTCTTAGTAGACTTCCTTTTACTAATAAAGTCGCCTGCCGGTCTCTCTTCACTATAGCAAGCATAGATAATAGAAATTATATTCATTATAGAGCTCTTAGGAAGTAGATTTAGGACCTATTGCCTAATGAAAAGAAGATATATAGAAGTATTAAAGCGGATGAAATAGCTATCTTTAGCTAAATATAATATAAATAAATCATCTTCTAAGTAAACAAATAGTGACATAGTGCAGAGTGGCCTGGACCTACTTATCTAAAGCTATTAGCCAGTTACTAAACGATTTACAGCTAGTAATATAAAACTTAGACTAATCAGAGCTTGAGAAACTTATTACCCTTATCTATACTAAACTCTTATTATTCTAGAAACTTAAGAACTGATGTAAAGTCAGCCTTCAGCTGAATAATTTAATAATAGAATCTAATAATAAAACATTTTTATAGCTGCCTTCTTTATTACCTTTAGAATTCTAAGTATTAAAGATTATACTTATTATTATTAAGTTAATATAATAATACTAGAGTTAATAATTAAATAATTAAATACTTCTTAAAGTAGAATTCTTACTTTTAAAAGGACTATTAAAGCACTCCTGTTCTAGGATTGTAAATATTCTAAAAGATTTAAAGTTTTAATATTTATAAATCCTTACTAGTTAGTTATTATAAGTTTAGCTTTAGAAAAGAGCTACTTTATTATAATAAATATAAGTATAATTAATAGAATATTAATAGCTATTAAGAATAAGTTAGAAAATTGCTTTTACTAAGCTGATTCTAGCTATTATTTTAATAGATTTAGTATTATTAGTATAGGTTTATAGTAATACACTTTATACTTATTATTATTTATATTAAAAATTATAGTCTTTTACTCTTTTATTTACATTTTATACTCATTTAGTCATCTTATAAATAGCCTTTATATTAAGCTTAGTTAAAAAATAGTATAAAAAGAGGTAATTAATTTATATATTTCTTTCTAAAGTTCTCTTATATAAGCTTTAGTTTTCTTAATTTACTTATTCTTATTTTCTTATATCTTTTTTATATAAACTTATTTAAGAAAAGGATATAATACTATTATTATTAAATAAACTAGTAAATCTTTTATTAATTTATAATAATTAGTCAGTTTAGCCTAAGCTGCCTTTATTATTATAATTAAGTAAGGTTAAATAATAGCTCTTTTAAAAGCCTTAATATAATATAAGAAATAATTTATAATAAGTAAAATACTAAATATAGAGTCTTTTATACTTTTATTAGCTATTGTAATATTATAAAATAGCTTAAGAAATTTTTATATTTTAGCTAAAGTTATTTAATTAAAGGAAGTTAATATATCCTTTTATAAAGCTAGCTTTTATAGAGCGCCCTTTCTCTTACTTATTTTAATTGCTCTTAGGAGCATTCTAGTCTCTTTAGCTAAGTTTATTTACTATAGTATTATTATTACTAAGTTAATACTATAATATAAAGTTAAATTCTTAGAGTTTTTCTATTTAATAAATTTATTAAGTACTTAGCTATTATTTTTTTATAAAGTACTTTAAGTTTTTATAATTAATAAGGATTATAAAGGGCTTATAATTCTTTAGCTTTATATTTTATATTTTTAAGTAAGAAATAATAATTAAGATCTCTTAATTATAAATAGAGTAATTATACTTATATTAATTAAGTTATTATAAGTAAAATATAATAAAGTAATAAAGCTTTTATAAGTCTTTTTAAAAAAGGACTCCTTTTAAAGTAAAGCTTAAGCTATTACTTTTTATATATACTTTTTTATTTAAGTTTTATTTAATTAGTATTAAAGTATTATAAAAGTAATACTTAAGTTTTTTAAATATTACTTCTTTACTATTATTTTATATAAAGATTACTCCTTTTTTAATAAGCTAAATAAGAAGTATAATAATATTTATAAAGTTTAAAATAAAAACTTAATAGTAGTTAGTAAAGCTAAGGAAACTCTAGACCTCTTTTAATAATAAAAGCACTTCTTATTTATAAATAACTTATTACTTTTTTAAATTATAATAAATGCCTTCTTTAGCCTTAATTATAAACCCTAGGTATTTAACCTTTTATATTATAAACTTATATTTCTTAAAGTTAAGATTAAGCCTTATATTATTAAGAGCTTAAAAGACTTAATAAACCTTTATTAAGTAATTATAATAAGTTTTATTTAAGTATATTAAGATATTATTAAAATAAGCTATTATAAAGTTATTAAAGTATTATTATAATATTTAATTAATATAATACTAGAATATTATAAAAATACTATTAAGTTTAAATAAATATATTAGCTATTTAAAAGAGTTAAAATATATTTAAAATATAGTCTTATTCTTATACCCTTTAGCTATTCTTAGCTTATAAAAAGCTATAATAATATCCAGCTTAATAAACTATTAAATACTAAAGAGATTATATAATATTTTTATAATTAGTAAGAAGAGATAGTAATCTTATTATATAATTATATTAAGTATATAATAATTATAATAAAATCTTAGCTTACTGTTTAATTTCTTAATAAAGAGAACTGGGATTATTATAAAGGAGTTACTAGCTTAAATATACTCTTTATTAAAAAGGTTATTTAGAGTCTTCCTTAATATTAAGAGCCCTTCTTAAAATATATTATAAAGGGGCTTTTAAAACAGGAGAGGTTCTTCCTTATTATAATCTAATAATAAGTTCACTTTATAATTAATGCTTAGTAATGCGAGCATGATAGAACAGGGGTTAGATAGGGTTGTGAAGACTAGAGATTCAACTCTTTAGGTCTTAGGATTTTTCTAGCTTTAGTAAGGACATTATTATCTTTAGGGATATTAGCTTTAATAGCTAGGGAGGCAGAAAAGCCTCTTAGTTATAGAAGCTAACAGCACAGTTATTTTCTAGACTGTATGACTATTAATTTCATTACGGATTTCCTGCTTTTTATCAGATCCCTTTTAATCTGGCCGAATACGCCCTTTTTTCTTATAAGCTGACTGACTGCATCCGCGGTCTTTCACCCAAGCCCGGATCTGCTGCTACAACCTTTATCTTTTCAAGCCTTGCTATAATCCGCAGTAGCAATCCAACCCGATAGAGTGTTTAATTAGACGCTTTCCTAACTATCTTAAAGAGACCGGCCTGTTATCTTTACTTGCAGTAGTGCTAGAAGCAGCCGCTGCTGACCTCTGCTAGAGGCAGTGAGATGGCATTAGTTGCAATTAGCCCTAGCGGCTCCGGAAAGATAGCTAGCTATTTGGGTGTGGTTTCTTCTTTATCTATTAAGGTCGTTTCATTAATTAGTATAAGAGCAGTCTATTAGCCTTTTTTACTAAGAATAGCTTTAGGAATTTTTTAAGGAGATTAATTAATATATATAATTAAAAGTTAATTAAGTCCTTTTTATAAAGGACTTTATTAATATTATTTAAGTTAATATATTATAATATCTTTATAATAAGCTGCTTTATATACTTATTATAAAAGAGCAGTTATAACTAAACTTATAATAAGCCTAGCTACTTATATTTTAATTACTAAAGCTAGTTCTTTTCTATTATTTACTTATAGTATAATTTTTATAACTTTATAATATAACTTTTTCTTTTTTATAAAATAAGTAATATCTTTTTATTCTATTTATAGCTTTTTTAAGAATAGGCTTTATTTTAAATTATAAACTATATATATAAAAAGCATTTACTTATAGCTATTTACTTTTAGAGTTATAATTATTATACTTATAGCTATTATTAGCTTTATTATATTAATAAAGCTATAAAATTATTATAGCTTTATATTAATATATAAAAAGCTTATTCTTTAAGCTAAGGCCTTATTAATAAAAGTATAAACTCTATAACTATTATTAATAAGTATAGTTAATAAAGAGTTATTAAGCTCTATATAAATAATAGCTAGCTTATTAATTATATACTCTTTTTATTATACTTAAGCTTTTTATTATAGTTCTCTTTATATTTATCTTAAAGAATGTTATTATTAATAGCTATACTATTAGATATACTAATTATATATATTTACATTATTACAGTTTCTTTACTTTAGTAATTAGTACTTAGTAATCTGGTTTTATATATTATATATAAAGTCTTAATTATCTAATCTAACTTTTAGAATAAAAGATTTAACTATAGGCTTATTATTTCTACTAATAAGAACCTAGTTCTAATCTATTTATAATAAGTGCTTAATAATAAGAGATAAAAGCTATTATACTAATAGTAAAAATACATATAGTAAAAGTAAAATAATTTAAAGAAATAATCTATTAGTTTATAAAAAGAGAAAATTCATATCCTCTATTTTAAATTCTAGCATTTATTATTTATTTAAATCCACCTTATTATTATTAAATTTATTCTTTAGGTAGTTATTATTAAGCCTCTATTACCTATTATCTATCTAAGTCCTTTTTTTAGCACTCTCTTCCTATTAGAATTTGCTCTTTAATTATTGCATTTACTATTAAAGTAATTACTATTAATAATTCTTTTTTAGTATTACTTACTTTAGGTTAGAGAGGAGTGAGTTAATATTAATTTAAGCATATTTTTATATTTACTCTTTTATACTTACTAGTTTTAACTTAAGAGTTAGTAAGTTTAGTAGCTTTTTAATATTTTTAATTATTAGTACTTTTTTTAATATTAGTTTTGCCTTTATTAAAGTTAACTCTTATATTAAGGTTAGTAAATTAATAAAATTACTAAAATTATTTAGAATATTTTAAAAGTTAATTATAATTACTATTTTTAACTTTTTCTAAGGTATTTTCTATAATTCTTTATTAGCTTTCTATTTACTAAGCTCTTTTATTAAAGTTATTTTAATAGTAATAGGAATTTGCACTTCTAAGGTTAGTTTCTTTTATATTAATAAGTCTATTAATTTTACTTACTTAAGGGAAGTTACCTTATTATAAATCGCTTTATAATATATATTTATAAGTTTATTAATACTAATTTTACCTTAGACTTTCTTATATACCTTTATATAATTCTTAAAGTTAGAAATAGATTTTATTTAATTAATAAATTTAATATTATTAAAAGTGACTTTTTTTATTACTTTTTCTTATTTATTAATAAGTATTAATACTTTTATATTTAGTAAATAGTTCTTATTAACCTTATTAATAATACTTTTAAAGGCCTTACTATTAGCTTTAGTATTTAATTTTACTTAAGCCTTAATTTAGTTAAGTTTATCTTAAAGAGTATTAAAATCGCTATTTAATTTAATATTTTAAGTATTTTTAATCTAAATAATAGACTTTTTTAAGGTATTAATTTATTCTAAGGCCTTTTCTAACTATTCTTATATCTACTTTATAATACTTATAGTATTAATAATAATTATAGTAAAAGCAGTATTATAAGTATTACTTATAACTATCTAGCTTATAATTTAACCTCTAAGCTCTAGAATATTTAATAAATATAACTTTTAAAGCATTATTAATATCCTATTAATAGTTTTATTTATTTAATTATATAAGTATAAAAACTAATAAGCTAGTATTTCTACTTATATAAATAGCTTTTTTAGTTAATAAATAGTCTTTTTTTATATTTTAAAATATTTACTATTTAAATAGGCTTATTAGCAGTCTTTAAGCATATTTTTTACTTATTAAGTTAGACCTATTTTTATAACTATTAATTTTAACTTCTTTTAGTTCATATCTTTTATTTTTTTAATAAATTCTTAAAACTCTTTATATAGCATTTTCTAAATTATTAAATATAACTTTCCTTTTTTTAACTTTAAAAAAATAGGATTATTAGATTTATTAAATTTATACCTTATTAAGCTAAATTTAATTTAAAAAAAGAAAATAGCTATTTTTAAATCCTAATACTTAATATAATTAGTACTCTTATTAAAAGTATAAAGATTATTAAAGGTATAATTACTTTTAACTATTATTTTACTAATAATATTTAAATAAATATTATAAAATTATTCTTCTTATTTTTAATAAGATATATTATTAATTCTTTTAATAAAGTTAAGAATATTTAAATTATTATATTTCTTAGGGACTTTATATTTAATAAAGTTAGTTTTATTTTACTTTTTATTAGCTTTACTTTACTTATTATTAGCTTTACTTTATTTATTATTAAATTTAATTTTAAAAGGCTAGTTTATATTTTTAAGACTTTTTTAATTTATATTCTTATTATTATTTAAAGTAGATTTATTATTATTATTATTATATTTTTTTTTTAATATCTTCTTTATTTATAATATTACTATTTTTAATAAAGTCTTTATTATTATTAATTTCTTTATCTTCTTTAATATCTATAGCTTTAATAGTATTTATATTATCTTTATTAATTACCTAAGTGTTTTAAATTGCTTAAAGATATTAATTAATATTTAGAAGTTAGCTATTATATTTATTAGACTAGCTATTAGTTTTAACTCTATAAATACTAAATATAATAGCTTTTTCCTTTCCTTTAAAGAGTTTATAGAGTTTGGCTATTTTCTTAGTACTTAAGATAGGAGTTTAGGGCTCACTACCTCTAGGGGAGCTAGTATAGCTAATCCAGGGGCTGCTGCCTTCTCTATAGATAGGAGTGCTGGTTTTGCTAATAGTATATCTGAATTTAATAGTACTAAAATTAGAAAAAATAATCTTATTAGTCTTAGTATTAGAGAAAAGAGATATATTAATTTTAATAAGGGGATTAATACCCTTTTAATAACTTTAAGTAATTTTATTATATTCTTTTTATAGGCTATTAGCAGACTAGTGAGTTTTTATAATAATATTACTTAAATTATTATTTTTAATAGTTATAAGAAAGTGTTTATTAGTATTTTTATCATTATTATTACTTATATTAATTAAGCATTTTAAAGGGATTTTAATAATATTAATTTTAATAATATTTTAATAAATAATAATAATATAGAGTTAATAACTATATATTTTTAAAGAATAAAGAAAAAGAAAGAAAGAGGTAAGTACTTTTAATAATGCTTTTACTAGTATTAAGTTAAAAATAATAATATATAATTTATAACTAAGGGATTTAAGTTTAATAAAGAAAGTAAAAGGCAGAATTAATAGTATAGTAATATCTTTACTAATATAAGGTTAAAAGTAATAATACTTATTTTATAATTAAAAGATTTAAATTTAATAAAGAAAAGGAAGAATAGAATTAATAGTATAGTAATATAATTACTAGTAGTTAGTTAATTTTAATAGTTCTTAATCTTTAGGCTAAGGTTATATAATATTAAAAGGCTTAAGTTAACTTTTATAATAGCTTTAAGATTAGATTTCTTTTATTAATAATAGCAGCTATTAACTTTAGCTGCTTATTAGCTAGTAATAGTTATTTAAAAATATCTTTACTAGCTATTAATAGTTTAGTAAAAGCATTAATTACTAGTTAGTACTAGCTAGTAACTAGCATTTTAGTATTTAATATTTATATAATAGCTATTAATACTATTTTTAACTTTTAATATTTATATAATAGCTATTAATATTATTTTTAGCTTTTAATATTTATATAGTAATTATTAGTATTACTTTATTATTTATTATATATATAGCTACTATTAATATTTTTTTACTTATTAAATTTACTATATTTAATAAATAGAGTATATATTACTAGTTTTTTAATAATTATAATTTAATTATTCATTTTATTAATTTCTTATATAATATTTAACTTTAGAAAGTATAGCTTTAATATTTATTAATACTTTTACTTATTTTTCTATCTAGCGGATATTAGTATATTATTATAGTTTTTAAAGTTAAAGCACTCTTAACCCTTTAAGAGTTAACCTTAGCTCTTTAAAGAGTAGAATCTTCTTCTTTTTAAAAAGGTTTATTTAATTAATAGGATTCCTCTTAAGGTATTTTTAAACTAGCTTAAAAGTATTCTTTAATATATTAACTTTATTTAACTAATTATTATCTTTTATTAAATACTCTTTTTATTATAAGAGAAATTATTACTTTAGTTATTCTTTATACTATTTATAGTATTATTAGATAATTCTTTCGATTTCCTAGTAGTTTATAACTTTAGATCTATTAATAACTATTAATAAAAGTAGTAATTATAGCTTTTTAAATAGGTCCTCTCCTTACTCTAGTTTTTATAATTAGGAGATTAAAATAATTAGGTAAATATATTAATAAAGTAAGAAGTTAAGTTTAAATACTTATTTATAGGTTTTATATATTATATAATAAGGTCTAGTTCTAATTAGAGATTATTTCTTCTTTAGCTTTCTTAATAAGTAATATCCTTTATAAAGCTATAAGTAAACTATATTCCCTTTATTAATTCTAACCTATATATAGCGCTAGTTATATTTAATCTTTACTATTATTATTATAATATTAATAAGGAGCTGGGCTTTATAGTAATAGATTTTTCAGAGTGTATTAATAGCTTTTTTATCTATCTAAATACTAAAAGTATATATTAGAAGGATAAAATCAACTATTATCTTTAGTTTAAATCTATATATTAATTTATTTAAAGACTGCTTAATACCTTAGAATAGGCTATTATTAAGGTTAAATTATATTACTAAGAGTATTACTAGCTATAATATATTTAAGTTTTCTATTATATAAAATTACATACTAGCTTCTACTATTTAATTCCTTCTTTTTATAGTTCTATTAGTCTATAAATAATATATAATAAAGATAAGATATTTAATTTTAAGAAGGGCGAGAATAGACTTTCATATATTAAATATAAACTTAAGGTCTCTATTACTAAGAATATATACTAGGATTTCCTAGTTACTATAAAGTAATATTCTTATTAATACTATTACTTAGTCTTCTATTAAATAGGATAAATATTTTATAAATAGTAATATCTTTTTACTAAAGATATAATTAACTAAGTAAAGTTAGTTTAATTTATTAAAACCTAGGATTATTTATATTATCCCTTTAGAAGTTACTTTTAGTAAATTAGTAATAAAGTCTAAGGAGATTACATAAAAAGGATATAATTCAGCCTATACTAATTATAGTTCTTTTAAAACTAGCCTTTAATTAATTAAATTCTTTTTATAAGTTAAGTAAAATATAATATATTTATATATAGTCTTTATTATATAATAAAAGTATAAATAATTAAGATTAGCTATTATATAAATATAGACCTTAATCTATCCTTTAAAAACCCATTCTAGAACTACTTTATACTTTGTATAGCCTAGCTTATAAATATAACTATTACACTTTATAAGCTAAGCTTAGTTATAACAGACTTAAGAACTATTCTAAAGAGAGAGATAAGGGTTTTAATACTCTAGCTATTACTTAAAGGCTATAAAAAAGGGACTTTAATAATAGACTGTTTTTATAAAAGATCTATATTATAAGTATTATTATCTTATATAAAGTATTTAGTAGCTGAGGCTAGAAATGCCTTATTAATACATTAATACACCTTTATAATTATTATTTATAATACTATCTTACTAACTTTAATTAGAATGTAAGCAGAGTAGTAAATAAGATTAATAAGAATAGTCTAATAATACTATCTAGCTTTACTTAATATTAGGCCTAGGCTATTTAATATAATAGCCTTAATATATTAATAATTAATAATATTTAATTAATTAATATAACGTACATAATAAGCATGCCAGTCAAACAAGTATACCAGTCACTTGCATTTTATACCTTAAATCGCAATTTTTAAAAAATTCTTAAAAATCAGAACTAGGCCTGAAATAGCTAAAACTTAAAACATAGGTTAATTATATAATATAATATTTAAAAAGATTTTATAAAACTTTACTTATTTTTTTCTATAAAGTTATTAAGAAAAAGCCTATTCGCACTGTGTACCTTCATATTTTTATATATAATAAGTTAGCTAAAAGTTTAAGAAAAATCCTATACTATTTTCTTTTTCTTTAAATATCTAAAAATGCTTTTTTTATATTTTTAATAGTTATATAGCCCGTTTTCGAAAATCTAATATTATTACTTTTAGCCATATAGTATGAGTGACCGGCAAGCTTGTTTGACCGGCATGCTTATCATATACGTTAAAGGTATTACTTATTTATAAATAGGATTATTAGTTAAGCCTAATTATAATAAGGTTAAATAGAGATATTAAAGACTTTTTTATTAAGAATAGAATAGATATTAATATAGGGTTAGCACTTTTAATAAGGATAGCTAAGTATTTTAGTAAAAAGCTTAATCTTCTTAAAAGCACTTTAGTTAAAAAAATCTATGCTTAATAACTACTAATAGTAATAGTAAATATCTTTAGCATTAGTATTTATATCTTTATCTTTAGGAGTCTTTTTATATACTATAATAAGATTCATTTAACTAATAATATAAAAAAAGAGAAAAAGTTTTATACTATAGTACTTACTATTATAAATAAGCTTTTAAACCTTTTAAAGATCTATAAAACATTATATACATATATTATCTAGCCCGTTCTAAAGCCCCTTCCTCTTAGTAATAGTATATAAGATCTTTTAAAGACTTAAGAGTGCTTAGAGTTTAGATAGCTATAGATAGTAATCTATACAGTTTGTAAAAAACGTCCATCCTAAAACTACTCAGTATTTACATACTTTTAGCAGGTTTTATAAAAGAGTTAGATAGTATAATAAGAAGTAATAATAATACTAAGATAATACTAGTTTACTAACAGTCTATTCTTTATAAATATAATAAAGATAGTAAAGATAGTAATAGTAATAAAAGTGGGAAAGAAGAGAATAAGAATTATAATTAATATAAACTAAGAGTTTAAAAGGGGATTCTAATATTTAATAGGAGTGGGGCTAGATCATATATGTAATAGTAGGGCCTGGATCATACTTACAATAGTGGGGACTTAATTACATATATAATAGAGATGAACTTGGAAATATATCTATAACTCTAACCTTAATACCTCAGCATAACTCAGTGTAGAATGAACTTTCGTTAAGTAGCATCCATTCAGGACTGCCACCAGTCACCCAGACAGGCGGGACTAGCATCTGTGCCAGAATAACGCAGCTCTATTCCCAGTCCAGGACGCCGACGAGGGTGTAGGTCCGTTTGTGGATTCTGTATACATGTGAGCACATGAAAGTACTTTCTACAAGCTGATGGTCAATAAGATAAGCCGTAGACTGTCAGGTGTTGCCAAGCCACTAATACAACCATTACTGTCACATGTCTCCACTCTTACGGTCGAGGCCCTCGAAAGTCGCCTCCAACTGTGTGCCGCCCATTGGGGCCGGCGGGGTGTGCGTGACTCAACACCCTCCCCCCACGCAATGCCTTCCCCGTGCCAATCCGCCCCCAAAGCATGTTGCCCGGTCCCTCGACGACCATGTCTCATTGTCTTAAGAATATATTTCTAATTGATTTAGGCCGTTGGCTGGCATCAGCGTCTCATGACCATGGCTGGAGCCTCCGCGTCCTTGGGCGGACAGACCAAGTTCTGGAGCAAGCCAGTCGAACCTTAACCCTTGGTGGCTTGTTACCTGAAAGAATCTGCCTCGATCATCCCATGAACTAATGCAAGCCCACTGCGACGGCCGCGAACAAACGGAGACCAAAACCGTCACCCGCCGGCACACAAGAAATAGCCTTCCGGTAGTGAGCGCTGTGTGGCAAAGTAAGAATCTTAATAAAGAGGGCGAAGTTCATGTTTGATGAATATGGGGCTAAACCTTTGAAAGGGAATGTCTCACTATTTTATCCTTGCTGTAACTCAGCTGAGATGAGCTACTGTGCGAGGCCGCCTGTCTTCGATGTGGTCTAGCTGAATCCTGGGTGGGCTGGTAAAGTTATAGTTCTGTGAGAGTACGTCTTTTGGTGTGTGCATGTGCAATTAAGCGGCAAGATGATGGTGGGTGCGGCGTGGCAGCCACATCATCCCAGGCTTCCAAGCACCGTTCAAGAGTAAGGCAGAATCCTCACGATCGATGGTCATGGCGTCTTGTACTTTCAGGGCCTCTTTTATAATAAGAGCTTACATGTACGGCACCCATTTCCCCCAGCAGGAATCCTTCCCCCCCATACCCGCAATCATGGCTCGTCCAATGGTTTTAATCGACAAGCGGTCCGGCATCTCCAGCATTACAGTCTCCGGCGTATCCAGACTTGTCGCTCTGCTGTCAATAATCCCGATTTTGTTAGTGATTCTAAACCTTATGGTGTGGTGTTGCCTTCAATGCAGGAGAAGGAGGACCCCAGAGCACTTAAAGCTAAGCCCGCCTCGATGGAAACCGACGTCTCTCAAATACCCAACTCTGGTGATCTATCTTGGCCTCATTCTCACCTTGATTATGCTACTCGAGGCTGCGAGGCTCGCGCTTCCAGAACGGGGGGCGTCTGAGGCAACAGCGCGGACGAGCGACGCCGGTGAGGCGGTTGTCGTGACGAAAACTTTGGTGGCTAGAACAGATTCCATTTTGACGGTCGCACCGACGCCAGCCCCGACATCGTCGGCGCCCTCGGCCGAGGAACCAACCACAACAGAAGCACCGTCTGAAACTGAAGGGTGGTTTGAAATCGGAGACGCTAGTTCACCCTCGACTGAAGAACAACCTGCGACGGTCGCACCGACGCCAGCCCCGACATCGTCGGGGCCCTCAGCCGAGGAACCAACCGCAGCAGAACAACCGTCTGAAACTGAAGGGTTGTTTGCTCCAACTGCATCTGTCGGCTGGCTACAGGGCCCAGGTTCAGGAATAGAGTGGCTGCTCAACGACGACGTTGAGCTTTCGCCTCACACAATGTACTTCATCGGCACATTCCTGCCCATTCTAATGGCGTCAATCTTTGCCATCCCATGGAAGATACTAGACCTCGAGGTCAAGAGCCTCGAGCCCTTTGCTCAACTGGCACGCCCCAGTGGCAGAACGGCGCCGCACAACCTAATTCTTCACTACAATGGCTTCTCTGGCTTCCTGGCCGCATTCACTGCGCCGTTCACCGGTCACTCAGCTGTGGCTCTGTCGACCTTCTTGAGCTACAGCTCGGCTCTGCTGATCCCCCTAGCTACCGGGAGCGTCGGCCTCACTCTTCAAGGGGAATGTCTCCAGGACTGGAAAAAGCACTGCTCTGCGGTGCTCGAAGCAGCAGACCCTACCATCCGGGCAACACAGGGAGTGCTCGCAGCAATGGCTTGCGCCGTCATCGTGTGCATGGTCTTGCTGCGTGGGAGGACTTTCGGAGTAGTGTCCGACCCGCGCAGTGTGCTGGGGATTGCGAGCCTCTCTTTGAACCCATATCTATCCGCTATCGTGCGCAGGATCACGCTGGGGCCTGATGGAATGTTTTCGGCTGCCAGAGCCGCTGCAATATTCGAGGACCGAACATTCCAGTTTGGCTACATCACCTATGCGACGGGAGAACAGGAGTATGGCATTATCGTCGCGAATGATTTTACCGAGAATCTTGCTCAGATACTGGGTCCTCCGCCACCCGCGCTTGATGTAGGAACGTCGAAGCGATCGGTTGTTTCTGGGATATTGATGAGGGTGATCAGCTTCGCCATCTTCGTACTGGGTGTGTTGATTCTGATCCTTTACTATTCACTCACCTACACGGACAGTGGGTTTGAGAGATTCATGTCTTCCCAGAAGAGGTTTGGGCCCCGGTTTCTCTTTGCTCTTTTCGGAGTTATTGTTGGATTTGGGTGGGCGTCCATCTTCAATGGTAAGTTATGTGTCTTGGTCACTAGAAGGTTCCTCCTAATGGTGAGCTCAGAGCTGGCGACCATTCTTCCTGCCTGGGACATGTCTCGACGTCCAGCAAAGCTCGAACACTCCATCCTGATGCCCTTGAACCCGAACCCCTACGTTGGGATCATTACATATCTAGCCCGCAGGCATAAACTGCTGGCGCTCGTCTCTATCGTGACTGTCCTAAGCGACTTTCTGCCCATCATGTTCGCCAATGTTCCTTTCAGCAACGCAATCACATGGGAAACACACGAAATCTGCATGTGGACGAGCGTAGGGGTTCTGAGCTTCATGCTCGCTGTCCTTGCTCTCATCGCCGGGATTCTCCTTTGCAAGTTCCCGCACCACCATCTTCCATTTACACCTACGGATTTCGCTACGCTTGCAGCGGTTTTGTACTTGGTGTGCCGCTCGGAAGACTGCCTTGCGCAGCTTCAGAGCCTATCGGTGGCTAGAGAGGCGGATATTAAGAAGTGGATCAAGGCGCTCGACTCGAGGTATTCCATCATCAGCATCATGGGTGAAGACGGAAACCCGCATGTTACGATTCGAGTTAGTTAGGAAGGTGGCTGGCATCCGGCGTTGACCAGAAAAGGTTGTATTTGTATCCAACTGGAAGTTCATCCTAGACATGGAGAGCTTTGGCATGTGGTCCTTTAACGTTGAATTGTCCCCCATTTATATGAAGATACAGAAATGGCAGGAATAAAACACACCATTTAAGGCTCAAGCCAAGTCCTCTTGATATATGCAACCTCTTCAGAATGGTCTGGAAGATACTCTTTCTCGAATGCTGCCACACGCTCGTTGAATAGTGCCTCGGTCGGTGATTGCGTGAGCTTCGGGAGCGATTTGAAGAATTTCCTCCCAATAAAGAGCGAAAGACCCCATCTGAGCGGTGGATAATCCGATACCATATTCACAGGGTGTTTAGAAGGAAGGGGGGGAAAGCCACTAGCACTGGCGGTGCAGGGACGGCATGAAGAATGTGGTGCGATTGGGACCGTTAGGAGGAGGGCATGCCGACCTAGATCTTCGTGCTGAGAGTGCTGAAGACCAACCGATTAGCCGGCACAGCTTCGAAGGCAAGGGGCAATCATACCGTCTCCTGGCCTAAGCCACTCCAGAGCAGCGAGTTATGCGAGAAGGCTACTGACAATACCGAGCGCGTATGGCCCTTGAGCTCTTGCATGCATGTGCCATTATTAATGCGCCAGAGCTGGATCGTCTCATCGATAGAGGCTGAGGCCATAAGGCTTGAGTCATGCGAGAAGGCTACTGATGTTACCGATCTCGTATGGCCTTCTAGGATCTGTTAACATTAGTCCCAATTGTCTTCTGGTTCTAGTGCACAAGACATCCACTTTGGAATGTGATGATCTTAGAAAAAAGCCTTTCGTATAGCGCTATTCTTTAGCGTAAAGGCAAGAATTAAGGACTAGATCTAAAGAGGCATAGAGTCAATTGTTAATATATTAGTGAGGATGAATCGCTATGCGTCTTAGAGAAAGTCTACTAGCTTTCCACTTCCTTCTAGCTAAAATATGATTAATATACCCAGTTCTCTGCTTTTTAATACCTACTTATCTTATAAACTGCTTATAAGTCTAAAATAATAGTAAGGCGTTCTAAAGCCCTTTTAATTAGGCTTAATACTTTTAGTTAATAGAGAAAATATTATAATAAGAATTCGTAGACTGGTCTATTATTATTAATATATATATTGGCTTGTTATATATAATAAACTTAGTAAAGATAAGCGTATTACACCTTTAGAAGGATATGTAAACTGATGTCCTGAGGGCTGATAGATGCACGGTCTGTTCCTGGCTGTACGAGCATGCATATATCCGTTTCTAGGCATTTATTCATCACATTAAGGCAGTGTACTGCCAATGAGGACGGATGGACGCCACTGAACTCAGCCTCTCATGGGGGACTCGTCGAGGTAGTCAAGCTGCTCATTAACAAGGGGGCCGACGTCACGGTCACAAGCAACCACGGGTTGACACCATTGAACGCAGCCTCTGCTAATGGACTCCATTTATAGTACAAGTGGTCGGCACTGGTTTCGATAAGCCCGCGAATGTTGGGTACTTTGCTCCGCGATTTCCACGAGTGTTGAAGGTTCATGAGGATCGCTCGTTCAGGGAAACAATCAGCTTTGAGGAGCTGCAGGAAATGGCTCTGAGATGCCTAGAGATACCGGATGATGGATAGTAGGAAGAGAAAAGTTCGCTTTGGAGACTGCGAGCTAATGAGCATCTGGTTGACAGATCGAGAAGTAGCTCTCTTAGTAATGACGCGGTTTCTGTTGTACATATTAGTGCAGGCAGGCAAAGCAACTAATAACAGGAGAAGTTAGGGATAGCTGTTGAGTCCTAGTGCCTTAATAATATTTCCCTTGAGCTATTAAGCTGAAGATATCTCCAGAGGTTGCCTTATATAGTAACTTAACTATTAAGCGAGTAAAGCAGGAGTAAACGAAAGAACGCTCTTAAAATGGACGCTTTTAGTAATATTGATATTATACAGAGTTAGATCCCTCATGCTTGCTGGCGAGGATATAGAGACTGATTTAGGATATAAAGCAGATTTTAACATATGAAAATGACTTCAGGATTTGAGACTAGATGTAGGACGTGGGACAGGTTTAGAATGTATATTATAACCCATGCTTGACCTAAGGGGTCCAAAGGCGGTCAGGACTAGTAGTAATATAATACTTATAAATTTTATTTAATAACCTAAGGATTGTAATTCTTAGGATTGCTATAATTTATAAATTGTATAATCTATAGAACTTACAATTTATTTAATATATAAATACTTAAGAAATGTATACTTAAAATAAGCAGCTCTTTAATTATTAAAATAACTTAATTACTTTAATTTACTTTAATTATTATAGATTATTATATATTAATTATTATTTAATATAATACTATAATTATTATTTAATAAGTATAATTTAATTACTTTATTAATATAGACTTTAGTTTATTTTTTAAAAACTTATTTTTAAACTATTTTATACTTATATAAACTAACTTATAAATATAATTATTATATATTAATAGCTTTTATTTAAATAGTTACTTTATATATTAAGTAATAATAATAAGCTATTATAATACTTATAATCCTTATTAATACTAATTCTAGCTTTTTTAAGAATAAAAGACTTACTTTTTAATATATGGCTTAGAATCTTAATAAAGATTAAAATATAAACTTATTTAAAAATAAAGATAAAAAGATTATTATACTTTATATTAAAAATTAATACTTTAATAATAAAATAATTAATATATTTAAGCTAAATTATAATATATATAAATACTATAAAGTATTATTTATAATATTTAAAGCTTAATAAAGCTTAAATATTATAAATACTATTATTACTTTTAAAATATAAATTATAAAGTTAATTATAATTTAAATTACTATTAAAAATAAATAGTATTATTAAATAGAATAATTTATTAATTTTAATATATTAATTTAAGAAATATAACTTTATAATATTAAAAAAACTCTTTAACTATTAATAATAATTAAGTTTAATAATACTTTTAAGGAATTTTATAAGCACTTTATATAAGAAGTTAGCTCTAAAGGAGCTAAAGCAGTAGCTAGTGTTATAACCTTATTCTAATCTTATAAATTTCTAATTATAGTAAAAGGGAAAGTAATAACTTAACTAAAAGTTCAATTATCCAGCTATACTTATAAAAGCACTAGTTTAGGCCTTAGCTTATAATACTTTATATAATTTAAGTTATATTTTATAACGTACTTAATAAGTGAGTGAGCCAAACAAGCGAGTGAGCTACGAATACTGTGCACTAAAAAGAGCTAAACCTTAAATTTTTAAAACTAGCTATCTAATTATTAAAAATAAAATAAAAATAATTTTAATTATTTAATTAAAAAGAAAACTATATAATAATTTTTTTAAATTTTTAAAAAAATTCCTTTATATAGAAATAGCTAAGTATACAGTGCGAATAAGCATTTTTAATATAGCTTATTAAGTAATTTTTAAAAGAAATCTAAGAAAATTTATATTTATTTTTTAATATATAATAGAACTATTTCTATAATATTAGCTATTTTACTCTTAGTTTTAATTTTAGAGAATATTTTAAAAATATTTTCATTTAAGGTATAAGTACTAGGAAATTTTAAAGTGGCTCACTCGCTTGTTTGGCTCACTCACTTATTAAGTACGTTATATTACTTTACTATATTTATAAATAAAGAATTAAAGATTAGATATATAATAAGCTTATTTAAAAGAAAGGCTTTATAAGTATTTAAATTAATTTTAAAAGACTTTATTAAAAACTCTTATAATAATTACTATATTAAAATTGTTAGAAGTTACTAAGTAGTAAAAGTATAAGCTTATAGCTTATATAAGGATATTCTTATAAAGAATAATAAAGTAAGAGGTATATAAAGATAAGAGTGTTTTATCTAAAGATAGTGTATTATAGTTTATAGTAATAGTGTATAATTCTATTATATAAGGAAATAAGCCCTAGGAGTAGTCCTTCTTTTATAGACAAATTAAGCCAGCAAATATATAATCACTAAGAAACAAGGTATACTATTAAGAAGCCTAAAAATTCAGCTATTTAGTGGTATTATTTTTGTAATTATATCTTAAAGAAATGCTGAGATATCTTGATTTCAAATCACGGAGGAATTGAAAGCTTTGATTATAAAGCAAAATTGCTTGATTTTAAAGCACGGACTAATATTAGGCCGATTAGCTATGATTGGTTATATAGTGTGAATAGTGTTATTAATACTGTATTTTAGTATATTTAAATAGGATTTTATATAGAATTTTTAAGCTTATAATAAAGCTTAAAACTTAGTATATTAAAGGAGATATATATATTTATATATTTATTTAGGCTTAATATAAAGTAAGTATATTAAGAATAAAAAAACTACTTATAAGATAATATAATTTATAAATTATTATAAGACTTCTTTAGCTTTATATATTTATTATAATAAAATAAGTTATTAAAAAATATATAACTTTTACTATAATAAAAGTACTAACTATAAAGTATATTTAATAGTATTCTAATAATAGTAATAGTATAAGAAAGAGCATTTATTTCTAGAGTTTTATGTATAAGCAGTTTCTATATATAGTTAGATATATTTATTAATATAATATATTATAAAAAATATTTAAAAAAGAAGAATAATAAACTAATAAAGTTATTAAATAAAGACTAATTATATAGCCTTAAGAATAAGACTTTAAAAAGAGAGATATTATATTATAGCCTAAGTTCTTACTAAGCAGTTAGGAATAGTAAAATAATAAGACCTATATTTAGTTCAGACTAATAGTATAGCCCTACTTTAAGACTAATGCTTTATTAAAACTAATAATAGTAATTTAAGACTAATAGTAGTTTTCTAAGTAGGATAATAGTTTACTTAATATATAATTAACTAAAGAGTGTATATTAAATATAAGTAGCTCTTTAGCTATTAATATAACTTAGTTATATTAAGTATATTTTACTTTACTATTATTAAATATAATAAGTATTATTTAATCTTAACTTACTTAATTAAGTTATTATATAAACCCTTAGATTAAGACCTAGTATATACTAGCCTTATAAGAATAGTATATTAACTCGATTATTATAATTAGCTTAAAAGGAGAAATAAAAGGAAATAATAACTATTAATAATGCCTTTTTTTATAACAATCGGGTTAATACACTATTTTTATAAGGCTAGTGTATACTAAGTCCTAATCTAAAGTATTATATAATAAAGTAATTAAGTAAGTTAAGATTAAATAATACTTATTATATTTAGTAATAATAGAGTAAAACGTACTTAATATAACTAAGTTATATTAATAGCTAAGAAGCTGCTTATATTTAATATACACTCTTTAGTTAACTATATATTAAGTAGACTGCTATCCTACTTAGAGGATTGCTATTAGTTTTAAACTATTACTATTATTCTTAATAGGGCATTAGTTTTAAGATAAGGCTATACTATTAGTCTAAACTAAATACAGGACCTATTATTCTACTATTCCTAACTGCTTAGTAAGAACCTAGGCTATAATATAATATCTCTCTCCTTAGGGTTTTATTCTTAAGGCTATATAATTAGTCTTTATTTAATAGCTCTATTAATTTATTATCCTTCTTTTCTAAATATCTTTTATAATATATTATACTAATAAATATATCTAACTATATATAGAAACTGCTTATATATAAAACTCTAGAAGTAAATACTCTTTCTTATACTATTACTATTACTAGAGTACTATTAGATATACTTTATAATTAGTACTTTTATTATAGTAAAAGCTATATATTTTCTAATAACTTATCTTATTATAATAAATATATAAAGCTAAAGAAGTCTTATAATAGTTTATAAGTTATATTATCTTATAAGTAGTTTCTTTATTCTTAGTATACTTACTTACTAACTGGTTATAGTACTTAAGCTTATAGATACTAAGAAGAAGTTAGAAGTAGATAAGGAGGAAGCAGGTAAGGATTTCTTAAAGCTTTATAAAGAGTTAGCCTTTCTATAAGTGTGTATAGCTATTATAATAGGCTGTCTGGCTTATTTATAAAAGACTTAAAGTAAAGTAAAAGGAAAACGCTTAGAGATAGTCTATTATAGACTCTGAGGTCTGGATAAAGAGGATAGTCTATTAAAGGCTTTAGACACTTAGGAAAGCCAGGTAGTGCAGGAATTATAGCTACTTATTATTCTAGATGATTTTAACTAAGTGTTTGTAAGTCTAGGGATATTTAATCTTTCTATTTTTAATCCTTCCTCTTCTTTTACTATTATATATAAAATGCCTTTAGTAAATACTACGCATAGTTAAGGTTTTCTAGTAGTTATTATAATGTTTTGCTTTCTAAGTAGTCTTTCTATTTAATAAGGTATATTATCTTACTATTAATTTTCCTTATATTATGGATTTTCTTAATATAATATTCCTCTAGATCTTCTACTTATAGTTTATAATTATAACTATTATTAATTATAATTATATTTTTAAATAGTTTTAGTAATAAAATATAGAATACTAAATGTTTTTTACTCTTTAGATCTAACTTATAGTTATTTTCTAAGATTTTCTTTAGAACTTTATAAGGTCTAATAAACTTATAGTTAAGTTTTTTACTTAGCCTGTCTATTAAAACATTTTTTATAGCTAAAAGGACTATATCCCCCTTTAAAAAGGATAGTCCTTTTATTTATTTAGAGTTATAGTATTTCTTTATTTAGTTTCTAATAAACTTAAGTTCAGTCCTTAGTTCTTTATAGAGGTTTTTTAATTTATTAAAAGTAAGTATTATATTATGTTAGGCAGGGGGACAAGAGGGACACTACTACCCGAAGTGACGGATGCCGTAGGGTAGGCGGGATGCGAAGCAGAGCGAGGATGAACAAGACTCATAAAACAAAACAGACAAAAAGAAGGCCAGAGCTGCAATCAAGCAGCTGGCTAAGAAATGAATCAGATATTCTAGTTAATCAAATAAATCTTATTATAATAATATTAAAAACAATTTAATAACTCAAAAATAAAGGTAAGTAAGAATATAATTAATTACTATCTATATCTAAGTTATCTCTGCCTTTTATTTTAGACTAACTCCTATTATCCTTATTAATAGCTTTATTAAGACTAGTACTTAATTTAGTTAGCTAATTAAAATGTCCAGGCCATTCTAGCTAGTAAGCCCTCAGCCCTAACACATTCCTCTTTATACAGTCAGCACTTTGTCCCTATAAGCCTAGAGACTATAGATAATAAAGAGAAGAAAAGCCTTAGTAAATAAAGGAAATAATAAGAAAAGAAAGATAATATATATAAGTCTAATATCTAAGCGCAGTTAATTAACCAGAATCTAGCTTATATTTATTCTTCTAAGATTATAGTAATTATAAGAAAAGGTCTGAAAGGAACCTAAGTACTAAGGTTATATTAAAGATAGTAAGTAAAGTTATAGAAATAGCTATAATAAGAATTCTTTAGTAAAATCAACTATAAGGTGTATAAAGAGATTAAAAAGTATTCGATTAAGTAGTATTCTTTAGCGAATTAGATAATCAAAACATATTAGTAAATCCAGCAGGCGCGGAGGCAGATAGCGGCAGTAATCCTCAGGCAGGTCTTAGAGGTAAAGTATGAATCAATTCGCATATAGTAGCGCAATCAGCCTGAGAAGGCCTAGTAGGAGGAGGAGGAGCCAATCTTGACCTTAAGGTATTTATAATAGCATTCTATTAAGATAGGGAAATCAGACTATCTAGAATGAAAATAGTAAAGCTTTCTATTTAATTAATTGTATGCATTTATTAGCGAAGGGCTAGAAGTAAATAGAGAGACTTAGTAGTATATATAGTTATAATATAAGTAAGGGTATTAATATCATTCTTCTTTATAATTTCTATAGTTTCTTTAGTTATTAGTTTAGTAATATAGATTCTTTTAATTCTATTTATAAGTACTTAGTTAGGAATAGCCTTAGTATAATTATTAGTATAAATGATTTAATTATTAGCCTTCTTCTTTAGTAATACTCATTTTATAATAATATTCTTACTAGTCTTCTTTTACTTCTTATTAATAGCCCCTTTATTTAAGTCATCCGAATTACTATAGTTATTACTAGCTGTTAGAGCAGGGGTTATATAAGGCAGAACTATCTAATTAAATGAATTTATAATACTTAAGCTAGGTTTAAAAGCGAATAGAGGAATTAGAAGAGTTTTAAAGCATTAGGATTTTAAGGTCATTACTAACTCTAGGTCCTGTACTAATTAGTTAATAAGTTCCTAGTTAGCATTAAGAGTGCATAAAGCGGTTATATAGGATTCAGGTAAATTAAGGGTCTTAATAATTTAGCTTAGTTTAGGAAGGGTAATAGACTCTTTAAATATTATAGTATTAGTAAGTATAATTATTAATTAAAAATCCTTAGTCCAGTTTCTAATAATAGGAAAGTCAGTTTACTTAATTAGTTAGTAACTGCTTAGTTTAATAAGGATAATAGTAAGTCCTTTAAGAAGCAAACTATAAATAGAGTAATAAGAGAAGAGTATAGAAGATACTGCCTTACTATGCTTATATTCAGTAATAATAACTTTTCTAAACCTAAGTTCATTATAAATAGCTATTAAGAACCAGGTCTTAACCCACTCTTAGCTAATAAAGAGAGTGACTTTAGATAGCTTAAGCGATTAATTAAATAGACTAATAAACTAATCTCTTTATAGAAAGGCATATTCTCTTTTTACTAATCGCTTCTTAGTGCCTAAAGTTACTAAAGATAGATTTATATATAGATAGACTTTAAGTCTTATAGCTCTAGTCATACTTCGCAAGTTTAAAAATATAAAGTAAATAGCCAGGTATTTATATTTAAAACCACTTAATTAATTAGTTATAAGAGTATAAAAGATATTAAAGTCATAAGAATAACCCATTTTAGTTAAGATAAAGCACTAAGTATAAGTAAATGCTTTTTAGTAGTTAAATAAAGTACGGCTTCTAAGAGTATTATAATAAAAGACTTAATTAAAGCATTAGTTAAAGATATATAATGCTTAGTAGAAGTCCTTATAATTAACTAAGCTAATTATAAAACGCTAGTTAAAAATATCCTACTTAATAGTATAATAGTCAGAGTTATAGTAAGAGTTTAGCATACATTTAGTAATAAGGTCTTTAGAAAGCAGGCACTTATATATTTAATTAACTAGATCTATTGTCTTCTTAAGTAGATTTATTATAACTATAAGAGCACTATCTAAAAGCAGGGTTAGAAATACTATAATAATATCCTTTAGTCTATATATAATTATAGTTAGGAAGTCTCTAAGTCCTTTCTTACTAGCCTAAGTATTATTTTATAACTTCTTATAAAGGTCCTAAAAGCGAAGAGTGTGCTCTTTCTAAAATACTCTAAAGGGCATTATATTATCCTTATATAAGGGTTATATTAGCATAGCTTTTATAAACTTAAAGTCTTTATAATTACTATATATATTAATTATCCTTTCCTTATTAAACTCAGGCCATTTTATATAAAGGTATAATAGAACTAGTTAATTAACTATAATCTCCTTTAGCTACTTAGCTAAGGACGCTTCTAAAGCGTAATAGAACGATCCCTTTCTATAGTTAATAATAGCAATTTCCTTGCTTTAAGTAGAATAAGCCTTTAGTAAAAAGTAAGTTTATTTATTATTAATAGGGCTGCTTATAGTAAAGGCGCTTAGTAGGAGGAAGAGTAGAGGATTTATTTAGAAGAAGGCTAGGCTGAAAGGAAGTCATTTAATAGTAAATTATTTAATTAAATGAATTATAAAGTTATTTAATAATCTGATATTATAATAATAGTAAGATAAAGGAAATATAAAGTTATAGTTAAAGAGGGGGGTTTTTATTATAGTTAGTAATAAGGTTTTAAAAATAGGATTTTTAAGACTAAGTAGTGCAGGCTTGTGAGCATTAGTAAAGCAGGCAGAAATGAAGGCAGGTAACTGGTTTAGAAAAGTAAAGAGATTAGGGAGCAGAAGGTTATAGTAATAAGGTTCTTATAGTAAGAAGCGGAGAGAGGTTAGAGGTAAAAGCTCAGCTAAGAAGAAAGGGGGTTTCTAAGAGCATTATCCAGGCTAGTTAAAGAGCGGCGTTTAATTAAGTGAATGCGCTAAACAGTTATAGTTAAAGGGCAATGAGTTCTAAGAATAGTAACTATTATAAGAAGAGAGGTTGAGTTATACTAAAGAGAAAGAGAAGAGAGAGAGAAACGGCTTTTTAAAGTCTTAAGCAGTAGGAGGTTATTTGTTTTCCCTACTGGCTATGATTCACCCTATATGCATTAATCTTAGCATACGCATTTCCTTTACCTTAAAATACTTCTTTTCTTTCTTTTTCCTTTCCTTCCTTTTTCTTCTTCTTTATATTTTATTAATATTACTTAATTAACTCGTTTAATAATAGCTTCTTCTAACTTTTACCTTTCTAATATTACTAAGGTCTACTAAAGAGCCCTTCTTAATATATGTATCTATATAGCTAGTTAGTTAAAAAGCAATGAATTCTCTCTTTACACTAGTTTAACTTAGAATAGTTACTATAAGACTTTATTAATTAAAAAGGAGTAAAAGGAGGCTTACTTTATATTAATAAGTATTCCCCTATACTTAAGACTATTTAATCTAATGGTTCTATAATTCGAAAAGCACTTTACTATTTAGATTTATTTATATATAGCCTTTGACTATAGCAATCTCCCTCTCTTTATTAAATTCACTCCTAAGGAAGAGTTATCTAATATTAACTCTACTAAGAGGCATATCCGAGCCTAGATTTATAAGAATAAGACAGCTAATATAGTCTTAAAATACTTAATAAAATACATTTTTAATCAGTTCCTTTAATTAGTATACATTCTTACTAACTTAGGCTACTTCTATAAGTATTTTATTAAAGAACTGCTCTACTAATCTAAGTATAAAAAGGCTTTAATTATTACTTTCTTTAAATACTAAAATCCGCTATTATATAAGTACTATATTTAATTAAATACTTTGAATTACTCTATAACTAAAGAGTATTATATATAGCTATTTTATACTTATTAATCTATCCTAAGGTTTATAAATAGGAAATATATGAATTGTATTTAGAATGCTAATTCTTAATATAAGTAGTCTTTTCTTAATAAGTACTTAGCTTCTAAACCTAGTTTTAATACCTCTCTTAACCTCTTATTTAGTATAAAGTATCCTATTAATCCTAATGATTAAGTAGTAAGTATTCTTAATTATATAAGCTGCTCTTATATTTCTAATGAATTCCCTTTAGCTTAGGAGGATGAGTCCTTTTATAATAAAGCTATTTAGAATACTAAGAAGCGCACTACTTAAGATAAGTCTATAGGCTTTTTTAAGGCTTAAGTCTTCAGTTTTTAGTCTATTAGTAGTAGTTTAGGGTTAGATTAATTAATCAACCTAGTTCAGCTTATCTCTTATATACTAAACTCCTTTATTTAATAGCTTTAATACTTAACTTACTATAGTAATATAGGATAAATAGGATCCTACTAATTAGCTCTTTTATAATTAACTTTTCTCTTATATAAGGTATGCTTATCCTTTTATAATACTATATCTAACTTACTATTCTAAGTAAGTATAGCTTTTATAGTTTTTCCTTTATCTTATAGCTCTAGAGTTATTTAATTAACTAGTTTATATATTTTATATATTAATCCTAATGCCTATTTAGTCTTAAGTCTAATTTTTAAGTTATAAATTTATAAGGCCTTTAACTAGCTAGAATGTTAGTAAGTAGTGATTATTTGTCTTTTCTTACTTCTTATACTATACCCCTCTTTAAAATAATAATAAGTATAAACTTTAGACTTATTATTATTTCCCATTCCCTTATCTTACTTAGAGAGATTTAAACTAGTCTTTCTAGGGTTGATTTCTATATAGGAGTTAGATCTCCAGTTTTCTCTCCTCCTAAGTACTAGTAATAGTCAGTTAAGAGAGAACCTTAGGGCTTATTTTTAATCCATCCTTCTCTCTTAGGCTTATTTCCCTATCCTATTTCATTTAATTAACTAATCTAGCTTAAGGATTACTATAGAAAAGGCACTCCTAGTAAGAGGGGGCTAAAGAATCATTATCCAAGCTCTACTAGCCATCTTTATCTTATTAAAACACTTTAAGATATTTATTATAGTAAGTAATGCTAAGTAGTAGTCCATCTAGGGTTTCTAAGTAGTACTAGCCTTTATCTAAGGCTATTTTAATCCTATACGGCCCCTGCTATCTGGGCTTGAACTTAGCCGCTATAGAAAGGTCGGTTTTTCTAGGGTTATTATATTATAATACTAAGTCACTAACCTTCAGTAGGGTTTTTCTTAAAGCGCGAGGAAATCCTTAATCTATCCTTATTACTTTCCTCTTTTTAAACTTAGTAACCCTTCGCCTTACGATCTCTACATCCTTATCTAGGAAAGAAAGAGCACGGATTCTAGTTATAAACATTTAATCAGACGTTTTTATATTATCCTAAAGGATCATCCTCTATATAAGCATATCCCCTTCTAGTAGAAGACCTAGCTCATACCTATATAATAAGTACATAAGAATATAGCTATAGGATGCTCTTAGTAACACTCTATTTATAAATAGAATAGTTAGGAGGTTAACTAACTAATTTTTAGTCCTTAGAACATCCATTTTCTTAATATAGGATATAATATTACTATAGCCTGATTTAATTAACTTATTTACTTTAGTATTATATATAAAGATATACACAGTCTGCATACTTAAGTCTCTTAAGATATCTATAAGGCCTTATTAACATTCTGACCTATTATTAACTACTACTATAATAAGTATTCTAAAGTAAGAAAAGATCCTTCTTAAGAATAAGCATATATAAGAGGCTTTAAGTAACTTAAGAGCTTTAGCTTTAATCTATTTAGTAAGATTATATCTAGCTTCTAGTAAGTACTTCTTACTTTAAGACTCCTTAAGATATTAAGTATTTATATAAATCTTTATTATAGGATAGCTAGGTCTAGTAAGTACTATAGGTTCTTTAGCTCATTATGCATTATAGATTTAGTAAGTCTTATAAGCTAAGATAGCTATATTCATATCTTTATAGAGGTTTAGCTAGTAATATCTCTCTTTTAAGAGTCCTATAGTTTTCTCTTAGCCTTAATACTTATAGTCTTTATAGTATGATTTAATTAAATGCTTCTGCATGTTATAGGCTTGGCCTGGAGTAGGAAGCTACTGAGTTGACTGTAGAGACGCCCCAGCTAGCTCGCAGCGATCTCGCTGCTTAGCCAGTCCAATACCGGCCCCAAGGGCGATATCGCCAGAACCTAGCCCTAGACTGTAAAGTCCTTATATATAAAATATATAACTAATAAGGAAATATCTCCTTTAGCTCTTATTAGATAAGACTATAAATAACATATTCAAAATCTCCTGATTTTTAGCTTTATAATGGTATATATTATGCCTCAGAAAGCCTATCTTCCTTATACTATAACCACAAAAGACATCTATAATAAGAACCTTCAATAAGGTTAGAGTTCAAGCATCAGACATACGTCCAACAGTCCTAAAACTCGGGACACGTCTTACCCGGTTTTACTATGACAAATTGTCCAAATCCCCTGTTAGATTGGACATGTGACTGGACAGCAATCTCTCTATAAAGCTGGGGCTTTTCTCTAGCCAGTCCAGAAGGATTATCATCATCAATACATGCATTTCTCAACCAATCACATCAAACTGACTACCTTTCTAATCGTCTTTTCCTGCTCTTTCTGAATCTTCAATCCCTTTTCTAATTGGTCAATTCCTTGACCCACAATCGCCGAGTTCCACCAATAACCTTCCACTCCTTCCACTCCTTCCACTGTTATAGCCTTTACATAGACTAAGGGCTAGCAGCCCCAGCTACAGACCTATATAACAGAGGCTCGCTATGACCTAGCAGCGACCTTACTCAGCTTAAGATACTTTAATTTACTAAACACTCTCTTACTAAATAAGCCTAGGGTCTTCCCCTTATATTATCTTAAGCTCCTTTTTCATTACCTTTTTACTAATCCCTTATTATAATAGAATAACTCGCTCCCTGCCCTCTGACTAATGCTAAAATAAAGGCAATTCATAACCTTATTAATAACAGGCTTTAGCCTATTTATGAACAATTAGTGTAACTTAATTATAATAATCCTACTATGAATACACTAGTTACTAATGTCCTTTATATTATCTTTCTATTTCCTTATAGATAGAAGCCCTTCCTAAACCTGCTAAAATCCTTAAGTAACTGCTCTAACTACACTATATAGTTATAGTAAATACAGAATAAGGTCCGTTTCGATAGTCCCTATATTAGTAATAAAGAGCTCTAGTATACTATTAATAGCTGCTTTAATACTAAGCTATAGAAAACTATTAGCACTTTCTATGCTTTAAGAGGGCTATAAATCCACTACTACTCTGCAGACTTCCTAAGCTACTTAGACCAGACCTATAAGGACTGTAACTTATAGCCTTAAGCAGCTGCCTCGCTATGATGTCTTAGGCAGGCCGATCAGACTGCATTTTCCGCCTTCTTCCTACTATTTAAATAAAAAATCGCAGACGCTAGAAGAAGTGACTAGGCTAATAAGGTAAAAATAACATTCTTCGAAGGCATACTTAACTCATTACTATAATATAGCCTTATTATAGTCTAACTCTCTGAAGATTACTAAGGTTAGTTCGAATGGGTTTAAGAAATCGCTTAGAAGGTTAAAGGCCTCTAGAATCGCTTATAATAATATTATAACTCTCCTGCTCTAAACTATTAATAAGGAAAAGATAGAGAAAGCGATATTATTATAATAGGAGTGAACTAAATATAAGGAAATGAGAAGAAGAAGAAGAGGGTTGTACGCTACTATGTCTATAGGAAGGAGTACTATACTTAAGACTATCCTAGAAGATATGCTAACTCCTGTGTAATAGCTGCTTCTTAAGCTCGCTATGATAAAGTAATGACCTTATTAGAATCTTATGAAGGTTCTAATGTATACTCATTAGAAAATGAGTAGCTCTAATATAAAAACGGGGGTTAGAGCCCCTTAAAGCTTTAGTAGAGGCCTGGGTGTAATAAAGAGAGTGTATGACTAGCGAGCTAGCTATTATTTAAGTATGACTTAATAACACCTTATTAACCGCGCTTATTAATAATGGCTATAAGGTCTACACTCTTATTAATAAGGCCTTAGCCTAAAGAATGAGCTTCTTATATATTAATAAGAAGCTATAGTAATTTCGTGGCTTTATTAATACAATAGAGCTAACAATGGCTGTAGGCATAGTGGCTATGACTCTAGAAGTGGGTGGCTATAAGCAGACGCTTTTTGTATATACAGTCCGCAACTTAGGACGAAGCCTGTTCTTAGGGAAGCTATAAATAGAATAGAAGGATGTTACCTACTTTATGAAGAAGAAGAGGTTATATTATAGAGTTGCTAGAATCACACTATGAATAAGTAGTGAAGAGGAACTAGCTTTAATAACTAAGATACAAGCGGCCAGGCTTATTATAAGTTCGGTTATAGCCGCCCTCCTATAGCGAGCCTATAAGGCAGCTTGCTATAGAGATACTATAATATTAATAGAATATATTAGCTTAAATAATATTAATAAAGCCCTTTATAAGAAAGACCTGACTGACCCTTGATTATATATACTGACTGATCTCCTTAAGGACTTCTTAAAGCTATTCTTAGTAGAAGAGGCTAATAGGCTGCTCCTATACTAACTAGGCATTGACTATAAAGTGAACTTACTATAAGATTGTAATAAAGAAGAACCTCCCCTGCCCTAGGGGCCTCTTTATAATATATCCTAAGAAGAGCTCCTAGTATTAAGGAAGACCCTAAATGACCTCCTTAATAAGGGGTATATCCGAGCTAGTAACTCCTCCGCAGTAGCCCTAGTCCTCTTTATTAAGAAACTAGGCAGTAGGCTAAGATTCTGTTATAACTATTACGCGCTTAATGCAATTATATAGTAAGATTACTACCTCTTTCTATTAATTATAAAGATACTATATAACCTCTTTAGCGCCTAATAGTTTACTAAGCTAGATATTATTATAGCCTTCTATAAGCTAAGAATAGCTAAAGGGCATAAGGGTAAGACTGTATTTTAAATGCATTTTAGCTCTTTCGAATGGCTAGTATGCTTATTTAGACTTAGTAGCACTCTTATAATATTCTAGCGCTATATTAATCGAATACTATAATAATACCTTAATGACTTTATAATGGCCTATTTTAATAATGTCTTAATTTATTCTAATAGGACTTACTATAATTACTTAATGAAGGTCTGCTAAGTCCTTTAAGCCTTTAGTAATATAGGGCTTAACTTTAACCCTAAGAAATGCAAGTTTATAGTATAAGAAGTCAAATACTTAGGGTTTATAGTTAAGGCTAGGGAAGGCATTTACTATAACCTAGAAAAGCAGTGAGTTATTTATGAATAGGAAGCGCCTTTATTACTAAAAGGAGTCTAGAGTTTCTTTAGCTTTACTAACTATTACTGGGTTTTTATTCCTAACTTTATAAGTATTACTATACTCTTTACTTAGCTTACTAAGAAAGGGGTGATCTTTATATAAAGTAATAGTGAAGAAGCAGTATTTAAGGAACTTAAGCGCTGCTTTTATAATGCTTTAATGCTAGCTAAATAGAACCTAAATAAGAAAGTATATATAGAAAGTAATAGCTCAGGCTTTGCCTTTAGAAGAGTCCTCTCTTAAGAGGACTTATAAAGGCTTTACTATTCTATTGTATTTTACTTATAGTAACTTAACTAATATAAGTATAATTACTCTATCCATAACTAAGAGATATTAGCTATTATTTCCTACTTAGAAATATAGAATGTAGAGCTAAAGAGTTATAAGTCCTTTATAATCCTTACTAATTATAAGAACTTAGAGTACTTTATAAAAAAATAATAACTAAGTACTTAATAAGTCTATTAAGTAGAAAAACTTTAAGAGTTTAACTTTATATTATAATACTAATCTAATAGTAATAATACTATAATAGATAGGCTTAGCTAAAAAGACTAAGACGCTCCTAAGGGTAATTAAGATAAGTAAGAGGAAGGGCGCTTTATATAGTTAATTCCTAAATAAGCGATCCCCTTAAGAGAATGTATTGTAATTATAGCGATCTCTATATTATCTATCTTCTTACTCTTCCTTAATGAATAGAAACTCTAGGATAATATGAAGGAGGAAGATATAATCTATTAGAGCGCTTTCATAGTGCTTAAGATAAGGAGTTATAGCTTCTTTATAGAGCTAAAGCTTAAGGTAGATATTGCGGAATATGGCTTTATGCTTAAAAGGCTACTTACTTATTAAGACTGGCTTTAAGTACTTAGAGGAGATGGTTTTAATAGTCCTAATAAGGCTGCTAAAGACTAGCTATAAATATATATTATCTAGCTAGAATATGATACTATAATATTTAAACACCTTAGTAAAGATAGCACTCTCGCTATTGTCAGCTGCTGCTAGTACTAGTTAGGATACTTGTAACTAGTGCATAACTTTATTACTAATTATAATATTTATAAATAAAGCTATATATAGAGAGACGCTTAATAAGGACTGCTTAAACCCCTCTTAATCCTAGACTGACCTTATAGTAACCTTATTATAGACTTTATTACTAACCTCCTTCTTACTAATACTTATAGTACTTAATACCTTTGGGTTATTATAAATAGGCTAACTAGGTCTATTATATTAGAAGAAATGACTAGTGTAGAGGCTGAAGTATGTATATAGTGATTCTTTAACTATTATTTCTGCTTTTATAAAATGCCTCATTCTATTATAAGTAATAGAAGAAGTAATTAGACTAGCCAGTTTTAGTGAGCTTTCTATAAACTTACTAAGATAGAGTAATGACTTAGTACTGTATACTACTCGTAAATTGATAAAGGCTTAGAATGCTATAATTAGAAAATCCAATCCTACTTTTAAGCATATGTTAACTTTTCCTAGAAAAATTAGGGTCGCTGCTTACCCGTAGTGTAATTATTACTAAATAACTATGAATACCTATTTATTAAGATAAGCCCCTTCTTTACAGAATATAGCTATAATATTAAAGGATTTAAGACTATAAAACCCGCTGCTTTTAAGCTAGGAACTAGTAATAAGGCAAAGGCGCTATAACTAGTCTAGAAACTATAATAAGTATATGAATTCATTCAAGCCTTTATAGTAATAGTGTAATAATAATAAGAAACCTTAGTAAATAAGCTATAATGTCCTGCTAAGAGGCTATAGATAGGAGATAAGGTCTGGCTTAATATATATAACTTTAAGATAGTAAGATCCTTAAAAAAGCTCGACTGATTATACTAGAAATATATAGTTATAAAGGTAATTAGCTCATACGTTATAGAACTTAATATGCTTAAGGTAACCTACTTGTAATTCTATATCAATCTTTTAAAGAAGGCGAGAGAGGACTTAGTCTTAGGATAGGTTAATAATAACTACCAGCCCCTACTACTATAGATAGATAATTAAGAGGAATACGAAGTCGAGGATATCCTTTATACTAAGTAAAAGCAGTAAGAGCGCAGTATGGTCTATAAGGCTTTAGTATAATAAAAGGGTTATAAAGAAAAAAGCTAAGAACTAGTAGAAAACCTATAAGATCTTATAGTATTAGATTACTATAAAGAAAGCTATAGACCTATTATTACTTTTAATAGACCTCTTAATGAATTTATTATATATAACTAAGAAAGACTAAATAAGCTCTAATAATAACTATAATAGCCTAAGCTAGGACTTATAGGAAAACTATAAGAAGAATATAGTATAGAGTTATAAAGATAGTTATTATAAGGTTATAGAGAGTAAGAATGAAACTAGTATCTTCTTAGCCCTATAAAGCAAGTATGCATACTAGTAGTAGAAAACTAAGGGTATAATGGCCTATATAGACAAAATAAAATGAATATATTATAAAGGCGTAGCAATACTGCAATAATTTTGGGGAGGGGGGGGGGATATTTAGTTAACCTCCTTAGTAACGGGCTCCTCCTCAGGCTCCTCCTCCTCGAACTCGGAGGGCAGGGCAGAAGGACTAATACGCATAAGCAAAGGCAAGTCCTTCTTGCTTACTTACTGCGTAATTGTAGTGAGGATATTAATAAGGTTGATCTATACTGAGAGACTTATGACTGTTAAGCGCTATATAAATATAGCGTCCTTATTAGTAAGACGCGCCTGCTTAGTAGCGGCGGCGTTAGTAGTAGTGCGGGCCTGGGTAATCTTATTACTATAAGACATAAGGTAGAGGACCTTATAGGCAGCAGTATGGACAGAGGACTATATAAAGAATTAGTAGAGATATTATATAGTTATAGTAAGTAATATTTATAGTTTAAGTAATAAAGTCCTTAGTAAGGAGATCCTTATATTTCTTAACCTTAGTAAGGAAGCAGTGTATTATAAGATAATGCTTAGTAGTAAGCTAATAGTAATATTAGTATAAACTTACTATAAATATATAGTAAGTACTACTTATAAAAGTATAGCTATAGTTATTACTTTTATAGGTAGAGCACTTAGAGGAGGAGGCTATTACTATTAGTTAGTAAAACTTATATAATAAACTTATAGTAACTTACTAGAAGAGATAGCTAAGGCGGGCAGGCACTTAAGTATAAGGATAGGCATAACCTTATTACCTTTATAAGTAGTCTTATTAGAATGCTATATAATAGCATTGTGAAGGCATGCCTAGTAGTATATAGTGCTATTATAGTGAGTTAGTAGAGCAATAATGTAGAAGTAAGAGTATAACTTATATAATGTTAGTAATAGAGGTGGGGATAGTAGTAGTAAGGGCAGGGGTGGATAATAAAGAACTATTATTATAAGTTAGTACTAACTATATGAATAAGGATATAAGATACTTATAGTATTATAATGAAGGTAAGGGCAAGAACTAATTAATTAAGTTACTACTTATAGGTTAGTTATGAACTTATAATAAAGGGGTAGTGTAAGGGGGTTAAAGCTAAAAGCGTAGTTATATATAAAGAAATGATTAAGGCTAAAGAAGGAAGAAAAATCTGACTATAGTAAGGCAAGGAGAGATTTAATAGCTAACTTATAGAGGCCTTGATTATAGCGTCTACTAATAGCTATAATAATAAAGAAATAAGCGTTATTCTTATTAGTAGTAACCTATTATTCTTTAGAAGCTTTAATAACCTTATATTCACTTTAGAATTGAAAATGTAATAAAGGCATTATTTAATAGTAAGGCTATTATAGTATATGGGAATAAATAATAAATAACACGCTCTACTTATATAAGTACTATTAGCTATTATCTATTAAAACGCACTCTAAGAATGAAAAAACCCCCCTATTATAAGTAATAGAACGTTAGAAGCTAACTCCCCCTAAGTAAGGCCTAGGCAGTAAGGAAGAAGCTGCATAACTATAGCGCCCTTATAGTGACTAGGCTGGGGATTGGCTACTAAGAGAGCAGAATGAGGAGCAGGTAGGCCTTACAGTCACTACTTAGATAGGATAGATATAGGTTATAATTAGCCAAGAACCTCGAGTATTAAGAAGAAGGAAGAGGCCTAGTAATAGTAAGGTCAGAAGGTTGTGAAGGTATAGTAATAACGTTAAGAGCTAGCTTTAAGGAAAAGTCACTCTTAAGGGAAACCTTATGAAAGAAAAGGGGGGGGCTACTATTATAGGCTTGGCCTAGAGTAAGAAGCTACTGAGTTAACTGCAGAAACGCCCTAGCTAGCTCGTAGCGATCTCGCTGCTTGGCCAGGCTGATACTGGCCCTAAGGGCGATATCGCCAGAACCTAGCCCTAGACTAAGGGCTAGCAGCCCTAGCTACAGACCTATATAACAGAGGCTCACTACGACCTAGCAGTGACCTTACTTAGCTTAAGATACTTCAATTTACTGAACACTCTCTTGCTAAACAAGCCTAGGGTCTTTCCCTTATACTGTATGTCTTTATCCCTAATAACCAGCTTAGGGTCACAGTTTAAGTAAATTACTTATAACTATAGGGTTCTTTTATAAAAGAAGAACCTTTTTACTTTAAAATAAAGATATATATATGCCTTATTTAATATATCTTAAGAGTATTATTAAGTCTATAAGAACCTCCTTAGGACCCTTAACTTACTAGTATATTTATCTTTTAGCGATTCTAGTAGCAGTTAAGGTTCTTACTAGGTTTTTACTAGGTTAACTATAATAGCGTTTAATTATCGATTAATAAAGGCTTTAACATTCCCTTTAGCTTCTTAATCCAGTTAATTAGATAGGCCTAGTAGTTTTCTAAATAGCTTATTAGCCACTGTATTCTTAATCCTAGGTATATATTAGACTGTAAAGTCAAAGAGTAGTAAGTAACTGATCCATCTATTAACCAGCGCTCTTAGGATGTCTATCCCTTTTCTATTAAGCTAATAGACTAATACTTAAGTATCTGTCTCTAATATAAAGTGAATTCTATATAAATGCATATATAACTGTTTAATTAAAAGCAGAACGCCTTAGCATTCTCTTTTTATAGTATTATAGTTATATTCGCTCTAAGTCTATATATTAGATTTGAATCTCACTAAATAGCATTTACTATCCACTACTTATATAAGAATATAACCCTAACCTAATAGACTAGTATTAGCTATAAGAATGACCTCTTTATAACCAGAAGATAGGTTTAAAATAACTAAGATAGGCACTAATAATAATTTATCCTTTAGTATTTACATAGCCTTAGCCTATAAATTACTTTAAATAAATTTAGTATCTTTCTTTAATAAACTTATTAATAGCTTTATAATAGTTATATATTTAGTAACCTATATTCTATAGTAGCTAGTAACTCTTAAGAATGCTCTAATTTCTATATTAGAGTTATAGTAAGTCTACTTAGTGATTTTAATGACTTTAGCTTCTTCTAGTAATCTCCTATAAGTACTATAAAAATACCTAATTATTAGAGCAGTTTGTTTACAAAACTGTGATTTTAGTATAAAAATAGTACATCTAGCCAGTTCAATATTTAATAGAGTCTAATCTAGGTTAATTAAATGCTCTTTAACATACTATTTAACTCCTAAGCTAGCTTCTTTATTATTATAGGTTATAGTAAGTCCCTTTACTATAATATTATTAAAAAAAGCTATATAAATATCTAGTATTAAGTTAAATAAGATGTAAGTAATAATCCTTATAAATTAGGCTATAGAGTTAGTCACTCCTTATAGTAGTATGCATATTCTTAGCAAGCCTAATAGTATTATAAAAGTGATTAAATCCCTACTTTCTTTAGCTAGACTGACTTAGTCATATTCTAAGAAGAAGTCTAAGAGTAATAATATTTAATATATTACTATATTTACTAAGAACTCCTCAGTACTTAAAGGGCTTAAGCTATTATAAATAGTAATACGGTTTATTTTAATAGCTAAATTAATTAACTGGATTCCACTATCCTTTTTTATAATAAGCATAAAGGGATTCTTATAAAAGCTATAACCTTCCTCTAGAATGCCTCTTCTAAATTGCTAATAAAGTAGGTTAATAACCTTTTAATATAGTCCTAAAAGGATAGAGATACTACTAGCTTACTAAGCCTTATAAAGAATGACTTTAATAACTTATAATAAAGCGATTACTAAGTCAACTCTTCTACAGTCTTTAAAGTCCTAGGCTAGTATAGCCTCCCTATTATATAAGATAGTAGTAAATATACCTTATTCTTCTTTAGATAAGGTTTCATTCATTTAATTAACTATTTCCACTAGCCATTCCTTTATTAACTGACTTCCTTTCTCTAGAGTAGAGAATTTAAGTATAAGGAAGTCAGAATACTTACCTCCCTTTTCTATTCAGAAAGCAATCTCTACTATCTTCTTTAATTTCTAGTAAGGATTGCTCTCTAATACTAAACTATTAGATAGTAGGTTATTAATTAAGTAGATCTTAATGCCTTTTTATTTAAAAAGAGTGTTTATTCTAATATACTAAGTATCTTTATTAGAAGGCCTATTTCTCTTTAATCTCTTTTTCTTAGTAAAGCATCTTAATTATTCTAATTCTTCTTATATATTAATAATAGTATTAGTATACTAATTAGCTATACTAATAGTAAAGATTTAGATGACTTTAGTAAAGTCCTCTTAAGAAAGCATTTAGCTTTTCTTAAGGACATTATTATCTTCTAATAGGAAGTTATCTAGCTTATAGACTATTAGAGGATTAATTATAAGTAGTATTAATACTCTACACCTCGCTTCTCTAAGTATAGTATATTATATTTAACTATTCTTATAGTAAGTATAATTAAGCAAACATTGCCTAGATTAAAGCAGATTATAAATCACTCTTAATTAATTAAATAATCAAATATAAGTCTATTAGATCTAATGAACAGTATCCTTAGAATAAATAGAACTATAACTATTAAAGAGAGTACTATATATAGCCAGATAGGTATGCATGCATTCTTAAGGTATAGAATTATAACTACTTCTCTTACTATTAAGATCTTCCCTTTAGAATAAGAAGTTATAAAAGCACTAACTGGCTTAATATTAAGGCTATAATATTAAGCCTATATATAAGAAATGAGGTTCCCTTCTAAGCCTAAATCTACTAATGCTTCTATTATAATGCTCTTAGGAACTTCTAGCTAGATAATTAGTCATAGGGTATCTTATAAGTATAATATCTTATATAAGTTAAATATACCTATAGAATTAATTATTAAACTTAAAGTCAATTAATTAACTAAACTCTCCTTTAGTTTTATATAATCTTAAGAGTTATTAATAAAATAGACTTTTCCTTTATTATCTTCTCTTAAGTAATATTCTAAATAGAAGTACTTAAAAGTAGGATTATCTAAGTTAAGAGAATGATATTTATTAAATAACTTAACTATAGTAATAGCGAATTCAATATAATTCTTAAATAAGTTCTTATTATCCTTATATAATAATACTAAGGCTATTTAATAGTAAGAGTAGTCATCCATTTAATTAATTAGTTCTAATATTACTATAGCTATAAGCGCTTTTCTCTTAAGTATAAATAGCTTAGTTAGCTATTCAGAGTTAATAAACTCTATCCTATTAACTTATTCTACTACTATAGTATAATTATCTAAGTAAGCTTAGCTTAATCTAGTATTTATAAGCTTAAAGATAGTACTATATAATAAGGAGATCTTAACCCCTCTAACTATATTAAGTAAAGTAATAATAGCCTTATAGCATTAATCTTAAGCTAAGTATAGGTTATCTATCCTAAATTGCTCTCTGAATTTTATTTAATTAACTAATTTCTAATAGCTAAGAATCATTTTAAGAATTATATTCTCTTCTTCTATTAGGCCTATAGAGGTTTATAATAACTCTACTTACCCTATCTCGCCTCTCTATCTTTTATTATTATAGATATTAACTAATACTTCTTACTTATTATTGCTTTCTTCTATTATCCTATAAGTATCCTCTTCTAGGCTAAAGTAGACCTTTTTAAGAGCAGGGGCGACTTACACTTAGTAGACTAAGAAGTACTCCTCTAACTACTCGCTCTCCTCCCCTAAGTAGTTTAAAATAAAGATCGGATTAGCTCTTATAGTAAGTTTTATTAAAGTAATAAAAAAAGTAAATATTATATTTATTTAATTAACTAATCTAATAATATATAAATATAGCTTATTAAATATTTCCTACTTATACTATAAAAGAGTCTAGTTATATAAGGGTTTAACTAAGCTCTTAATATTTATTACTTAGGTTATATAGAGAGGATTATTAGTATAAGTTAAAGTAATAACTATTAATTATTAAATATATAATTCCCTTTAGAAAGCTATTACTAAGTGTAATAATAAATACTACTTATTACTTACTCTTAGTTAGTAAAAGCCTACTTTAGAATCATATTCTACATACTCTCTCTTAAAGTTATATACTAAGTGTTCACACTAGTTAGAGTAGTAACCTAAGACCTAATAATACTAATATCCTTTAGTCCTATTAAATAATGAAATAGCATTAACTATAAGTAAGGATTCATTATTTAATTAATTAAATAGATCTACTAAGACTTAGTTAACTATAATATTCTTTATAGCCTTATTATGCCTTTTTCAGTATTCTTATTAGTACTGGATTATCATTACTAAGTCTTAATTAGTTTTCTCTATTAGGGCTAAGCAAACCTATAATGACTTAAAGCTATTTATTAAGTTATTAATAGAGTTATTGTAAGTAGTTACTAGAGGCAGTAGAACAGTTATATTAGTAAATACTTACACTCTATAAAGTGGGACATAAGCTAGTAATAATAGGTATTAGAAGGTTGCCAGTTTAAAAGGAGTTATAGCTAACTATAGTTTCATTTAATCAAATAAATAGCTAAGGCTAGATCATTCCCTAATAGCAATATCCATATTTAAACAAGAAATAATATACTAATAAAGAGTCTTATATTCTATTTATCTAAGCTCTATTAGACTTTTATTACTTCTTATACATACTGATTATATAAGTCTTATAAGCAGGATATAGCAAAAGGCCTAAGACTAGTAAGAAGTCTTAGAATCCTTTAGACTAACTATAGCTACTAGGAAAGAGTGATAGTACATTAATTATTAGATAGAGCTCAGATCAGCAGATTCAGGGATCTGAGTAGTATTTATCTAACTAAGGGTCATCTCCAGGGTTTCTTTAGAGTTAAGATCCTAGCCTTTGAATATATTTATAAGGTTCTTCTTTACTATTACCTATTCGAACCATTAGATAGCTAATTAAACTAAGGCCTTCATATTATCATCCGTATAAAAGCAGACAAAGTGCGACAGCTATTATTCCTTAGGCAATCTATTATTTTTAACTATAATTTTAAAAGCCTTTATATAAGCTAAGATATTTAATCTATTAAACTTATGTCTTAGCCTTCATATAGTAAAGCGCGTTTAGGCTAGAATAGTCATAGTAATGCAATTAAGTTCTGCTTCTAAAATATTCACTAAGAGTACTATTATTATTAACTTATTAATTAAAGATACTAAAGTCATAAGGGAAGTCATCTCCATAGGGTGCGACTAAGGTTAAGCTCGCTACTACCCTTTTCAGCCCCTTCTAGACTGAGTCTTATAACTTAGTAAAGGGTATAATCATAAAAGCAATTAATTAAGCAAATAGGAAAGTTAAAAAGTAAAAGCGCGTCCTAGGGATTAAATATCTTTAAGATTGCTTATCTTCATCCTCTACTATAGTCATAAGGATTAGAAGAGTCTTATATAGATCTATCTAAGGGAGACGGCTAAGGCGATCAATAGGTCCCTCATTACTAACTACACAATTAATAGCATTATAAGCCAAGTCAGAATGTTAGTTAGTAGGGGTAATTCAGTCAGTTAGGCTTTCTTACTATTAATGCCTCTTAAGTAGATAGCTAAAGGGGAATTACTAGTAACTGTCTAATTAATTAATTATAAAGGTCTAGACTTAGCCTAGGTCTTAACCTTATTGCCTATAATAGCTTTTCACTTCGCTTTTATATTTGCTTTAACTATAAGTAGTGTCATAAGTGTCTTATTAGTGCTAAATATAATGCTTTATAGTATTAATAGTAAATCCATTATAAATTAGTATAATAAAATAGGGAAAAAGGGGGTTTTTAGTTCTGCTTTTAGTAAAATCAATTAATTAGCTAAAGACACTATATCCTTCTTAGTTAGAAGCATTAGGTAAGGTTATTTTTTAAGGTCAATTAGATATCCTATATCCTCTTAATCCCCGCATCCTTACTTACTTATACTACCTCCTTTCTGCACTTAACTTAGGTCTTTATAATAGCTTAGAAGTATTACTACTTATTCAATTAATTTACTAATTAATAAGATTAATTAATTAATTAAACTAGCAGCTTATCGCCCTACTGTGACCTCTAAAATGTATTAAGCAGGGGGACAAGAGGGATACTACTACCTAAAGTAACGGATGCTATAGGGTAGGCGGGATGCGAAGTAGAGCGAGGATAGATAAGACTTATAAAACAAAATAGATAAAAAGAAGGCCAGAGCTGCAATCGAGCAGCTGGCTAAGAAATGAATCAGATATTCTAGTTAATTAAATAAATCTTATTATAATGATATTAAAAATAATTTAATAACTTAAAAATAAAGGTAGGCAAGAATATGATTAATTACTATCTGTATCCGAGTTATCTCTGCCTTTTATCTCAGACTAACTCCTATTATCCTTATTAATAGCTTTATTAAGACTAGCACTCAATTTAGTTAGCTAATTAAAATGTCCGGGCCATTCTAGCTAGTGAGCCCTTAGCTCTAACATAATATAAGGGTTAATAATTCCTTCTTATAATCTATAGTATATATTAAATATAAATCTGAAATTTATAAATACTAATATAAGCTTTATGCTTTTATATATAGTAATATTATAGCTTAGTTAGGCTATTAGTAGTTTTTTAACTTAGTTATTCTATTTATAATTAATATAGTACTATAAGTATTATTTAAGGATTTGGTTTATCCTTTCTATTTGTTTATTTACTTATAATTAGAATGTAATAATTAATTAATAGTTAAGTCTAAGCTATACTATTAAAGCTTATTAAAACTTAGATATAAATAGGGGTCTTTTATTAATTAAGATCTTTATTAGTAATCTATGTATACTGATAATATTCTAATTAAATATATAAGTAAATTCTTCTATATTTATTACCTCTTTATATAATATAAAGTAAGAAAATTTTATAAATCTATTTATAATAATAAGAATACTATTATAAAAGGCCCCGGTTATTAAGTCTTCTAATAGAAGTAGTTTTATAATAAAATCTATAGTAATAGAATGCCATAGTCTTTAAGCTATTAATAAGGGCTATAGTTTTCTATAGGGTTTATAGTATTATGCTTTAGTTTTTATATAAAGGCTATATTATTAAATAATATCTTATATAACCTTTTTAATTCTAAGAAATATATATATTATTTTAACTCTTTTAAGGGTTTTAGTAACTCCTTAGTATCTATATAGTATATAAGAATGTATTTTCTATATAAGCTATTCTTATAGTTCTATTAAAACCTGCAGTTTCTATAGTTCTAATTATAAAGCGGGGATTAAATAAAGGTTTTCTATAACTCTATTTATTTTATAAGTCTAATTATACTATTTGATTTTCTTTAGTAGTTTATTATTATAAGTTATATAGTATATACTATTAAGTATTATTTATAGTAAGTATTTATAGTATTAGTATATATATTCTAAGTATTTTTATTATAAGTATTCTTTAGGAATAAAGAAGAAGATTTACTTATTAGCTTTAATCTTTCTAGTATTAAAATCAGTATATTAGCTAATTATATTAGCTTATCTATTTTCTAATCCTTTTATATAAATAATAGTATAATTAAATTCTAATAAGTATTTAATATATCTAAATTATTATTTACTAAGTTTCTATATTATTATAAAGTATAAGATATTCTTATGATTTATATAAACCTTAATTTTATAATTACTTCTTAAAAGATAATATTAAAATTCTTTAAAGTAGTTAATAATAGCTAGGAATTCTTAGTTATAAATAGAGTAATTAAGTTCTATTCTATATATCTTATATAAATAGAATATAATAAAGTATAATAATCCGTTTTTATCCCTTTATTTAATCTAGCTACTTAAAGTAAATCCTAAAGTATTAGTCTTTAATTTAATTTCTTTATTAGAATTAAATAATACTAGAATAAATTCTAAAGTAATTATATCTTTAATTAATTAGAAGGCCTATTCTGCTTTATTATTCTATTTAAACTTAACTCCTTTTTTTATAAACCTAGTAAGTAGGATAGTATGTTTACTAAAGTGTTTAATAAATTATTAGTAATAGTTTATAAATCTAAAGAAGGATTATAGTTCTATGAGATTTTTAGGTTATTTCTATTCTTATACTATTATAATCTTCTTAGGGTCTATTTACACTTAGTTATAAAATATAATATACTTAAGAAATTCTATTTCTAAAGTATAAAAGTTGCTTTTTTCTAGTTTAATAAGTAAGTTTGTATTTTATAGCTTTTATAATACTATATAAATATATAACTTATAATCTTCCTCATTTTTAAAGAAAATAAGTATATTATCTAAATAGTATATAATAAAGATATTAAGATATTTATATAGTATAATATTAATTATTCGTTAGAATATGGCTAGTGCGTTAATAAGTCTAAAAGGTATAACTAAGTATTTATATAGTCTGAACTTAGTTTTAAAAGCAGTCTTCTATTTATATCCTTATTTAATATAGATTAGGTTATAAGCTCTTTTAAGATCGAATATTATAAACCACTTAGCCCTATATAGCTTATTATATATCTTAAGGATTAGAAGTAGCAGTATGCAATCCTTCTTAGTAATTGAATTAAATTGCTTATAGTCTATATAAAGGCATAGCTTTCTATTCTTTTTAAGTATAAATATAACTAAGTATCTAGCTAAAAACTTCGATTTCTAAATATAGCCTTTTCTCTCTATTTCTTATATATATTCTCTTAGTATTATTAGCTCATTATTATTAAGGTTATAAATAGGAAAAAACTTAGGGTTAGTCCTATCTTTAAGTACGATTTCTAAGTCCTATTTACTAGGTTTTAAGAAACTAGTCTTAAGTTTCTCTTTAAAGAGTTTTTATAGATTCAGTATTTTAAAAGTATGTTTTTAAGTCATTCTTCCTCTACTTATTATTATTTTTTCTACTCTTTAAAGTCCTTATTTATCTATCTAAACTGTTTTTAAATGAATGTAATAACTTATTTTATATATTATATTTTCCCTTATTAATACTTCTATTTTATTCCCTTTAAGAGTAAGGAAGTGTTTATTATTTCTTCTTTTATGATTTTATTATTATTCTTATTATTAATTAAAGCTTAAGATCTTAGGTTATATCTATTACTATTCGCAATTTAAGGAAATGCGGTTTTTTAATACATTTAGCCTTTTTTCTAGTTAATATTAGGGTTATGCCTTTATAACTAAAGTTATCTAAGCACTACTAAGTAGTCTTTAATATTAAGGATATTAAAATCCACTCTTTAGTTTCTTCTTTTTATAAGTACTTTAAAGTAATTAATCTCTTATAATACTCTTCCTTTATTATAACTAAAAGGTATTCTTTTTAAGTTAGATACTTTATAAAGAAATTTCTTATATTTTTATAATAATACTAACTTATTTACTAACTCTAATTAGATATAATTTATAATAATACTATAGTTTACTAGTACTATTACTTATACTCTATTAATTCAGACTTCTATTATAATTATATCCTCTTTAGAACCTCTTATAATACTTAGAGCCTTTTTTAAAAGTAATGTTTCCACTTCTATTATACTTATTTATTACTTTATTATAAATAGTAAGTATTGTTTTTTATATACTTATAGATTTCTTTATATTATAGCTTATTATAGAGTTCTCTTTCTATATAGGTCTTAAAGTTAAACCTATCTTTATATATCTTATAAATCCTCTTATAAATCGCTTATAAGTATTCTACATACTTAAAGTACCTTCTATTATTACAGTTTATAATATGGTTAATTAAACACTTTAGTAGCCTATACTATAACTATACTTTTTCTCTTTTATATATATAGTATTCTTTTATAATACAGTTATTAGTTATTAAGTCCTTTTTAATGCATTCTTTAAAATAGAAGTTATTTTATAGCTTAAGCTAAGCTACTCCTATCCCTTTAAACCATTTAATAACTCTATAGTCCTATGCCTCAGTCCTATTATAAAACTATTATAATAGTTAGAGTATAGTTTATATAAAGTAATAATTATAGTAAAGTTTCTTAAAGTAATATAATAAGTATATATAGTAAGTATATAATATTTAAAATATATTAATATATTTAGAATATTAAGAGTATAGTAATAGTTTATTATTAATAATTACTTATTCTATCTAGCTATCTGCTTTAGTAAAGTCTTTTTATTAAATTATATAGATATAGATAGATTATCCTTTTACTATATCTGAAGTTCATTTAATAAGCTATTTTAGTATTCGCTCGCTTTTTCTATCTCTTTCTAAAGAATAATTAGAAGTATTTTCCTCTAGCTCCTATTTAAGTAATTATAAAGTGACTGATTCTTCTTCTAAAGTATTATTAATACTACTATTATTATTAGATTTAGGGTCTTTATTTATAAAGGCTAGTATGTTTTTATTAATAATAAGGAGTCTAAGCCTTTTTACTTATCTAGTTTTAGTACTTATATTAATACTTAGCTCTCCTTCTTTATATAAGTAATACTTATATTTAATCTTATTATTTATTTATTATTATTATAAGATTTTAGTAATGCTTTTATAAAAGGCTATTATAATTAGTAGTGTTTTTAAAGCAGGCTATTAGTTTAGGATATTATCTTCTTTATTTATTATTTCTATTATTAGTTAAATGTACTTAAAGGTATCTCTTTTTCAGATTTCCTTACCCTTTCTAACTATACTAATCTTTCTAATAATACTATAAGATAGTCTTTCCTCTTTTTTTCTTATTAGTAATAGAACTAATATTTAAAGTATTAAGATATTATTAATATTAGAAGTTATACTTTTCTATTAATCTTTAAAAGGTACTTATCGCTCTTTTTCTATCTTTTAACTTAGCTTTCCTTTTTTATAAGTCTTACTTTTAAGTATCTCTTTACTCTTAAGTTCTTTATTCACAAGAGGGGTGATTTTATTAGATAAAATCCCTATATTATTATAACCTGCTCTAACTATTATAACTATTTTCTTATCTATCTAGGGTTCTTCTTCTTATTAGCTAACCTATCTTACCTTTTTCTTACCTTTAAGTATTAGTTTAAATTATTAATTAGTTTTAGGCTTTTAGTATTTATAGGAAGTATGTCCTAAGATATTATAGTTCTAATAGAAGACTTTAAAGTAGTCTTTTTTAACTATTCTAATATTTATAGGGCCTGAGTCTGTTCTATATAAAGTATCTATTTATTATTTCTTTTTATAATTTATATAGTTTCTTCTACTCTTTTACTATAAAGTATAGGATCTTCTAAACTTCTTAGCCTTCTTTTCTTATTATCTTTCGAATTACTAGTTATTAATTTCTATAGTAAGTTATATTAGTCTATTATATATAGTGGGTTTAGTTTTCCTAATTATTGCATTTTTAATATTAGACTTTAACCCTTTATAAAAGCTTATTATATATTCTTCTTTTCCTTAGTTAAGTTATAAAGCGAGGTTACAGTATTTAGCTATATATATAAATACTGCTCCTTTTTAATAGAGTTTCTGGATTTACTATTCTACTACTTATTTCTCATTTTAGAGTCTGAAAGCGCTTTTAAGCTTATACTTAAAGACTTTATAGCTTCTATAGATAGCCCTAGTTTCTTCCTTTCTATTAGTATAAATATAGTTAATATAGTCCTTTATAATAGGTTTAAATTATTAAAGGGCTTTATCTTTAAAGAACCCTATAGTATACTAGACTTTAGTATTACTAGTAATGAACTGGGTTAAATAGTATAGCTAGTAAGCCCTGAGCTATATTAGGAATCCTTAGAGTGTAGTTACGGATCTATTATAAGGGTCTAGTTATCTTAGTTTAAGGATTTCTCTAGTATCTTTTTCTATTACTGAATTAAAAGTCAGATTCTTAATATAGTCCTTATAGAGGCTAGTTTATTTCTTAGAAGCCTTAGTAAGCCTCTTAAGTTTATTTATAAGTACTTTAACTTAGTTATTTAAGTTATTAATTTATCCTTACTTCTTAATAGCGTCCTTATAAGAGGCTTTAGTAAGGTTATTAAATGTATTACTAAGTCATTTATTATATTACTCTAATTTATATACTTCTGCTTTATAGCTTATAAGTATAATGACTTTTTCTTTATTATCTATATCTATTAGGACTAGGATGGGCGGTTTACTTATTAGCTAATAAGAAGAAGATAGAATTAAACTAAGTATAATAAGTAAAGCTATTATAATAATTCGATATTATTTAAGCTTAATATAAGTAATATAATAAATAAGAGCTATTAATATATAATAATTAGGTTAATATACTATCTTTATAAGGCTAGTATATACTAAATCTTAATTTAGAATATTATATAATAAAGTAATTAAATAGATTAAAATTAAATAATACTTATTATATTTAGTAATAGTAAAATAAAACATACTTAATATAACTAAGTTATATTAATAGCTAAGGAACTACTTATATTTAATATACACTCTTTAGTTAACTATATACTAAGTAGACTGCTATCCTATTCAGAAGACTACTATCAGTCCTAGACTATTACTATCATTCTTAGTAGGGCATCGGTCCTAGGGTGGGGCTATACTATTAGTCTGAACTAGATATAGGACCCATCGTTCTACTATTCCTAACTGCTTAATAGGAACTTAGGCTGTGATATTTTTAATAATCTAAAGAGCTATAATGTATGGATTATACAGTTATAGGCTAATGTTATATTAATTAATATATAGCTAAAGGAGTGATGTATTAAAAACTAAGGGAATTCTGCTAAGTTAAAGGATTTAGTAAAAGAAGGTTTAAAAGAGGAGGGATAAGAGTATATTTATAACTAGGTCGACTAATTAATTGAGTCCTTTGTCTTAAGATAACTTAAGCAATGCAAATACGTAACTATATAAAAACGCAGTAGTGTAAAAACAAAAGTCTAAACAGCGGTTTTAATAGTAATACTTATTATATATATTATAAGAAACTTAAAAAAAAAAAGAAACTATTTAAGCTTATTACTATACTTACTTATAGTATTTACTTAATTAAGAAAAGAGATAACCTTTTTACTTAATTTATTAATATAACTTAAAGTAATTATAATAAATAGTCTAATAAAATATAATAAGAGTAAGATTAAATAAAATATATAAAATATAAAGATATATTTTAAAAAATACTAATTAATAAAACTAATCTTAAGAATAAATAAATAAAAAAAGAAAAAAAGAGCAAAAAGCATAAATATTAATATAAATAAATATAAAAGAAAGAAAATAACCCTAAAGTATATAAATAATAACAATAGCTAAAATAAAAAGCAGTCTATTAATACTAAAAAAAAAAGGAAAAAGAACTAAAATAAAAAATTTAAAATAAAATAATTTAAAAATAAAACCTAATCTTAAAAAGATAAGTTCTAAATTAACATATATAATAAGCGAGCGTCACAAACAAGCGAGCGTCGCACCTATACTATATACTTAAAACTCCAAACTTTAAATTTTATAAAATAGCTAATATAGCTTTAGGATTTTTAGGAAATTAATTTTAAATATTCAATTAAAAAGTTAATAAGCTAGTATTTTCTACAGATTTTTTAAAAAATCATTAAGCTAGTTATAAATAAAAATAGTTTAAAATATAGTGCGAATTTTATACTACTAGCGCTATAAGTATATATAGACTAGAAAAATTCTTAAAAATAATATATTTTATAAATAAGCTAGATAAAAATTCTTAACTATTTTAAGCTTAGTTTAAATTTTTAAGAACTTTTTAAATTTTATGATTTAAGGTGAAAATCAGAGTGCGACGCTCGCTTGTCTGCAACGCTCGCTTATCACATACATTACTTAATTATTACACTCTAATTAAATAATAAAATATATACTATTACTCTAGTTTAATAACTTAAGAAACTACTAATATAAATAAAAGACTTTAATAAATATAATATTCTTAATTAATAATTTAATATATTAAAACCTTATAAAAAAGTAATAATTAGTATTTTTTAATAATACTCTGTATTATAAGCTAGAGCTTTGCTCTAGTCTTATAAAAGACTTTATATAGCTAGTTAGTTAATTGTAATAGCGATTAATCAATACGTATCCTTTTGCCTTAGTAGCAAAGGGTAGCGCCGTAGGCGCTAGTGGCCGTTGCGCTAGCTATCGCTTAGCCCTCCTAGGGTCAGCCTATTACATTTAATTAATTAACCCAAAAGGTCATAGGTTCGAATCCCTCCTTCGGATCTAGGCTTATAGGGGCAATCATCCGTAAGGCGTATGAACGCAGGAGATGCAGAAGCTGGGGGATGTGTAGTGTGTCGGGGCTGAGGGCCCCGGGGCCCGGGACCCGGACAGTCACGTTACCTATAGCTAGCTATAAGAGGCAGCAGATTTCCCAGACTTAGATAGAAAGACAATGCTTCTTCCTTCTTTTACTTGATTTTTCCTGATTTTCCTAGCCTTGATTTTCCTATTTTATTTTACTTGATTAACTAATATCCTTCTTCCTTTTCCAGCTAGCTGCTTCGCTGATGATTTTATCTGCATTTTTGACTATTTTTCCTAGGCCTTCTCTTGCCGTCCTTCGCCTACCTTTCGGGCCCAGCTCGCCGTCACTTCGGGTGGTTGTTTGTCCCCCTGCCTAACACATTTTGGAGGTCACGGTGGGGCGATAAGCTGCTAGATCAATTAATTAAATGATCAATTGATCAATTGACCTAGTAGTGACACTTCCAAGCTGTTACAAGAGCCCGAGCTGCTACGAGGCTAGCCCGAACGGGGGCCGAAGGCATGGCGAGACCTCGCCGACCCTAAGCCGAGCCCGGTGCCGTAAGGCATACGGTGCCGTTCACTTGATTAATTGAGTGGCGGCAGAACCCCTTTTTCTGACCTCTTTTCTGGCCCCTTTTCTTGCTGCTGTACATGGTTATAGAACCCCCTTTATGGATTGATTGAACTGGCTGAATTTAATGAAATGAACGACTTACAAGGGCTGACGCTACTATCGCCGCGGCTAATGCTGATAACGCCGCGCCCGCTAGCCGATATGAAGACGAGACCTAGCCAAGAAGAGGTTGAGATACAGTATGTGTCCTATCCTAGCCGAGTTGATCAAAATCAAGTGCTCCTCGCCCGTTGGGCTGACTGGAACCTAGTCCTTGTGAGGATATTGTTGACTTTCGCTATCTCCCTCTGGAAGCTAGGGGCTTTGGCTGTTACACTATAACCAATATACCTTATCAATTAACAATCGTTAAGGCTTAACATGTCAATGAATCTGACTTGGGTGTTTTACTTATCATCTTACTGTTGCATATTTACAACTTCAAATGTGTGACATTGATCAAACAGCCTAGATGAATACCACTCTACGGCGAAAATGTAATCGTCGTAGACGCCGGCTTAGTCCTGCTCTAGTCCATCGGGACATATGCCTGAGCTGTGTCACTGTGGTTTCCGTAAACCTTGACCAGTTCATCCAGCTTTTCTTGGGTCAAAGCTGGGACCGCTGGCGCCAAGGAGTCCTCGTCACCGCCGCTGACCTTGTCGATGTCAAACGTGACACCCTTTCCTTGGCATGATAGCTTCGGGCCGCCCGCCGACATGATGGCTCGTTCAACACAGCCAGCCTTGATTAGAGTTGGCAGGTCGAAGTATACATACGCCGCCTTGTCGTCCGTGGCGTCGTGCCACGTCCAGAACGTGAGAGCGCCGCAGCCTGACTCCTGCTTTTTGAGCTCGGCTCCGCCATCGGTCGCCCATCCTTCGATGTTGAAGATCTCGATTTCGTAGGCGATGAGATCCTGGTCTGAAGGGGGATAGGACAGTTAGTAAGAGGATACTGGAGAAAGATCTCCGTTGAACAATAGCATATCTTCTGGGACATAGCATGGTGGGGGAGCAATCAGGAAGGACACATATGGAACAGAGTACTCTGGTTGACCTACCCTATAAGTAGCATTTAGCAGTGGGCGATGGTATCGAAGTCGTCGTCGTTGTGGTACTCGTTGAACTACTACTAGTCGTAGTACTTGGGAAAACCGGGGTATCCGGATACAAAGAATCCCAGACCGAAATCTCCACCGTGAACAGTGACTATCACAAGTTAGTACCATATGTTTTTGTGCTCAGAGTGTAAGACAGAAACATGTCGAGGTAACTAGACTGGTGGCCAAGTCTCGAGGAGAAAGCTGGAGAGATATTGAGTTTACTTACAGCGAATAGGGCAGAATCAGAGGCAAGATCCGGGAATGCGTCACCAAGGTCCTCAGCAGCGAACACCGTTGCGGATGCCGCTTCTGAAGTCGAGGTGGAGGCAGATGTGGTGTCGTCGTCGTCACCGTCACCATTGCCATTGGGGTTGCCGAACGCACCGGGAGGACAGAATGGGCAGTCGGGGTCGTAGAACAAGAGACCTGCAAGTCGGATCAAGGTTACAAGAAAGTTCCATAAGCGAGACAACAAATGGATCAGAACTTACAGGGCCGACCACATCCAGGACAGCCCGGTGGGCTGGTTGGGCTTGGAGAATGGCCCGACGTCCACGGGATTGTCTTGGGGTTGATTTCAGGGTCCGGTTTGGTTTGCGTAGTGGTGGGATGAGGGTTCGGCGTGAGAGTCGTGGTGTGTGGCGGCAAGGTGATGCCCCCGATGATTGTCGTTCTGCCTCCCAAAGTTTCCGTCGCGGGAGGCAGGATATCAGTCTTACCTTGCCAAATGACAGCTCCCCCTGAGACGGTAGAGGTAGCGGATGCCCCGATGATAGACGTCGTGCCATTGAGGACTCTGGTTGGAACCAGACAGAACGCGGTCAGCCGGAACTCTTAGACGGGGTTGAACCATGTAGCAACTCAGGGGGTAACAGTCACGACGATCGGGAGCGGCTGGACGGAGCTGGTGAGCAAAATTGTGCCTTCAGTCGCGCTCGAGTTGAGATAAACGCCCCAGACAGGGATCTCCGTGGTAGTCACTAGCGGGCGAAGCGGATGGTTTGGTTATTGAAGTCCAACAAACATAGTCACAAAAGGCACAAGACAACAGCCGAACTTACGTGGAGGAATGTTGATCACCGTAGGGATGGGCACATAATAGTACCACGGATACACTGACGTCGAGCCGTCCGAGAGAGTCGTCGTGAGAGTGGTCAGCGTAGAGTACGACATGGTGGTAGTCCATGGCGGGAACATGATTGTGGTTGGAGTTTCTAAGGGCATTGGCGGCCAGATCAACGTGACCCCTGGAGACGCAGTCACCACAGGCGTTTCTGACTTCCAGATATCAGGATTGATGTAGATGGTGTCGGGTCCATCAAGCTCGGACGTGTCTCCAAAGTCGTCCTGCAAATCCATAGCCCAGTCTGAACTTCCCAGGAAGCCGAGACCTTCGTATATCGCCTTGCCGGCCGCCTTGTTGGTGTCGTTCATGTAGGCACCCCATTGAACTTGATCGTAGACTATGATGTTGGACCAGGAGTCGGCATCCCAGTACTGCTGAGCTGTCGAATCCTGCGCAATCACCAAGTCAAGCTCGTAGTTGGAGATATATCCCGCCGTGCCCGTGCAGGGTCCCGGACGAGCTCCTGAGTTCGGCCCGACATAGGTACACATTTCCGTCCAGCAACCCGGGGTGGTCATCTCGAAAGACCGCGCGTAGCTGGTAACGCCCACAGCAATCATGTTGGAAGGCGCGCCGGCTTTGGTGATCATGGACAGGGAGTTGATGGTCTCGGCCAGGTTCACATGCGACCGCAGACAGTTGCCACCAGGACACGCAGGGTCCGAGAAGGCATTCCCGTAGTCCCATTGGCCGTGCAAATCATACCTATCGCGATGGCAGGTCAGCGGTTAGGGCTAGCGGTTGCGGTTGGGGTGGTGGTGGTTGGGATTGAGGGTAGGTTCGGCGTGAAGGGTCAGGGACATCATACGTCATAAATACCATATAGTCGACGACAGTGCTCAAAGCGACGACAGGGAGTGATTTGAGGTACCAGTAGGACGCGGGGGCGGTGATGGAGATGGTCTTGCCGGGGGCTTTGGAGGCGATGCTCTCCTTCAGCTCATCCAACAGCAGGAAGAAACCAGTGACATCCGCCTCGGTACCGGCAGGAATTCCGGGAATGTCCGGCTCATCAGGGTACTCCCAATCCAGGTCGACGCCGTCCAGATCGTGATCGTTGAGGTAGTTCACGATGTTGTTGATCAGCGCTGCACGACTGGCCGGGGTAGCCACCACGTCTCGGAAGAGCGCGTAGGGGATAGGATCTGTCGAGAATGCCCAACCTCCGATGGAGATGATCTTCTTGACGCCTTGGAGGTCGAAAAACAGTGGGAGTTTAGGATCGACATCGGTGGTGTTGAGAGACCAATCCGAGTTGAAGGTGATGAAGGCGAAATGGACATGAGTGTACGAAGAGGTGTTGAGGTTCTGGACACCGCCGTTCAAGCATGATCTCGACCAGTCGAAGCCCTCAAAGTACCCAATCGTGTAGTGCGATGACGGTGCCGCTGAAGTGACAATGTGGGTTCCACAGTTGGAGATGCATCCATTCTGGCCAGGGGCAGCGGTCCCAGGGGCGCCCGTGGCGGACTCGGAGATGGTACAGAATTCGGCTGTCGTCCCGCATTGACCCCAGATGTCGCAGCATGCGTTGAGGGGACACTCATTGAGAGTGCTGAGGTTTGCGCCATGAGACGCCGTAGGCGTGTCAGGAACTTGCGGTCCACAGACGGCATTGGCAATGGGCGCGGGCATGGGCGGGTAGCCGTCGCTGAGGCAGATGAGATATCCGATGAGAAGGTCTCCGCAACCAGTCCATCCCCAGGTATCCGCGTTCCAGGTGGTAATGTCGTCCGCCTTGATGGTGTAGGCGGCTGCCAGGGCATCGCAGGTGTCGCCAGACTTGACAGTGTAGGCATAACAGTTGCCGTTTGCGTCCGGCTTTGGTGCGCGGTCCGGGAGCGATCCTGGACTGCAGCAGACGTACTCGCCGACGGCAAGGGTAGAGCATTCATTGGCGGCCGGGTTGTACTCGGTGAACTCTGCCGGCGTGATGCCACATTCGGCGGCCAGCGAGGTGCAGGAGTCTCCGGACACCACCTGGACAGTTGTGCAGGTGCCGCTAGAAGAGAGCTTGTTGCCGGAAGATGCCTTGGCTGTCGAATTGCTCCTCGAGTTGTTGCTTGCCCGGATGGCTGGGTGGAGGAAGTCAATGTCATGCCACGCGGATGTCGTCGAGTCAGCAAGACAACTGCCGTTCTTCCAAGTCTGGACAGCTTTCTGGGTCTCGGAGAGGTCGGCGTTGGTGCTGATGTAAACCCCCAAAGAGTACCTGGCAGAAAGATGGTTGCAGAGCTGGATCGCAACGCTTTCAGGGACACTCCCTTCACTCTGGAGAGCCGTGGAGAGTTTGTTAAGAACCGAGGTGATGGTGCCTTGACTGGCAAGCCTGGAGCCGACATACACGCCGACTGCAGACTTGCCTGAGTAGGAGAACTGGATCATCTCATTACAGCCAGTCCCGACACTCTCAAAGAATCTCTCCAGCTGTTGCAGGGAATCGACGACATCAGACAAGTGTGCAGGCGCCGAGGACCCGGAGGAAACCATCTTCAAAAAACCTGTCATCTTGGTGTTGTTCACACCATGCGGTTGGCATGTTGCGGTCTTGGCTGTTGACTCGCTATCACTGACCGAGTTCCAGACTGCGGTACAGGCTGTGATTTTAGAACTCTTGTGCGCGTTGTCGAGCTGATCGAGCAGCGAGAAATCGAGAAGCATGGTCTCGTTGCACGCATTTAGGCGGCTGGGAGTTTGGTAGGCGAACCACTGGCTGGAATTGGTTCCAGCGCTGGTGCAACTCGCAGGACACCGTTTCCTTGTCTCGGCGTTCACCGGAGCTGAATATTTGCCGGCGAGAACGCGGGCTTTCACTGCCTCGCGGTCTGGCTTCGCCGTTGAGGTCGGAGCAGGGCGGGTGGTGACGCCGGCAAGGTACCTCTCAGCAGCTCTGCTTGCTGCCTCGAGATCAGCTGCGGCATCTCCCGGAGGAGACCAAGCAACTGCCAGCAAACTGGCAGTCACAAAAGAGCCGAGTCTCATGGTGAATGTAGTAGAACAGAAAGACAAAGAAGAATGATGCTTGGAATGCAAGACTGGAGTCTAAGCCTACAGAAAGGGGATCAAGTCAGGCAACCTGCCAGTGGGCAGAGGAGAGTAGTAGCAATTATGAAGCAGGGGCTTGGCTTCTACTCCCGCGGTGTCAAGCAATGCATCCGTCGTGACCCCAGCTGGTGTGTATCGTCCGAAGGAGCCCAGCCCTTTGCCAAAGACGCCCATGCAAAGTTTACATCTCACTTTCACACCATGCACGAGGGATGGGCTCACCAGCCATGGTTGGAAAGGGTCGTGGTCGTGTGATATGATCCATGCGAGGCATCTTTGAAAAAGACGGCCCGGTTCAGGACCAACTGCTTTTCTCCATCTCCATGGGACCCCAATATCCCGGCGTTCCCGTCTTAGCAGCTATCGAGCGTCGGCCCGCCGCTGCTACGTAGCAATAACCACAGGGGACGTGGTTGAAAGGCTCATGTTGAACTACGGCAAGGGAATATCCGAATAGCCTTGTAGACTTGACGGGACTTTTCTTCAAAACCCTATCGTGTAAGACGCCCCACGTGAAGACGAACGTGGGGAGTCACACATGCAAGTCAGATGCATATACCACTATTCCCGGCCTACGTAAGTGACCGTGCAACTTATTCGGATAAAGATGCCGGCGTGCAGCTGCATCGTCCAATCAATATTCAGGAACCGAACGCCATTTTGGTTTCAAGAACATGCTGCGCCGCCGCACGGGACAGGGGTCGAGCCGAAGCCCATTCAACTTGTTAGTCTAATGACACCCTCATCGGCGCATGTTCACGAACTTTGTGTATTTTGCCAGGGTCCAGCCTTGCGGTGTAACCCTTCTTCTTGTACCGCAATCCGGTATCCTAGTTGGCAGATATGTTGGATTGTATAGCGACCGCATGTCAGAAGGAGAGGAGATAGGTGACTTGACGGGCAGATAGATGATGCATGTACTGCTTCGACGAAAGTTCTCCGTTGTTCTTGACCAGGCTAATGACATCGCGGATTATTTGCTCTAGAGGCTGAGAGTCTTTTCCCTCACTGCCCTTCTCCTGCCTTAATTATACTTTGGACATAGTTTCCATCTATTGTTCTTGTTGATACGACTCAGTCCTATGTCACCGTTGCGGAAGATGCGTCCTTTACTCACTGCTCCGCTGCTACTCTTGAGCCTCTTCCGGAGTTGCCAGCCAACTCTGGCAAGAGATGTCGAGGGGACCCATGCTCATCGGATTGTAGCTCGGGCAGCGACGGCCGATCAACTTTTCCAGTTCAGAGCTGAAGGACAGGCGGGAGGTTGTTCAGACGACCAGAAAACAACAATCACGAATTGGATCGCGGAGACCATCAAGCTGCACAATGCCGCCCTGAGTGCCTACGGGGCCAAATCGGGGTTGCCCGACGTCGTGCATCTCAGCATGATCATGGGCGTCGCGCTTAATCCCGACGGCGGGTTCCAGTCCCCTTCAGACCAAACGCTGCACCTGAACATCGGGAGTACGTTGGCAACCTTTCTGTTGATTGATCTCTGGGCAAAGACCAACTTTGTCGACCATCTTACTGCAGACCGAATGGCAGCTGTCACTCAGTTCCTCTCGGGACAGGGCCTTCAGAATGCAAAGACCAGCGAAAAGCCCTACTTCTTCTGCGACGACTCCATAGCAACGTACACTCCCTGGAATCAACCAGCCAGGAACTCACAGGGCCAGACAATCCCGGATCCTGATAATGAGGGCGATCTGGTGACGGTTACGAAACTCTTCCCTTTCCTAGAGAACACGGTCATGGGCAAATACGACACACAGCCATTTTATATGGACCTTTTCAATGCTTACAATTTCCACGGCACGAATGTTGAGCGCATGTGTTTTGACACGCTCTATGCAGTCACCCCTCATTCCTACGAAAACGAGGCGAACGGCGTGCCGGGTGTCACTGTTGGAGCATTTGATCGCTTCATAGTCTTTTGCAATCAAGCCTATTCGCCCGCAGCGGGAACTGCCCATTCAGCGGCCTCTCTCGACTACATCACCTCATATGATGGTTACCCAGCAGGGAGAGTTATGGGGGGCCCTAACAGGCCTAGGTTGGATGCCTTCGCGCCCATTAGTGGTACATTTTACCATGAACTCTTCCATTTGACGGATACTGCTGCTACCACCGGCGACCCGGAACGTACGTCTCTTCCTTCCCCTTCTTCATCCCGTTCTTCTCACTGCCTCGCTTGCCAATGTCGGGTATCAATGCTAATGCTCTGGTTATACGTTTTTCTTTTCAGCTGGTCTTGATGCTATTTTGAGTGCTGCTATGGCACGTAACTCACGGACGCAAACTGCGCGGAGGATGCGGATTGCTGATAATCCCGAGTCGTTCCTGATGTTTGCGGTTGCGTCGTACCTATACCGGAATCCACCAACAACAACCCCCGACGGCTCCGATAAGAAAGATGCAGTCATTTTCATGGGCTCCCAGGCTTCCACTGGAGATGAGGCTTTCCCTGGCAGGTCATAAAGGAAGCTGGATCATGATCACTGAACCGGAGGTTTCCTGGAGTGAAGAGGATACAAACATAGGATAGCTTCAGTTGCTGAGTATTGTTTACTTTTACTCTCATACAAAACAATTGCGTTGGTGATATTCCAGGATTGAGGACGCAGTTGCCTGAATTCGTCAAGTGAATCATGTGCCAGGTGTTTTGTTGTAAGCTCTCGAACTACATCTCCTCAGCCAAGAGGCCTACGCGTGCGAACCCTTCTCGCGCCAGTCTGATAGCGCTAGCAGCCTTGGCTGACGTCTGTCACGGCAGCAGCTAAGAGACCCATAAGTCTGATAGTCGAGGGGAATCCTGATGGCCTCAAAGTTAGCTTGCCTGACGAGGGATGGATTTCGGCCGTAGTAGATCGCGGAACCGGTTGTAAAGCTACATGTAGGCTTGAAGCTGGCCTCAAAGTTTAGCTAGCTTTAGATTGGAAGCTAGCTAGGCACATTGCTCTTGCCGCAGTATCCGTAAGGGCCTGTAAAATGGTTAGAACCTTGCGCGGCTAAAAGTGTTAGGTGCTCCTGGTACCTAGGTTAATCTGAAGAAATTCTTGTTGTTAGTCTGACCTAAAATGATATTATTCCGGTAGGGACTCATGGATTAGAACTGATTATGGTACTGACAGGGTTGAAAGCTGTACTAACCTTCCGAGATTAGAGTTCAAAAGACGGTAAGGGACTCGTGATTATATGGTAGTCCATAAAGTACTATGTAGCATCAATCTAGACAGGTTCGGGCTATCTCATTTCGTAGCCATCCTGCGATTGCGTGAATTATTGCCTCCAAGGTTTGACAGGCTCGGTCGAGACTTTGGCATATGCCGTGAACCCGAGAAAACTACTCGTTTTACGCAGGATCGCGGCACAGCCGTATGTGTGATCCTGGTTCGGCGCCGAACGGTCCCTGCAGATACTATGCAAGTAGGAACAAGACCCTTGTGGGTCATTTGTAACATTTCCCCAGATTGAGTGCTACGTAGCCGTGGGCCGCTGACAATCATCCTAAGGAACTATGAAATGGCGTCGCAGCAATCAGCACGGAAAGCGGCACATTAGTATGAGTTAGGCAGGTCATGGAATGAATGAGCACAATCTGTGGGATCGGTCTCTCCGGATTAGTTCGAATCAGTGAAATATTGCAACTATGGGATGACAAGGCAGCGATTGGAGTGGGCTCATAAGTAATGGAAATAGCATGAGAGAGTATCTTGTGTCAACAGAATAAGCCAGCTCCTGCAGCAGGTCAGATCAGGACTCTTTGTTGTCCAGAGCGCGCGATCCCTTTGTTGCTCGCTGCTCTGCCCGTCTTCTCTGCCGTATTTTCCCATCTCGACGTATCTCACATCGGCAGTCATGAAGCTCGCTCACCTGTTTGCTTCTTCCCTGGCCGTCGAGCTGGTTGGGAGCTACTTGGTCACTCCTGACGGAGTTGCTGCACCAGGGTCCAACACCGACTGCTCGGCATGGATTCAAGCATCTTACTTGATGACCTGCGAGATCATCGAGCTGTATTACGATCTGACCGAAGCCCAATTTGAGGAATGGGTCAGTAACAATATCCACATCTCCGCGTCCATACTTATCTAACGAGAGCAGAACCCAAGCACTGCCGATCAGGGTGATAATTGCACACTGATCGATAGTCTGTACTATTGTGTGGATGTCAGCTTTGCTTCTATGCACACGGTTTTCCCGACGACCATCTCGACGCTTAGCCCCAGTGATGTCGTTCCGCCCACCATCAGTCTGTCTGCGACAACGCTCAAGACATTTACCACTACAACGGGAGATGGCATCTCCACGCCTAGCCCTGTCCAGACAGGCATGGTAGCCAACTGCGATAAGTTCCATGTAGTTGTCAGCGGAGACACTTGCTCGAAAATTACTACAGCTGCTGGTGTTTCACTTACAAACTTTTACGCTTGGAACCCGGCTGTTGGAAGCACCTGTGCCAGCCTCTTCCTCGGTGATTACGTTTGTATTGGCGTTATTGGGTCTGTGGCGCCTACAAAAACAACGACAGGCAACGGGATCACCACCCCCACTCCCATTCAGACTGGAATGGTGACAGACTGTGACAAATTCCACCTAGTTGTTAGCGGAGACGGTTGTTATGACATTGCGGCTGCTGCGGGTATCAGTTTGAATGATTTCTACGACTGGAATCCGGCGGTAGGAACCAGCTGTGCAACCTTGTTCTTAGGCTACTACGTCTGTATAGGAATTCTATAGATAGACAACCCCTCACACTGTTATTCACTATTGGTTGTATTTTTTTTTTTTGACTGTTTAACCTCTGGCCCCTCTCTGAGTGTGCGCTGCCAAGGACCATAACCTCAATAGATAGACAACATTGGAGCTCTGTTCTCTTGTCTTCTCAGGCGTTGCCTAGCATGATTAGTAAAGTAAATGCGGCAGTTGGATGTTCGGATGGCTTGTTTTGTGTTTGCCATGGCGAATAATGTAGAAGAGAGAATCGTCTAGAAGAAATCGCGTATGTTTGAAGCTGCTACGCCGAAACACAATATCCCGAATTGCCTGAGCAATCAGTCCACTCAACCACTACTATCAAAGCAGCTCTTGACCGCCTAACAATCACAATACTACTTCTTATTTCCTGTTGATTCCAATTGGCAAGTGCCGTAGGAATCAAATGCACACTTTAGGCGGCTGTCACCGCAGCCCAGCCTGGACCCAAGCTCGGCATCCTTGTCACCTCGCGGCCCGATCACCCACAATACACAGGAGTTATGGTATATTCCAGCCGAATGGAAAAGGGAAAATAAGCGCCCTATGCTGCTCGGATGCGATCACCCCCATGAAAGTATCCTATTACCTATTTTGAGACCAACCATGAACTTATGCAGTCAATGGTACGGGGCCATGACTTCTACAAAGCAAAGCCGGCATGTATAGCCGGAAAGGTGTGCATCAACAAGGATGGCTCCCCCGGTCCCCGCCACACGAAGACTGCTACTAGGCTGACAGAGGCAATGCCCCGCCACCTCTGAGAAGTACTTAGGTAGGCACACGAACCTTTGCTTCATATGGGGACCAGGGTAAGTAGAGAACCTAACACTGCAAGAACCAACAAGAGGAGTTGTGATAAGCCAGCCGGGTAAGGCTACAAGTACGGTTATCGCTATAGCCGGAATATTGCTTTAACGCCGTTGTTGTTTACGTAAATATTCTTTCTTATCATCCCCCACGCATCGTACGAGACGTGGTCTTTGTTCATAGTAATCACCTCCTCTATTACGCTAGGCAGATCTTGTTTCCTACATCCTTGCAAAGCCAAACAAGAGTCCCTTTGGTCTTGGTCTTTCTATGATCCGCTTTGAACAACGCACTTCAACAGCTCAAGGTCACATTGCGTCCAAAGTATGCTGTTATCTTAGGAAACCAGCCTAGTACTCCGCTCGAACTCAGGCTACTACCGCTAGGTAGTGATTGTGCTGCAGCTATCCTGAAGGCCCATCGTTCCAGTCCCCTTGCTGAAACCGTTGATAGGTAGAGTATCCAATTCATGGGGTTTATGGAGTCTTCCTAAAGCGCGCAATAGGATTCGAGATGAACAACCCTAAACGTGAAGTACTGGTGGTCACACTTCACGAGGGACGGGGTCTCTCACTGTCGCCTGTTTTACAAAACGAGGAATCCAAAGCAGATGAATTTCTACCCCAAGGAACTAATCATCAGCTCCTTCCATACGCTATCCTGGCCTTTGACGGGTCCAGCGGGTTTGTTCGCGCCGTTTCGGGAACTATAGAGGACCCAAAATGGGGAGATGAAAAGATGAGAATTGCGTACGAGCCCGATGGTCTCGAGTCTACCGACTTAACCGTGCGTCTCTGCATTAGAGACCCAGGAGGTCCCCAGGATAGTCGAGATATATGTCTTGGGTTCGTCACAACGAATCCGTTCCTTGGACAGAGGTCTCAAACCCGCTCGGAGTGGTTGCAGATTCAGGATGGTACGGGTCAGATACGCCTTGACATCAGATATACCGGGAATGTGATGGCGCAGAAGGACCAGTTATTTCCGACAAACATCTGGAAGATTGGTCAGAGTTTCGAGTACAATCATCCGACCAAAAGACAGCCCAGCCAACCACTTGAAGGACACTTCCAACACTCCGAGATTAAGAAGAGAGATCTCAGTCCAAGGTTCGACGTGGTACGCCCTCTTCTCTCACAGGCCACCAGTCCTTTCATCGCATCGCTCAAATTTGTTTCCGAAAATCGCAAGAGGACTTTTCTATTCTCGCCATATTATCAAGGCGGACACCTCTTCTATTATCTCCAGAGAGCGAGGTGCTTTGATATCGCCCGGTCTAGGTTCTATGCTGCCGAAATCCTTTGTGCATTAGAATGTCTACACAACTTCGACCCATCTTATCAACGTTTGAAGCCAAAGCATATTCTCCTAGACGCCGTGGGTCATATTGCTATTTGCGATTTCTGCCTCTTCGGTATGGTGGAAGATGACACAGAACGCCTTGCTCGCCCTGCTTTAGAGTGTTCGGCGCCGGAAACACTCTCTGGCGAAGGCTCGACAGACGCGGTGAAGTGGTGGACGTTGGGAGTGTTTCTATACGAGATGCTTACCGGATTACCTCCATTCTACCATGAGGACAGCGAAGAGGTACACCGCAAGATACTCTCCGAACCTCTCCATCTTCCCGATTCGCTGCCCTTATCCGCCCAAGATATCCTGGCGAAGCTTCTGATGCGACAGCCTGAGGATCGATTAGGAGCAAAGGGAGCTTCCGAAATCCAGGTGCACCCGTTCTTCGACGGCATCGTTTGGGGAAAAGTTGCCCGGCGAGAATACGAACCCGCATTCAAACCCCCAGAATTCTCCAGGTATTTTCAGGCCCCGGTGTGTTGGGTACAACGTCCCCCGCCAACGCTTGCTGAGATGTTCCGTGGATTCTCCTATAATAGACCTATCAAATTGGGAAGTGAGAGTTTTTCTCCGTCAGTTGCCGCCAAAGACCCTCCGCCAGTTAAAATCAAAGCCTCGCTATTAGATGCTGTCTCGTCTCCTCCGCCAGTTGCCATCCAGACTACTCCCCCTCCCGAAGGCCATCAAACAGCCATCGAGGAGGCCACCAATTGGGAGCTGGTTTGGGAGCAGGCGGATCGGGAATTTCATTTCTATAACTATGTCATTAAAGCCAAGCAGTCAATCCCCGTGGACTACCCGGATGTCTGGAAGCGGTTTGGAAGAGACAAGTCTCAAGTTGGCAGTTCGACTTCTGCTGTCGATGATTTGCCCAGCGAAGCTCAAAAACATGCGGTGCTCATGGCGATGCTGAGGAACAAATATCGTCACCTAGTCCCTCAATTTCTCAGGGAATATAGTCCGACATTGAATCCTCCTCCTCCCACAGGGAAATCACCACTGCAGCACGTTACGGAACAGGAAGATGTTGATCTGGTGAAACTATTCCTTGACATCGGCGCTGATGCAAACCTCGACATCTCGGACGTCTCAAGCAGGTGGCCATTGCGAACTGCGGTGGCAAAAGGTAACCACGAACTGGTCAAGATCTTGGTCTCAAGGACCGAGCGGGCGCCTTGTACCAGAGCGCTATCCCTTGCCGTGCGTCGAGGAGATACAGCTATCGTTGAAATCATGCTGGCGAACGGTGTACAGTGTGACTTTAAAGAGTCAGATCGACCGAAGCCTTTCGTTTCAGGTGACTCTTTTGGTGGATGCACCTTCACAGCAGAGCCAAATGAGTCAGATGAGTGCGTTCCCCCGTTGGTTGCGGCAGTCATATCTCGCAAGATAGAGCTGGCGCAGTTGCTGCTCGCGCATGGCGCAGATGCCAACGTTGGCTATCATGGTGTGGGCCTAGTGAGCTTCGACGATTTGAATACCCAAATAACTGTTCAATGTGGCAGGGCTATCCAGTTGGCAATGGACTTGGCATGTCACGATATGGTCCAGCTACTGCTGGACACAGGTGCGGATATCAACCTTGCACAGCCAGACTGGATTCATCAATGCGACATGATACCGAGGACGTCGTACCACAAGATTACAGCGGGATTAAGGGCGGCGGTGGCGACAAGGGAATTATTAAAGGAGCAATAAGAAAGTACGAAGAAAGTAATAAATAATTTGCGAGGTTAAAGATGACCTTGTAGTTGGTCCTTTATTCTGCTTCATGAACTTTATGGTTCAGGTTGCCTAGATTCTCAAGAATCGGCAACCCTTTTAGTATCCTTTTCGAGGCTCCTAGCTTATTAGCTTTCTTGCAGAGGCCCTCACCTGTAGTACTATTCTTCGTCTTAGTCCTTCTGGCATCTTTCTGGAGATTTGTTTAATCAAGTCTCATCATTGCGAGGACCATCTCATTCTTTCTCTACTCTGCCTCTCTAAGACGGTGTCCAGTCATTTGCTGACGGGAGCATTAGGGAGCGCCAAACCTTCGTCCCTGAAAATCTATCCACAGACGCGAATGGTTAGACATATTGTGAATCATTACAAGGGACCGACTTGGACGGTGAAGCCCTTTTTACGCGGGGCGAGCTTAATACTTCCCTCTAAGTAGTCTAGCTAAGTAGAGGAACTTAAAGCAGCAACTACTCTTTGATAGGTGTGCACGAAAGCGATAATCGTAGTCAACACCGCTTCGAGTTTATATAGGATCCTCTTCTGATCTAGGGAACAGGTTTCACTAACCGATTTGCTTCTGTATTTTCTAGCACTCCCTCCTCATGGACCACCGGACCCTATCAGAACCTCAACCGGGGGCGTGATACCCATGTCAGGGTCAGCCTGTTTATTCTCCTCTTCTTCTTCATTTTTCTTTTCTTCTTCATCGTCCTTATCGTCCTCGCCCCCGCCAGCATCATCCCCTTCATCATCACCCCCATCATCACCTCCGTCATCACCTCCGTCATCACCTCCGTCATCACCTCCGTCATCGTCTCCGTCCTGTCACCCTCTTCGCTCATCCAGTATCTATACTGACCACAAGACACCTGGATCTCGCCCTCCTTGTCGATAACATCTGGCGCCTTGCCGCATGAACTGCCCAACGCTCCCATCGCCTCTTTGCACGATACGTTGCAGTCGCCGTCTGCACCAGACCACTTGAAGTTGTAGTACTGCGACCCGCAGGTGTTAGCGTTTACCTTGCCCTGGCGCTGCTGGAGTGAGGTGAGATGAAGTGCAGAGCGTGGGGCTTCTCTCTTGTCAAGGACGACCTTCGCATCGAGCTGTTTGTCCTGCTTCTTCTTCGAATTTTTATCGACAATCTTGCAGAAGCCGTCGATCATCTCCTGTAAGCAAGCTCGGCCGATGGAGACGAGACCGTCTTTGCATACTGGCTCGCCAGTCTGGAAGGATATACCCTGGCTCTCGTAGTATTCCTAGAGATACTTCTCGAATTCCTCACCTAGATCGGCAGTGTCCCCAATCTCTGGGACCGCAGTGACATCAGGGAGAACACCAATAATGATGTCCTGGGAGGCGCTAATTGTGGTTGTGGTCGTAACCTGTTCACCAGAGACGCATCGTGTGGCAGTTTCACAATCTCCCTTTCCGTTCTGCGATGGTCTGTTAGGATGATTGGCTAAATAGCTTGAAAAGTCGGGAGACTTACGTGGTATAGTGAGTACCATCGGAGACATAGGAGATAGTCTTAGTACACTCAGGTGGTGCAGTGGTAGTGCTGCACTCTTCCTCCTCCTCCTTGTTATCATCATCATCATTATCGTCGTCATTCAATGTTGCCACCGCCGCCCGGACCTGGCGGCCCAGAAGGGGGAGGCGGGATAGGGCCCGGAGGTGCAGGCCCCTTCATTTTCCAGATCCAGCCACCTGGAAAGATAATAATATCATCATCATCGCTGTCACCGGTCTTAGTCGTAACTTCTGCAACTTCTGTGTACTCCGGATCTTGCGACGGAGAGTAGGTAACTGAGACTCCCTCTTCACCAGTCACGGTAACTTCGGTTTGCTCGTGGCCTCCATCGACTCCTGGTGGCTGAGTTGGCGGAAGCGGGAGAGGACCCCCAGGCTCTGGCCCTTTCAGTCTCCAAATCCAACCACCCGAGTATATAACAACTTCGCTGTCGTCATCCTCACGAGTAGTAGTTGTAGCCTTGGAGATGTCGGTATATGCAGGGTCCTGCGATGGACTATAAGTTACAACAAATCCAACTTCGCCAGGAACGACAACGTCTCCCTCTGCATCCTCGCTATCTTCTTGATCTCCTTGCTCTGAGTCGCTAGGCACGGGCTCCTCTGGTGGTTGCGTGGGCGCAGGCGGTACAGGTACACCCTCTGGTGGCGGTGCGGCCAAAGTCCAAATCCAACCACCGGGGTAGAAGATGTCCTCGCCACCATGATCGTTTGGAATGGCAACAACTTCTGTTATAGTGGCCTGTGCCGGGTCTTGGAAAGGGACATAGGTGACAATGACGCCGGCTTCACCAGTCACCTCAACCAGGGCCGGATCACCTCCGCCTGGTTGAATATTTTTGACAAATGTAGGACTCTGAGCGGACATCATATTGGTCCAGGAGAGCCCTGAATATAAGGGAAAACTGCGAATTGAGGCCATGATGGGGCATGAGTTGAAGGAAACAGCATGTGATAATGCAAAAGGGAAAGTGGGATTGGTACACGCAGCAGCTTCGACTGCATTGACTCTGCGAGGACTCAAAGTAATCTTATAAAACTTGTCCGATTTATTTCCAATTCTACTATTCTGTTCTCCTTTTCTTCTGGAGTAGTCTATACATCTCGGTACAAAGATACTTAGTAATGCTTCGCAACCTATCTCAAGCAGCAACAGCTCATGATGCAATTCTGTGCCGCGTTGTCTTACGCACCTCGATCCTGCCTGAGTAATATTCCTGGGTCACTCCCCATAGTTGCATTCTGATCGTTATACAAGCCCTGATCGATTCTAGTTATAATTACTACAGATTGTAAAGCCCTTAGTTATAATATAGCTAATAAGGGCGCCTTTCTTCTAAGCACACCTAGTATAACAATCCTGCGCCTCCCGCTCGTCTCCTATAAGATGGCGGATCATTGCATTACAGTTCTGACTGTGACTGAAGTTTAAGACGTAGGGGTTCTGCTTCAGACTCCGCATATCATACTAGGATCGGAGCTCTAATTCTCGGGCCGGCTGTATAGGTTACTACAGAGCAGACCGGGGCAAGGACCAAGAGACTAACCTTATTAAGCTCGAGAATTAGAAGCACTCGAGTAGAACAGTGTTTGAGTGCATTCATTAGGGCCTAGACGGTGAGGTCTGGGTTTGCATTAGGCTAAGCAGCTTTATAATCAAAGACACGTATCTCTATACTAAAGATCTCTTTAGGCAGAAAGCAGAGTCTACTAGAAGGGAAACCGATAAGAGGTTCAGGTTCAGTACTCGCCGAGGCAGATCGTCTTATTTATTAAGCCATTAGAGTGAAATTGAATTAATAAGGGATATGTGAATACATATAAACACTACGTCAGCAGTAGTATAAAGAGAGTAAGGCTCGTAAGTGTTATAGCAATACTAGGATGACACGGGGGTCGAATGAAGATCCAGATATTACGATCACTAGGGGTAGAGTCGATGTAAGTAGAAGAGTTATTTCAGTACTGAAGGGGGTGAGGTCCTCTAACTTGGTGTGCCCTGATTGAAATTGGGCCAGCAGGGGGTTTATGACCAGTTAATTCCTCCGGCCTTCCGTACTAATCGGGTAATCGCTTAATGCGGTAATTTTGCAAGGGGGGCCAAATTTTGGGTGAAGAATCCCAGAGCTTAAGAAGACCTTTCGTACTGAAAGGCATAGCCTACCTGCCCTCTCTTTCTTTCAAGTAGATTCATAATATACTTTAGTCTCATTCTTAACTTGGATGCCATATGTCCTTGAGGTGTTAGCGCTGCTGTTAGGCACCTCATCAACGCAGCTAGTAATAATAGTATTATTATGGCCGCCGCGCTCCGCATAGGAATTAAAGTCAATGTCACCAGACGACCCGTCCTCAAGCTCGGCCAGCTGTCGCTGCGAACTATTATCGTCGACCTCTTTTGTCCGATTAATGTTGCTAAGTTTGATGCCCTTGCTGCTGGTTAAGCCGCTAATAGGGTTAGGACCAGTTGAGTTGGATTTGGAGCTAAGTATCGAGCCGGAAATAAGCCTGCGGAAGATAGGCCTTATTATAGGGAGACAAGCTTTTTAGGGGGAAATTAGCATCAAAACCAATAATGCTGTTTAGATTAGATTCATAAATTACTCACAAGAGATAATAGCTAAATAAGCTTCCGTGCCTGCCCAGATAATAACTCCTTTAATATCCCTCGCCATCTCTGTCGTCTTGGGATCCAGTGTGATTGCTTCGACAAGTACTATAATCGACGCGGCACAAACACTATGAGAAATATTCAGTCAGTTATCTGCTAACACAGGATAACAAGGAAAAAAGGAAGAGAGATAGAGGTGGACAAAGACATACAAGATACCAAACATAAACATAGCGACGACAGCAATCTTTTGACCCAGGCGAAGCTTGAGGCTCTTGACCTGATATACAGGCAGCGATAGAACAGCAACTTCAAGCATTAGATGAACCAGGGTCGTGCCAAACATAAACTTAGCGGGGTCGATTTTGCACACAGCGTCCTTGATGTTGTGGTTCCAGTAGGCCTCGACTGGTATACAGTGGAAGATGGTCATAAAGGTTCGGATGGTGAGCCAGATCACGGTGCTTCCCTGGAGGATGTAGATTCCCAGTCGGATGTTAGAGACACTGAACAGGCGCCAATAGAAGCCGAGGATAGCCAGCTTGGAGAATCCCAGCGACATTGCGTATAAGAACTCGGCCATAAAAAGCCCGAACCGAGCATACTCCTCGACCCTCTCGACTGGTTGAGGAACATCCTTCTTCATATGACCTAGACCCATTTCAGTAGCCCCTACAGAGAAATAGTTAGTATGTTAATATTTTGCTGCCCCGAGGGAGGTTCCTGAGTCCTTAGGTGATAATAAACTTACAGTATATCGTAAAACCGAAGTAGAGAGCAGCCGCGACCTTATTAATAAGACGATTAGCGAACTAAATAAGAGAAAGAGAGAGAGAGAGAGAGAGAGAGAGAGAGAGAGACGTTTAATCATTAAGTTATAGCACTAAGCAACTCACCCAAGAAATCACAGCAAAATAATCATCCCACCACAGTGCCACATTTGTGAGCTTTCGAGATGCCAGACGACATACTAGGAGAACTGTAGCGATAGAAAACGTGATGAGCATAGAACTCATCACGCCAGCGTCCGGCGTGTAACTCATTGCAGCAGTTATTATCAGCTATTGATGTCGAATTTAGAGTGGTAGAAGAATGAGATAGATGGATAAGAAACTGTTGTGATAATAAAACCGACAAACAGGGTTTGGAGGGGGTGGGGACTATAGCAGAAGAATACTGAAAAATATAATACTATCAGTATCGCTTGGCCTCACCTATTACCTGCTGGCTGGTAAAGGAAGATGAGATACAATGACAGGGAAAAATCCTCCACGGGATGATATATCTATAAATATTTTTTGGGAGACAGACAAGGTGCGACCTCTCATGGGGGAGAAGGGAAGAGACAGGATATATAATGCCATGAGGAGGAGGAGAAAGGGGCAAAGGGTATACTACTCATGTGAAAATGGCTTGAGCTGGCACTGCACTAAATTAAGGCCAGTGGCAGCAAGATAGACTAAGGACAGACAACGTAGTATTTAGAATAAAGATCGGCACTGAATTAAGGCCAGTGGTAGCAAGATAGGCTAAGGACAGACAACGTAGTATTTAGAATGCAGATCGCGCAGTCCGCTTCTGGAGAACCCTGTATGATCGACACTATCCCAGTAGTATGATATCCCTAAATTCTCATTAGTTGGATAACAGGCTCCTGACGTCGTAACATTTCCTGCGCCATGCTGTCGGGGTAGAGGTTTCACCTCTAGCAGAGAAGTAGGCAACGAAGGGCTTCCTCTGGATGAGGTTTCGCTGCGGATTGATGAACCGTTGGGGAGGGACCTAGGCTTGTGATCCATTAGGAAATCTTCAGATTATGATGCCCGACTACATGCAGGCTTCATTATGCCACATATCAGCGCTTACACTGACCCTCTCGAGGGGGTCTGGCTTGGGCATAGAAGGATGCTGCCCGACAGCCCCCCCGAAACGAGAAGAGTAAAAGCCCTTATGCCAGTGACAAGGCCGAAAGTATTACCGCTGCACGTGAACCCAGGTCAAGCTAAATGGAGCGGCCGAGTAATGCTAGCGTGGTTCGGCACATCCCCTGACGGCACATTAAAGTTTAATCGATGTGGGGGCTTGCTTGGTCCTGAAAAGGCACCCTTCAACTAGCGGTTAGGTCACTGTTGCCATTTGGCGCCGGTACGGTTATTCTGCCTTATTGCCCCAGCCCACAATCCAGGTCAACGGCTTATCACTGCCGGGGTAACTAGAAAAGTCTCACGCCACGGCTACTATACATATCACCTAATGTAACCGAGTCATGTAATAATGAAAGTTTAGCCTGCCTGTTGCTTAACAGCGCAATGTGGACTGAAAAAGGCAGTGGCAGCCCCTGAGCGGTTGTGTGGTTAGTGGGCGATGAATGCTTACATAACCGCCTCACCCGGGTGCGGCAGAGCCCGAAATCATGCACACCCTTATCGTAAACATCAACAACTCCTAAACCCAATCCATCAGTAGCCTCCCTACTAAATCTTAGCGTGACTTTGACTAAGGTTATGAAACATCTTATCTTGCAACCCCTTTCAGCGCCGCTAATTTAGAAGGGGGGGCCGTCTAGTAGTAAGCCAAATACTAACAATTCAAGCAGTAATATAAAGAGGCTGTAACTAGACTTAATTACTAGTTATTTAATTACTGTTAAAAGTTACTGACTAGTAGAAGTATAAGCTTATAACTTATATAAGGATATTCTTATAAAGAATAATATAATAAGGAGTATATAAAGATATATTAGAAGTCACTAAGTAGTAAAAGTATAAGCTTATAGCTTATATAAGGATATTCTTATAAAGAATAATAAAGTAAGAAGTATATAAAGATAAGAGTGTTGTATTAGAAGATAGTTTATTATAGTGTATAGTGATAGTATATGATTCTATTATATAAGGATGTAAGGGTTGGTCTATTAAGGTGTTATATAAGAGATTTAAAAGTAGGTATAGGGTAGTGTATAAGCATTCACTTAGTAAGTGCTTAGCAAGCCCTTACTAAAGAGCTAGTCTAGCCTATATTATATAGTCTCTTATTTAATAAGACTATAGCTCTATCGGCCCTAACTATTATAATTATCTCTCTCTCTTTTAAGCCTTATCCTAAGGTATGATTCCTATACCTCTATTATTAAAGTAATAAGGTCATTATTTATCTATACATTTAGTATATATTTACTATATACTATAGAGTATAAATAATAAGAATTATAAGTCTAGTATTTATTATTAGTCTAAGCATTTAGCCAGTATTTACTAGCTATATAGCCTTACTTTGCTTAAATTATAGTATTTCTATTCTTTATATTACTTATAATTATTATTTTCCTTTCTTTAGCTTTATATAATTTTTATATATTTATCTTCTTATTATATTCCTTTTTTCTCGCTTTATATATACTTTCTTATTATCTTCTCTCTTCTCCTTACTCTCTTTACTTACTGATCATTCTATATCTATTCGCTATATATCTACTATAATATCATTCCTTATAGCTATTACGAAGGTCTTATTATAATATAAATCTTAGACTAATACTAAGTATATATTTTTAAATAATTGGTTTTTAAGAATACTAAAAAATAAAGTTCTTTATTCTTATTATATAGAATAGAAATACTATTCTTTTAATTATACTTATATATATAGCTCTTTATCTTCTTAATATACTATTTATAAGGCAATAAAGTAAAAGTATAGTATAATAAGTCTTTCTAAGTTCTTATTAAGTATTTACTATATATTTAATATATTATTAAATTCTTATTAAACTTATCTTTACTATTTAATAGTATTAGAACTTCCTTTATTATTAGGGTTAGTATAATTAAAGTAAGGATAATATAAATGCCTTTAATAATCTTAAGTATTAAAAGATCTATCGATTTATAAAGGCTATTACTACTATTTAATACTATATCTTTACTTTTACTAAGAACTTAATAAATACTTATTCTATAAATAGTAGTTATCCCTCCTTAGTATATTAAAAGGCTTTATACTTTATATAATTTATAAAGTTATAAACTGATTTTATTATATATTTCTTCTTTACTTCTATATATCTAAACTAATATATATCTAATTAAGTCTATTATCTAACGTCTCTAAAAAAGAGCTATCTAAGTATTCTAAGTCTATTACTTCTCTTTACTATTATAAGCCTACTTAGGCCATTGCCCTTCATTCTACGCTTACTTATCTTATAATTACTAAAGAGATACTTATATACTCTATACTTATTAAAGGATCTCTAACTAAATACTCTAAAGATTTTAATAATAATATAAAGATAGCTATTAAAAAGTATTATAAGAATCCTATTTTTAAATTACTTATCTTATTTTTTAGCACTCTTCCTATTTATTATAGTACTATTAGCGCTCTCTTTACTATTAAGCTACTAACTCCTTATTAACTATACTATACCCGCTTACTATCTTCTATTATTAAGTCTTCTCTTATTTATAATAATAAAGGCAAAGCATCTCTTTATATTAAAGCAGAGGCAGTTATAGCCTAGGCTGAGGCTACTGCTATAACTGCTCTCCCTTCGCTTACTATGCCCTTAGTAAATGCAAATAATACTTCTCACTTTTACTATAGCTATTAGGTAAAGAAGTCTTATAACTAAGTATTATTTCTAGTTTTATAGTTCTAGTTCTAGTTTATAGTTATTCTAGCTTAAGTATTAATTAGCTTTATTAAATACTTAGTTTATTTTAAATAATACTAATTGTTTAATAAGCTATTAATACGCTTTTAATATATCTTTAATTATTTATTATTTTATTTCTTATAATTATATTTCTTCTATTTATAGTATTAATAAATAGCTTTCTATATATTTTCTAAGTACTAGGACGGTTCTTAAGTATTATATTCTACTAGCTAACCTGCTTATTTAATTAAGTAGAATATATCTTCTTTAGTCTTTTTATTTAAAATAATCTCTTTTACTTCTTACTTATTTTCCTCTTCTTTTAGGTCTAGGAGGTTTACTAAGTAGTTACTATACCTTTAGCAAGCTTCTAGCTATAGTTCTAAAAGCATTATAAAGAATATATTATATATTTAATAGTATTATTATAGTAAGTATACTTAATATACTTACTTTCTAACCCGCTTTATAATAATAATTTTAATATACTTAGGTATTAGTTTTTTATTCTTAAATCAGAAGTTATATATAGATAATTCTATAATTTATTCTTTATAATATTCTTACTTAATATATTTCTTATTATAGGCTTTTACTTATACTTTTATTACTTAAGCCTAACTCTCTTAAGCTTTAGTATATATTTACTAAATATTCTTTATATATTTAATAATACTTTATACTTATATCTTTAAATATTCTAAAGTATAGCTCACTATTCTCAGATAGTAACTATATAGTGCTTATATTAAAGAGACTCTTATTATACTATACTAACTATTATTATATATAAACTCAGCTTTTACTAATTATACTACCTATCTTTTTAATATATTTTTTATAAAGATATAAAGGTATTTCTTAAGCAGTTAGTTTATTCTTTTAATCTACTTATCTATTTATAGATAGTATGCAGTAGACAGTTAGTAATAAATCGCCTATTCTCTTATTAGATCAGCTTAAAATTAATTTATAAATAGCTTATTTCTATTATTAATAATACTTTCTAATATATTAAATTTACATTTAACTTATTTATATAATACTTATATAAGTTATATAATAGTTATTATCTTTTTATATAAAATGAAGATTATATACTTAGTTATATAGTATACTATAATTAAGATAGTATTATATTACTTACTATTTACTTAAGTACTATTTAATAACTCTATAATAAAATCTATAGAAATTTCTTAAAAGGGATTTACTAATATTAATAATAGCTATAGCTTCTTATATAGCCTATATCTAAATATAAACACACTATAGCATTTCTTATATCTAGTAGTATAGTTTATAATATCCTTATTAATTCAGTTCTAATAGAATTTTCTACTAATTAATTCTAGTATCTTAGCTTTCCCTATATGCCTAGCTCTTAGGTTATTATAATAGTATTAAAGGATTTCTATTCTTAATATCTCTTCTATAAGAATAACAAGTCTGCTAATACGGCCCTGGCTGGACTATGGTCCAGCTAGACTAAATAAATCGCGGCCTGGGACCTATTCAGACCCGGCCCGGCCGCGCCGGCTGACCTAGCCTAGCCCGAGGGTATAAGAGCCCGTAAGCTGTCTGTTCAGACAAGAAGAAGCATCGAGCAATAGACATGACTTTCTTTCCCTTCTGACCTAGTTGTCTACGCCGCCCTCTTTACGAGACCTCGCCGTCTTCTGCCCGGATCGCCCTTACAGTCTTGCTAGCTAGACCTTCCTTGTGATCCGGGCCACTACAGCAGCCCTTAATCCGGACCTTCTTAGATTACTGATTTAGGGTTGTTTTTTTATCCTCTTTATCCCTTATAGTCGCTTCATTAGAGGTCACAGTAGGGCGGCAAGTCTGTTATTAACTGAGTACGAAGCTTAGTATTAATAGATGCACTTTTTAGCTACTGCTGTTAAATACTGAGCGAGTAAGGGATAAGAAGGCCGTAAGGAGACTACGACGAGGGGATTCTGTTAACCCTGAAAGCGTACGCGTAGTGCGCAAATAGGGGTTGCGACTAGTCCTAGAGATAAGGACGCAATCTCCGAAGACCTAGGCCTAGCACGCTGCTAACTCAGCCGCCTAGTGCTCGCCGACCGTTCTACTAATATATAGAAACTTAGGATCAACTAATTATATCCAGCGAGATATTCTAATACGAGATTTGAAGATACTGTTATAGAAGCGTAGATAAAGGCAATGCTTAATGAGCCTAAGAGTGTAGTAACCGCAGCCTGAGTTAATAGCAATTATAGCTTTATTAGTCTTATAAGTCATTTTATAAGATAAGGTCTTAGTATTCCTCTTATTTCTCTTACTATTAGTAAGACAGAATAATAAGGATATAAAGGCTATATAGTCTAGGTTATAAGATTAGACTAATACATCTTTAGAATAAGATTAGAGCAATAACCTTTTACTAACCTAACCTAAAGAATAAGACCTTACTATATTTAATTAGATTTCTTTTATTATATCTATTTTTTCTATTCTAGTATTATAGCTAAATAGAATAGCTGAATGCATAGTGAGTTATTTACGAATCCTATAACTGAATACTAAGACTCTATTAATCTAACCTTAAGATAATCCTAGAGCGAGCTTTTCTTCTCCCTATATTATATAGCTACAACAGTCCGACTAAGAAGTATTTAATAAAACACTTCCTAAGGTGGTTTTATAAAAATCAGGCTAATAACCTCTAATACTAAACCCTTCTGCGCCTACTTACAGACCTAACTTAGAAGAGATACGTCCCTAAAAACCCAACTATACGAACGAGCCTTAGCTAACTACTAGCTAAGACCTTACTAAGCCTATCCATTAAGCTACACCTACTATAAAGTTATTAATCCTACTATATGTATTTAATTATATTTTTATAAGTAAGAATATTATAATATTCTTATAAATATATAATAGCTATTTAAATAGTTAAGTATTAACTCTAAAAAGGAAATAGTAAGTATTATTACGATTTATATATTTAGATATAGTTACTAAAGTAAAAAGGACCTTCTAGGCTGACTTATAAGAGGAAACAAAGGAGAGACTAAAGGTTACTTTTAGAAACTAAGATAAAAGCATACTAAACGCTTACTAAGACAAGACTGAAGCTTTAATCAGACTAAACCTATACTAAGCAGACAACTGTAAGGCATTAAGACAGTTAATAAGCTATTAAAGCTTTTATTATAAGCTAGAAGAGATATAGGCCCGAGCTAGAATGGATTATATAGCTATCTATTACTTACTTCAGTCACTAGTTATCCGCATCTATTAAAATAGGAAGATTATAATCAGAGAGCTATTTTCTAAGCCTTATAATAAGATATTTAATCTTATTATATGCTTCCTAAAGACAGAAGTCTCTTACTAACAGTTTTTAAAAAAGGAACCTAATAGGCCAAGCCTTAGCCAAGCACTCACCAAGCCCGCCCTAAGGTCTTAAGCTCCAGATGTTCCTATCAGCCTACATACAATAGCCAGCTATAGCCCGATAGATAAGGACCCTAATCATCTAATTAAACGCTTAGAAAAACACGCAGCTAGTCAACTTACTAGTGAGAGCAAGGAGGTTGACTTTAGGTAACACTTTCTGAGGCTAATAGAGAAGCAGAACTAATGCCTAAACTATAAGCCGCTAGAAGAAAAAGGATTCACATAGCAATCAGTATGCACTCGCTAAGGACTCATCAAGATTTAAAAAAAACCCGTAGGAGTTACGATTAGATACTAGCTTAACCATAGATTAGAATCAGATCAGGATAAAGCCGCGGCTACTATAAGAATCACAGACTGAAGCTAGTGACTATATAGGACTGAGAAGTGTCTAATTAGATACTATATGCAAGGAAAAAAGAAGGGGGAGGTCAGAATGTAGAATGGGGAGGTAATTCGTGTTAGGTTATAACAGAGGAGGCGAGCGAGCCCTCGCCAAGCCCAGGCCGACTTCATAGCAAGACCCTAACATTATCTTCTTCTTTCTTTACTACTAGATATAGGGCTTGGTCATGACAGCTCGGGGGCAAGCATCAGACCAAGGGGGAGGCATGATGCGGCCCTGGCTGGACTATGGTCCAGCCGGACTAAATAAATCGCAGCCCGGGACCTATTCAGACCCGGCCCAGCCGCGCCGGCCGACCTAGCCTAGCCCGAGGGTATAAGAGCCCGCAAGCTGTCTGTTCAGACAAGAAGAAGCATCGAGCAATAGACATGACTTTCTTTCCCTTCTGACCTAGTTGTCCACGCTGCCCTCTTTACGAGACCTCGCCGTCTTCTGCCCGGATCGCTCTTACAGCCTTGCTAGCTAGACCTTCCTTACGATCCGGGCCACCACAGCAGCCCTCAATCCGGACCTTCTTAGGTTACTGATTTGGGGTTGTTTTTTCATCCTCTTCGTCCCTCACAGTCGCTTTACTGCCCTTATAGAATAAGGTGCTGTTTTTATTATAATAATAGGTTCTTATCTTCCTAGCTATTTGCTAAACCCTTACTAATTATTATTAGTAGAAATAATCATTAGCTTACAGTCCTCAGACTAATTCTTCTAACTTTATTAATAATTATAATAAAAATGCTATTTTACTTATTATAAGCTCCTTTATAATCGGATGTAGGATGTATTGCTCTAGATTAATAACCCTAGCTTTAAATAAGTCTTCCTAGCTTTTATAAGCAGCCAGCTTTTACTAAGCAGTCTTTATATATTCATTAGTCTTTTAGCTTACTATTTTAGCTCTTATAATTATAGAGATTAATACTATATATATTTAATCTTCCTTAGTTTTATTATACTAATTCTAATTATAGGATGAGAGTACTTACTACTTAACTTAACTTATAAAGCCTTTTAGGCTTGCTTATATTACTTAAATATATGCTTTTATAACCTTTATTTACCTTTAAGGTTACTAATTATTTAGTAAACATCTAGTAGAAGCTCTTTAATAAAGTTCAGCTTATTAGCTAAGGTTAGGAGTATATTATTATATACTATCTCTCTCTTTATATAGTTAGGTTTATAGAATAGTCTATTAGCTAGATTGTACTTTCCCAGTCTATATTTAATATTAAAGTTAAAAAGTGCTAATTTATATACTTACTTAATTAGCCTGCTTCTTAGGTCTTTAGCTAGTGCTTTAATTACTCCTTTAAGAGCTATATAATTTATTAAAAGGAGGAATTTTTTAGAGAGTCTTAATAAGTAGTAATTCTAGTTCTTAAAGCTCTTAATAATAGCCAGAAGTTCTTACTAGCTAATGCTCTAGCGTTGCTTAGTATCTATCAGTTTCTAAGACTAATATATAACTAGTCTCTATTATTTTCTATATAATTAGGTTAAAATACTAGAGACTGCCTTTAGAAAGGCATCTATTTCTACTCTAATTCTTTTTACTAGATCCTAGTATTAGAGAATGCTTATTAAATAGAAGGCAGATCTTAGTATTTAGAATACTATATCTTAATCTTCTCTTTATATAAAGGGTTTCTTATTCTCTATAGTCTTTAATAGCTCTATTAATAGCGCTATTTAGTAAGAGTATTCTAAAATGAACTTTCTATAAAAGTTATAGAATTCTAAAAAGACCTATATATCTTTAATACTCTCTAGTACTTACTACTCAGTAATTGCTTGCACTTTACTTAGCTCTATCTTTAGTCCTTCTTAAGTAATTATATACTTAAGGAATTCGACCTCCTTCTAATAGAAGGCGCACTTTAGTAGCTTTATATAGAGTTAGAAGGTTTTTAACTTCTAAAAGACCTCTTTTAGATCTTTAGTATATTATTCTTATATTTATAAGTATATTATAATATTATCTAAGTATATTATATAATAAGTATTAAGCAATCTAATAAGTGCTTAGTTAATATATACTTAGAAAGTAGTAGGTATATTAATTAGCCTAAAGGGTATAACTATATATTTAAAGTAACTATATCTTATATAAAATGCTATCTTTTATTAGTCTTCCTTCTTAATTTAAATATAATAATAAGTATTATAAATATAAATTTTAAAGATCTATTTTACTCTAATAAGTCTATTAAGCAATTCACTAATTAGTAATAAAGGATAATAGTTCTTAATAATAACTGCATTTAACTTATAATAATTAATATATATCTTAATACTTCTATCCTTTTTAAGAATAAATAGGACTAGAGCTCTTATTTTACTAATTAAGCTATTCACTTAACCAATCTCTATATTCTTAGTAAAGTAATTATAAATAATCTTTACTTACTTCTTATTAGTAAAGTATATTATTTCTAAAGGAGGCTCTTTACCTTCTATCAGTTTAATAAAATGTTCTGCTCTTTCTAAGAGTAGTAACTTCTTTACTTTAGCTTTACTAAAGATCTCTCATTCTAACTTAAGTTCAGGTAATAGTATACTAATCCCTTCTTTATCCTCTTCTCTAAGGGCAAGCAGTACTTACTCATTTAGTACTAATATACTATATATATATATAATATATGCCTTTTTACTATTTATAATAAGGTCTTTTATAAAAGAGTTAGAATCTTATATTAAGACTGCTTTATAATACTATATATTTATATATATATTAATTATAATGCCTTCTTAGTTTATAGTCTTTCTTATTAGTAATAAGTTACTTATTCTTTTAAGTTAATTCTATAAGGCTTTTATAAATAAATGTCTTATTTTCTTTACTAATTCTTAATAATTAAAGAAGAAGAATATTACTTAATATACTTATAGTATAGAATAAGTAGTCTTATTAAAGCTTACTAGCTTTAGGGCTTGCTAATTTAGTATAGGTTTAAGGCCTAGCTTCTATACTAGCTTCTTATTAATTAGGCTAACTTCTATAACTATATTTATATTTACTTTAACCTTATGTTTATTATATACTTAGAGAATAATTACTTATTTCTAAGCGATTAAACTGATTAATATAAGATGTGGTTTTAATATAGAGTTTATATCTTTAGACCTTATACTTAGTTATTTTCTAATAAGTCAATCTCTTTAACTTTTATACTGAATTATTATATTATTATAGTTTTCTAATAGCCTCTTTAATTCTATTTACTAAGAGCTCTCTTAATTACTATACATTTATTAGCAAAATGGCCCCTCTTATTATAGTTATAGTACTAAATGTGGGAATTGTTTCTTAGCTTTACTAAGTACTTACTATACTCTTATTAACTGCTTAATCCTAAGTAGTTAGAATAGCTACCTCTTCTTTTACTTCTTATTAAGTTTCCTTATTCTTATAAGATATAAAGTCTACTTTATAGTATATATATTAAGGTCTTTAGTATATGTCTTTTCTATAGCCTTTCTTACTTATTATTAAAGTAGTTTCTCTTCTTACTTTAGCTTAAGAGTATATCCTTATATTAACTATAGGATTACTATAGTTATTATACTTCTAATATAAGTTCTCTAGCTTATAAGATATTAACTTATATTTTTTAAATGTCTTTTTTAACCTTATTTTAAAGTCTATAATAGTATTATAATATAAGCATTTTATCTTCTTTTAAGTCTTTTATTTTTAATAAGAAATATAAGGATCTCTATATATTAAAGTATTTTATTAGTAACTAGTTAGAGAGCTATTAAAAAGCTATAAGCTCTTTATATAGTTTAACTTCTCTCTATTTAGGGTCTATATAAAGCTTCTTTAAAAAGGCTATAAATTAGTCCTATATAAAATATATAAAGTTTCTTAAGTAATCTCTTTACTAAGTTTATAATAGTAAAGAGAGTTTGATTATAGACTAGAGGATCTTTTAGTATATTCTAATAAATACTTAAAAATCATTTACTATCTTTACTACTTCTATTTAATTATTAATTGTAAAGGCTATAGCAGTGGAAGGAGTGGAAGGAGTGGAAGGTTATTAGTGGAACTCGGCGATTGTGGGTCAAGGAATTGACCAATCAGAAAAGGGATTAAAGATTCAGAAAGAGCAGGAAAAGACGATTAGAAAGGTAGTCAGTTTGATGTGATTGGTTGAGAAATGCATGTATTGATAATGATAATCCTTCTGGACTGGCTAGAGAAAAGCCCCAGCTTTATAGAGAGATTGCTGTCTAGTCACATGTCCAATCTAACAGGGGATTTGGACAATTTGTCATAGTAAAACCGGGTAAGACATGTCCCGAGTTTTAGGACTGTTAGACGTATGTCTGATGCTTGAACTCTAACCTTATTGAAGGTTCTTATTATAGATGTCTTTTGTGGTTATAGTATAAGGAAGATAGGCTTTCTGAGGCATAATATATACCATTATAAAGCTAAAAATCAGGAGATTTTGAATATATTATTTATAGTCTTATCTAATAAGAGCTAAAGGAGATATTTCCTTATTAGTTATATATTTTATATATAAGGACTTTACATTAATTTAGACTCTATTAGCCCCTTTAGTTAATATTATATAAAGATAGTATAGTAATCTATTATATTCTTTAAGGTCTTTCTTATCTAAGCTTTTAATAAGTTATACTAATAGTTTCTTTTAAAAATATTAGTTTTATTCTTACTATTATATTATAATATAAAAGAGTAATTATATCCTATTATTATTATTCTTAAAACCTAATTATAGACTTCTTAATAAGCACTTAATTACTAATTATTAAACTATAAATAATAGTAATTCTTTATAAAAGCTATCTTTATAGAATATATAAAGTAGCCTTACTTCAGTTTCCTCCTAGATTAAGTAATTAATTAGATTATATTCTAATTAGAACCCTTTATTATTTACAATTAGTAGTTTAAAGTTTTTCCTAGCTTTATTTTATATAGAGTTTTAAATAAATAGTCCTATATTTATTTATAGTTCACTTATCGCTCGCTTAATAATACCTGGGTTTAGTAGTATATTCCTTTTTATCTTATATAATGTATTAATAATCCGCTAGGATATAGAAGTAAACGAATTATAAGGGTCAGTCTATTAAGGTATTATATATGAGATCTAAAAGTAGGTATAGGGTGGTGTGTAAGCGTTTACTTAGTGAGTGCTTAGCGAGCCCTCGCTAAAGAGCTAGTCTAGCCTATGTTATGTGGCCTCTTATCTGATAAGACCACAGCTCCATCGGCCCTAACTCTTATAAAGAAAATAAGCCCTAGAGGTAGTCCTTCTTTTATAGACAAATTGAGCCGGCAAATATATAGTCACTAAGATATAAGGTATATCATTAGGAAGCTTAAAAATTCAGCTATTTAGTGGTATTATTTTTGTAATTATATGTCAAGGAAATGCTGAGATATCTTGATTTCAAATCACGGAGGAATTGAAAGCCTTGATTATAAAGCAAAATTGCCTGATTTCAAAGCACGGACCAATATTAGGCCGACTAGCTATTATTAGTTATATAGTGTGAATAGTGTTATTAATACTGTATTTTAGTATATTTAAATAGAATTTTATATAGAACTTTTAAGCTTATAATAAAGCTTAAAACTTAGCTTATTAAAGGAGATATATATATTTATATATTTATTTGGATTTAACAAGTAGCCGCTATGCTCTTTTTATATATAACTTAAATACTAAGCTTAGTAAGGATATAAAAACCCTTAATAAGCTAAAGGCTATAGTAGTAAATTATAGTCTTAAGGAAACTAGAACTATTAAGACCTAGTGACTTTTTAATAGTAAACGAGTCACCTTAGTGATCTTTAAGACTGAGGTATTCTTAAGACTATGTTTCTTTAGAAGTAACTAACGATTTAAGAACTAGATTAAAAATGAATAATACTTCTTAAGACAATTAGTAGTAAAGCTAGTAACTAAAATATCTCTAGAAGAAATAGCGTTCTTTAAGTCATTAGCTAATATTAATAAAGGGTAGATAATATAAGTTATAAGCAATGTAGCCATTATTAACACACAAAAGGACTAACATACTAGAAACTGAGGGGTTTAATAGAAGGATGTAGCGGAGGGAGGTTCTACTAATGAGTTCTAAGGGAGGAGGGATAAGAGTCTATCTATAACTAGGTCGACCAATCAATCGAGTCCTTCGTTTCATAATAACTCAAGCAATGCAAACACGTGACTGTATAGAAACGCGGCAACGAGGAACGCAGCAGCGCAGAAACAAAAGTCCGAACAGCGGTTTTAACAACGAATATAAGGATTATATTAAAGAAAAAAAGAACCTAAAAGCTCTTAGAGAGCTTACTAAGCTAGCTAATTACTTAGTTAACGCTTAGGAGTTTGTACAGCTTTATTTAGTAGCGTTATTAGCAGACTAATTCGTGCGCGAGTTAAGTACAGGCCAGGCTAATTAGCTAATCAGAGGAGGTTTTATGCTTAATTCTTTCTGACTGAGTAAAACGCCTTCGGGCTGAATTATTCACTATTGGTTGTATTTTTATTTTTTTTGACTGTTTAACCTCTGGCCCCTCTCTGAGTGTGCGCTGCCAAGGACCATAACCTCAATAGTTGACTGTTACTATACTGAAATGTCTATTTAGAACTGTACTTAAAATTTCACTAAGTCCCACGCGACACAGCCCTCATTTTCTGAGCTGATTTAAGATTACATAGTATTTATTCAGTGGGTTAGCTAGTAGATTTGGGTACAGAGGGAAAATATTCCTAATCTGTGCAAGAAAGTAAACGTCAACCACCACCATCTTACGCTCAAAAAGGGCTGTATGTCTCAGCGGAGCTGAATCATCTCAACCAGACCAAAACCAGCGTGCTGGCCGAAGAAACTGCCTGAAAACTCCACAAATCCGGCGTACACGGTGTTACCAATCGCCCCTGGCCCATAGATCTCTTAGTCTTTTCGCACTGATTTGATAACTAAGTAGTCGCCATTGTTAAAATCCAGTCTCCAGCTATGATGGTACGTTACATTTGTATTAGAAGACGTCTAGATGTTCATTGTGCTTGCAGTTAGAGTATATGGAACAAAATGAGATTCTTCTTTAACACGAATCGTAGTGTATCGGTTCTCAGAAGCTGGTATATTGAGGTTATAGGCCTAGATACTGGCCTTGATTGAAGTTCCTGGGAAAAGAAGCTGAAACCAGGTATAGCTGTTGGGGATCCAAATCCGGCCTGTCTGTCGTACCAGGTAAAAGATTTACTAAGATCAACTTTCAGCGTCTTGTGATTTACTGTCAAAATTCCAGTCGTTTTCATAGCCAGAATGGATCACTCAGTAGAATTCGCGAAGTCGGCACCAAAGGTAATGATTCCATTGCCTCCATTCAAAGCACCTTGGAGTTTGCTCTAAATTCAAGGCCGTTGGTAAACTTGTCAAGCGTATTGAAAGCATATATAGAAGACATCTTCTCTTCAGATGTACTCCAAAACCATAGTTGTCCAGACTGATATCGACGGAGTTGGACGATGAATGGGCTGTTGGTTCGCACTCGCTGAATCCGTTCTAGTACTTCTTTGTGTCAAGTTTGAGGACAGCCGATTTACAAACAGAGGTCATGTTTGCAGATCCAAGGGATATGCTGTAGAGCGAGGTACTGTTTCCCGGTCGTGGCAGTCAAGAATGCGCAGACCCAAAAAGAGCCACTGTCGTATTGATCCGCCACGAGGTCATGCCGAGCTAGTATATGCGTCTAGTTAACGTGTCGGTAGTCTGGGAAGAATTTCATCGGTCGTTGGGTTTCAGGCATCGCATCATACATTTCATTCGTTGCGTGGTTGTCAGGTCGAAACTTGTAAGCGCCGGTAACGCCACCAAAGGTCAACAAGGAGAGAAAACGAGACGGAGAAGGCACGGCGAGAGGAGTGATCATTCCCTTTTGCCGTAGCGGCCACTCAGTCTGACAGCGCTCGTTGACCGTATAGAACGACGGCCGCAGGTTCGATGGCCAGTCGGGCACCCACGATGGCAGGCCGGCGAGTCCAAGGACCTTAGGGAACTGGGAATAGCAGAGCTTGCGCAGCAGTATATGCAGCTGGTCGCCGGCGTGCTTTTGGCAGACTGCACGACAGCTGAACAGCCGCGCCGTCGGCTCCTCGACTATCTCCTGCAGCAGCTCCCGGGCCATCTCGGGCATTTGGAGCGCCTTAAAGCCGCTCCGGAACGTGTAGCCGATAGCGAACTGCAGCATCACGACCGCCAGCATGATGAGCTCGACAGGAACCACCTTGGCGCCGCACACGAACACAGTGTCGGCGCATAAAGAAAACTCCTGCACGACCCAGGCGCATGTGAAATACGGCTGCTCCAACTAGTCCCTGAGCACCATCTCTCGCATTAGCGGGGCAAAGACATCTACGGTGCGGGCAATTAAAGTTTGGAAGTGCATTGTCACTTCTTCAGCCGGGTTCTCATTTAATATTATTGGGCGATAGCAAGTGGTGCCGCTTGCGTAAGATAGCTCTCGAGTTAAGGTCGCGAGCCCACTGGCCGATATCCTGCCACGCGTATCAATGCGTCTGAGCCGCTGCCTGCATGCCCTAGCCACACCAGCACCTGCTTTGCCCCTAAGTAGATACTTCCTATTAACCCGACCTGTTCACTCTTCTCGCCGTTGTCGGCTTGGTTGATGCAGATCTGGTCGATCCATAGCGTGATGGCTTCGCGCCGCCTCCGTATGGGGATGCTGGTATCCCGCATTTGCCGGATTTATGTCCAGGCGCAGACTTTGGGTTGGTGCTGTCCATCGCGGTAACCATTGGGGTGTGTACATCTGACCGAGCTGAGGCGCTGGTCATCTTTTTCGATCCATGGCATTCGCTGAGCTGGAGGCGGGGGAAGTGCGCGGTAAAAAGGCTTGCAAGTCTGCCCACACAGTCGCGCCAAGAAGAAACGCTACAATTTCAGCTGGGTGTCATGGCGGCATACAAGTGGCAGTTGTCAATGAGGCAGATTTAGCTGTGGAGTAGATAATGGTAAATTCCCCTCGTTCTTTGACCAAATTAAGTTAATGTGAGCGGGATTAATTGGGCTAAACACTTGGAATGACGCAGGTAACAGGGCAAAGCCTGACTGCTTGATGAACAACAGCTCGACGGAGTAATTCCGCCCCGCTTAGGTAACTCGCTTAAATCTAACTTGGTGGCGTTGATTCTGGTTGTTTATTGGCCGTGTTGTTCCTGGCATGTCTACCAACAGAGCTTACCGGGAGAGGACCCTGATATTAGTCCCAATCTTCATCCATTGACTACCTAGCTTTGAAACGGTCACTGTGAAAGCCATGAATCCCGGAGGCCGCCTAAGGCAAGCCAAAGGCAGATGTAGCGATGGCTTGTTTCAGGGGCCGAACACAGATGTATATAAGGCCATAAATTCCTCACGTTGATTGAGTGTTGGGCTGTTCGTCTTCATCAGTACTTATAACCCTCGACTTCAGACGCTTGTTGCTTATAGTTGAGTAGCCCTCCTGAAGGAATCTTCACATCTGTGTAAACATGCCTCGCCTCCCCCTCGCCGAGAAACTACCGCTCGTCGTGCGCAAGGACAGTAGGTCATTGCACACTGTAATATAGGTCCACGGTCAAATACTGACGTTCTCTAGTTCGTGATAACTGGGAGAGCAAGAGGGAGGGGCATGAGAAAGCTATCTCAGATATTCTGGGTGAACCATGGACCATCAACATCAACCCCAATGCCATTTGGCCCTATGCTGAGGACAACTCCTGGGCTAAGATATCAACTGGCAAAATGATCCAGCGGTAAGTCCTAATATTGGATCCTCAATTCATATGAATTAGCTCAAAAAGGGATTAACATGAGCATTTACTAGCTACGTCGCTGGCGCTGAGGACCAGCTCAAGTCATTTATCGGGTACTTTGGAGAGGAGGGTAAGGTTGAAATCAACGACATTTGCTCCGCCCACACCATCACCCTGGCCTTCGACGAGGCTAAGAAGGTCTCCTATTGCGGCTGCGAAGTCTCCGCCGCTGGCGAGCTCGTCCTACTCTTCTCAGAGGGAAACCTGGGCACTAACATCGACGACGCTCTTTCAAGAAGCAACCTTGCCAAGGCCCTCAACGAGGCCCTTGTTAGCGGCGACAGCGCAAAGCCCATGAGCGATGCTACGTGCACCGGAATCAACAAGGAGTACGCAGCCGAGAATGCCCCTGGGCAGGAGAAACTGAACAAGATTTTGGCCACGGAGATCCCTCTTGATCCCAATTTCGAGGCCGTTTTCGAGAAGCTCAAGGTGGGCGCCAACTCGCCCGACGGCTGGGAGGTTGCCGACTCGCAAGACACTAGCGGGCAGACGCCGCTCTCGTGGGCGGCAAAAGAGGGCCACGAAGCTATAGTGCAGCTGCTTGTCGAACGGGATGATGTGATTTCTGACTCGAGGGATACGAATGGACGGACCCCGCTCTCATGGGCGGCCGAGCAAGGCCACGAGGCGGTGGTACAGCTGCTCGTCAAGCGGGACGATGTGGATGCCGACTCACAGGACACGAACGGGCAGACGCCGCTCTCGTGGGCGGCGGTAGGAGGGCACGAGGCCGTAGTACGGCAGCTTGTCGAACGGGGCGATGTGGCCCCCGACTCGCAAGATACTCTATTCGGGCAGACGCCGCTTTCGTGGGCGGCAGCGGGAGGCCATGAGGCTGTGGTGCGTCTGCTCGTCGAGCGTGACGATGTGGCCGCCGACTCGCAAGATACTCTATTCGGGCAGACGCCGCTTTCGTGGGCAGCGGCAGGAGGCCATGAGACTGTGGTGCGTCTGCTTGTTGGGCGGGACGATGTACTTGCCGATTCGCAAGATGCAAACGGGCAGACGCCGCTTTCATGGGCAGCTGAGCACGGCCATGAGGCTACAGTACGGTTGCTTATCGAGCGGAATGATGTGGTTGCTGACTCGCAAGATATGAGCGGGCAGACGCCGCTTTCGTTAGCAGCTAAGCGAGGGTGGGAGGCCGTGGTGCGGTTGCTCGTTGAGCGGGACGACGTGTCCGCCGACTTAAAGGACACGAGCGGACAAACGCCGCTCTCATGGGCGGCCTCGCAAGGCCATGAGGCTGTAGTGCGGCTGCTTGTAGGACGGGATGATGTAATTGCTGACTCACAAGATACAAGCGGGCAAACGCCGCTTTCGTGGGCGGCAGCGGGAGGGCACGAGGATGTGGTGCAACTGCTTGTCGACCGGGATGATGTAGCTGCCGACTTGCCAGATACTCATCTCGGGCAGACGCCGCTCTCGTGGGCAGCAGCGGGAGGCCACGAGGCCGTAGTGCAAGTGCTCGTCGAGCGGGACGATGTGGCCATCAACTCGCAAGATACTTTATTTGGGCAGACGCCGCTCTCGTTAGCAGCTAAAGGAGGGCATGAGGCGGTAGTGCGGCTGCTCGCTGAGCGGGACAACATGGCTGCCGACCTGCAAGATCTAGGTGGACAGACGCCTCTCTCATGGGCGGCGGCGAGAGGGCATGAGGGTGTAGTGCGGCTACTCGTCGAGCGGGGCAACGTCGCTGCTGACTCGCAAGATACCCTATTCGGGCAGACGCCACTCTCATGGGCGGCTAAAGGAGGCTATGAGGCTGTAGTACAGCTGCTTATCGAGCGAGACGATGTGGCTGCTGACTTACAGGACGAGAACGGACAGACGCCGCTCTCATGGGCGGCTAAGGAAGGGCATGAGGCTGTAGTACAGCTGCTCGTTGAACGGGATGATGTGGCTGCCGACTTACAGGACAAGAACGGGCAGACGCCGCTCTCATGGGCAGCTAAAGAAGGGCATGAGGCTGCAGTACGGCTGCTTGTTGAACGGGATGATGTGGCCACTAACTCACTGGACATAAGTGGGCAGACGCCACTCTCATGGGCAGCGGCGGAAGGGCATGAGGCTGTGGTGCAACTGCTTATCGAGCGGGACGATATAGCTGCCGACTCGCAGGACAAGAACGGGCAGACGCCGCTGTCATGGGCAGCGGCGGGAGGCCACGATGCTGTAGGGCGGCTGCTTGTCAGGAGGAACGACGTGTCCGCCGACTCTCAAGATATAAATGGGCAGACGCCGCTCTCGTGGGCGGCTAGAGAAGGCCATGAGGCCGTGGTGCGTCTCCTCGTCGAGCGGGACGATGTGGCCGCCGACTCGCAAGATACTCTATTCGGGCAGACGCCGCTTTCGTGGGCAGCGGCGGGAGGGCACGAGGCTGTGGTGCAACTGCTCGTCGACCGGGATGATGTAGCTGCTGACTCGCAAGACGCAAGTGGGCAGACGCCGCTCTCATGGGCAGCTAAAAATGGCCACGAGGCCGTGGTACAGCTGCTTGTCGACCGGGACGACGTAGCTGCCGACTCAAGAGACACAAACGGGCAGACACCGCTCTTATGGGCAGCTAGACGAGGGCATGAGGCTGTGGTGGAGTTGCTTGTCGATCGAGACGACACAGCCGCCGACTTACAAGATGCTCTATTGCGGCAAACACCGCTCTCATGGGCGGCGGCAGGAGGGCACGAGGCTGTGGTGCGGCTGCTTATCGAGCGAAACGACGTGAACGCCAACTCGCAAGACAGGAGCGGGCAGACGCCGCTCTTGTGGGCGGCTAGACGAGGGCATGAGGATATAGTGCAATTGTTTGCCTCTTTGCCTTAAGGAACTTCATTCCTCAAGGCTCTCTCTGTTGAGATCCGTGGTTTAGAGGATTAATGGCTATTCCGATCCATTGGTGGCTAGGATGTAGATGCCTTCTTGCCCATAGCTAGCACTAGTCTTTTTTCTTCAATTAACACAACATGCTCATTTCAACACTCTCTCCCCGTGTGTGCGCTTGTTTCTGAGTGCCCATTGCCTATTAGAACAGTTCTATCATAGTCCAATTCAATAGATATATCGCTATTACCTATTTTTAGTGCGTATGCAAGTACCCGGATTTGCTAAGTCAATGACTTTTTGCTTCGTCAGTGACCCCCCCGTGAGGGACGAATGGGGGATTGAGCTTACGCGAAGTCACGAGACCCCCCTAGTACAATATTTACTGCGTATTAATTATCCCTCCGATGGGTAGGTATAATAGGCATGCTCCAGCCCCTCCTGACCCACTTCCTCGACTCTTCCTTCTGTAAACTTAGCATAGCGTCAGACTAGAAGGCCAAGGATCATCATGACGCTCATTAACGAAACATTGTTAAGCGAGTTAACCCAGCTCTACAGCGCCACTGGCAGAGTTTATCATGGCGTCGGGCATGTTTATTCGCTCCTCAACCTCCTCAGAGAGCATCGAGACGCGTTTACAGACATTGAAGTTGTCGAAGCGGCTATTTGGTTCCATGATAGCATCTACGACACCCACGCCGCAGACAACGAGCTGAAAAGCGCCGAGCTGGCCGTTTCCAGGCTATCAGGCACCGTTTCGGTGGAGCGCCTGTCCCGCATTCGCGCCTTGATCGAGGCTACTGCTACGCACACCCTTCCACCATTTTCAGACGCGAGACACGTGGCAGACGCAGCGATGTTCCTCGACATGGACCTGAGCATTCTTGGTGCGGATGTTGAGGCCTTTGAAGCATATGAATCTGCCGTCCGTCAGGAGTATGGTTGGGTTACTGAGGCGGATTGGACTATTGGACGCACACGCATCCTTACAGAGTTTGCGGATCGAGCACACATCTTCTATTCCGAACGGTTCCGTGGTTTATATGAGAAGCAGGCTCGTGAGAACATCAGGCGGTCGCTCGCCAGGCTGTCTAAAATTCGAAATGAGGCATCTGAGGCCTCCGTTGTGTTGTCAAGTTTGCGAGCTAGCAGCTAGAGATATGATAATTCGGAAATAACTTTCAGGTGTATCCAAACCATGACTTGTGGTTCTATCCAAGATGCATTTGTACCTAAATTGCAATCTTCTGCTAAAGGTCCCGTGACTAAATAGTGTTTACCACCACTTAGCATGTTCATAATGAATTCCCCGCGAGCCGGAAGTGATAAGCTTAACGCAGTAGCTCTTCGCGAACTCGCCCTCCAACCTGTTAACTAAGATATAATCTCATATATCTCCAGCTCTGCAGCCACCGCTACCTATTGCTTTCCGTCGGCCGCTCCACTTCGGAAATCCGGCTCTTAGCGACTTCACGGGATGAAGGACGACGCGAGAAATCCTGTGATGGAGGGCGATATCCACGAGATTAAGGCGCTACTTGACGAGGAAGCCAAGGTTGGCCAAGGCACTCGGATGGAGTGCCTCAAGTCAGACCCCGAGATTCCAAAACTCGTCTATCGGACCCTCCTTGGCATGCAAGCTTATTCACAGACTCACTCCACATGACAGCACATATTGACGTGAACAACCAGGGCTGTTCAGTTTCTCCAGCAATGGACTGGTGTCAACTACTTTGTCGTAAGGACCATCGCCCGCTTAATGCAACTCAACTAACCTCTTCTAGGACTACGGTGCTACCATCTTCCAGTCCGCCGGCATAGACGACCCGATCCTAGTCCAGCTGATCCTGGGAGCTGCGAATGTTACCATGGCAATCCCTGACATCCACATATCAGAGCAAGTAGGTCATCAATGGCCTCTCTGCTTCGGGGCCCTGTGGCAGACGGCCTGGATAATTATCTTTACTTCTATAAGCATGGCAATCAATCCCCAAGACAGCAGGGCTATTGGAATCATCATGGTCGTCTCAGCTTGTCTATTCATTGCATCCTTTGCAATCAGCTGGGGTCCTTTAGGCTAGGTCATCGTCAGAAAAACCTTCCCTCTTCGCACGCGTGCTAAGCAGGCGTCGCTTGCAACTGCGAGCAATTAGCTTGGAAACCGTGAGTTTTAAGCTCTAAAAATAAGGATTGGCATTAATATTATTAGTCTTAATTACCTTCCTTACGCCTGTCGCCAACGATGGAATCTCATATTCGGTCAGATATATCTTTGCTGGCATGAACTTTGCTATTGCTCTTATTACGTGGTTCATCGTCTTTAAGTCTCGTACCCTCAGTCTCGAGAATATTGACTTAATATATAGCCAGTGGGACTTAAAGGCATGGAATAGCGCCAAGTAGATGCCACTAGGCTACATTACCCGTAAGCAATGAGACGAGGCTTACTTCCGTCATATGGCTGATGCAGACAACACCGAGAATCTCGTCCATGGAGATAGCTTTGCCGAGCAATTGATGGATATCGGAAAGGTCACTAGGATTCGGCATCGAGTTGCGTGTTGCTAGCCTTGCAAGGGGACGAGGCTGTACTCGGCGCTCATGTCTACCTACACAATCTTACGCTTGTCTCTGGATAAAATTAGTCTTTATATAGTGTACGCTAGTGAAGGAAATGTTGCGACGTGCTACTCACTAGTGGGTATATATGCTTAACAACGATATCACGTTATGGAGTTGTGCCTTGAAGGCTACATTAGTGCCTTTGCACAAGTGACTATCATACCGGCATTTCATTAACTGTCATTGCGTGTCAAGATTCGCAGATATCTTACCTTTTGCATGAACTTTGATCTGGACAAGCCATCATTTGGGCACCGTGGAAAGGATTCAAGTATATATAGGTGACAAGCTGCTCCCACTGATTCAGACCAAAGAACCCCCCGATCTTACACTCCAGCCATCTATATTATTAGCATGTCACAGCCTCAGACTAGTCACACCTCTATTGAGGTAATCTTTGAAGCTCACTTCGTACGATATCGATTCTGGCCACTACCGGCCAGTTTGCCCGTGGGACCTCAGGAATTATACATCAGATCGCCTTTTGAGGCTAGAAAACCAGACAGATCCTTCAACAAGAGAATAAGAACCTGATGAACCTTGAGAGACATATCCGTGAAGGAGAAAGTCTCATTCCAGCTAAAGACAGGGTTTAAAGGCTAGAACGAGGTGAATATGCAGTTTGACGAAAATTGTCGAATACTAGTCAGTAGGTAGGCCTAGTACAGGCTAAACGAACCCCCCTTGTTCTTTGGCTTCGTCGGTTTGATACTAAGGGTTGCCGGACTGAGCTTTGGGTGGAAAATCCTGCAGGTGACCCTCTCCCTACTCCCGCTGCCGACCGAATCTCCCAACCGGATATCCCGGCGACGATCAGCCTGAATCTTGGAGGCAGGAAGTCGTGATTCGTCACAGTGCCGTAGCGCCTTCGCATTAATTGTAGTCATGGCTAACAGGGTGTGCTGCCATTCCGATGCTACTGTGGCTGATGTCGATCCTCCTGGAAATGCGCCCCTGTGTCAACCACTGGCCAGCGTGAGCCAATCACAGCAGGAGAGCAGGTCAGGCTCAATGATCAAGGTCGCATCGAACGACTTGGAGGGCATTCATGACTCCCGGCTGTTACCGCAGAATCTGCCCATCCTGTAGCATTCAAAGACAGCACTAGTGTAACTTCCCCCGAGCACCGTTGAGGTGAGGTCGCATTGGCTGAAAAGGAGAACTGGTTAACTGTGGCTGGAAACCTTCGGTTTGAGGAGTCAGCAAGACAGGCTCCACTCGCGTCCGGGCTGGATAATCACTCCCGCATCTTATCCCCATGAAACCGCACCGGTTAACATATCTCCTCGGTGGTGGTAAGGCTCCAGTGTGGTCACTCGCAGGGATTCAATCCAATCATAGAGGATCAATCCGAGAGCGCAACAAAAAGTGGCTGATTGACGGCGATTTGCCACCGCATTTCTTAATACCCGTAATATTGCGTCGATTGACCAGCTGGAGCCTTATCACCACCTAAGGTGTCACCGTGTCACCACTGCTCGCTCAATTCTTCACTTTTGGCGTCAGCCTAAACGCCTGATCCCAAGACCCTTCCAGCTGCAGCCACCAGCCACGCCCGCTCGGATCGCTGGAGCGGCACCGACTCCCCATGATTGGATCGCGGACGTGACCCGACTCCCGGCCACAGCCAATGACCAAGGCTGAGTCTAGCTTCCTTTAACAGAGTCTTGGACGCTTGCCTTTAAGCGGGCATACACAACATGGAAGTGTGTCAAGAGATGCCATCTCGAGCTATATATCTATTGTGCGCACCCTTCCAGCCATCTTGCCGTCTCTCTTTCCAACTCCAGCCTCTTCTTGTACGCATCATGTCAAGGCAGAACACACGAGAAACGTCTGCTGCCTCACCCACAACGGCCCTGCCTCACGACGACGCCGGGCCAAAAATACTTGCCGTTCTTTGGGTCTTGGCCTCCATTTCTGCCATTTTCCTTGCTCTCCGCGTTTGCTGCAAGTTCAAGACACATCGTCGGTTATGGTGGGACGACTATATTCTGCTGGGCTCATGGGTAGGCCAGTCAGCGAAATGCTGGAAACAAAAGCTAACCAGATAAGGTGTGCCTCGTCGTCCACATCAGCCTCGTCTCGTCTTCTGTGGTCGGCCTCAGCTATGGAGTTCGCGACTGGGACTTTCCCCCGGAAAATTTCATTACGCTTGCGAAACTTGTGGCTGTAGGACACCCGTTTATGCTTATCTCGATTATCTGGAGCAAAACTTCATTCGGCGTCACGCTCTTGCGCATCACTGACGGGTGGATGAAGCGGACGGTGTGGTTTTTGATTATTACAACGAACATCTTTCTCGGGTTCAGCATCCTAATTTTCTATGTACAATGCAGGCCTGTCCAGGCTACGTGGGATCCAAGAGTAAAGGGGGTTTGCTGGGACCGTGATGCTGTGATCAAGTATCATATCTTTTCTGGAGGTATGTCATCCGAGTCTAGTCAGAATGGCTGCTTACATTTACTTCAGCGTACTCAGCCGCCGTCGATTTTGCCCTAGTGCTCCTCGCGTGGAGACTTGTGTGGCATTTGCAGATGAGAACCAAGGAAAAGGTGGGCGTTGGGATTGCCATGAGCATGGGTGTCTTGTAAGTCCTTCGTGCTACTATCCCAAACCCAGCTAAGACGACAGTGCTGGCGTTGCTTCCGTTATTAAGACGTATGAACTTCGAAGTTTATACTCGGGAACCCTCTGTAAGATTCACAGCTTGATATGGGTTGTGCTTTCATGCAGCTAACTACAGAAGATGACACCATCTCATTAATTTACTGGGCTCCAGTCGAGACTGCCACCACCATGGTCGCTTCTTCAATCCCCGTCCTTCGCGTTCTTGTTCGACAAGTCCGCTCGTCTGCGAAACAATACTATCTCGCCGACGAGAGAACTGATTTTGGGAGGGATAGCCAAAACCGCAAGATCGCCATTATTGCGAGGAACCAAAGTCGAGGTGACGACCAGAGCGATAAGAGCATTCTTAATCAGGCAGCGGGTGGAGTGCTCGTAACGCACGAGCTGTCGGTCAACTACCCGGATTCCAAAGACCAAGACAGCTTGGGTGGGTACGAGATGGACACGTTGGAACATTGACCCATTTTCAGATATGCCATTCATACTTGGGGCTGGTCTTATTGCTGTTAATGATGGGGTCCTGATCTTATACCTTTCGAAATGGCGGTCCATCACGTCCACACAGGGGAAGTGTCGCAAGTCTTGAAGAAGAATCCTATTTGGGAATATCGCCACCACTCACCGATGCCCGACTTTGTGATCTCGTGAATGAGCTGCGAACACAGACCAGCCAACGGCAATGCCTTGTTCTGCGAGACACCTCTCTCCCCCTTGTTCGAAGTGACAGTTGTCCGTTGGAGGCATCAACCCATTCTTCGCGCCATATCCGGACAAAAGAACGGCAAGGTCATTCCTAGAAGGACCAAATGTCCTGTTCCGAGTATATCGAATACGCGCTCGATGATATTCTGTAGCAAAAGCAGAACATGAGCAGCTCCTGACGGCTCAATCCGAGTTCCGGGGCCCTCAGTCCGAGCCCGGCTCCATATCAGCTTAGAACGGCACGCAGCTTGGCTTAGGAACGGAAATGGACTATGGTGAACGTGAGTTTCGTCTCCGATTCTTCGGGTATCTTGACACCAGAGCCATCAGGGGTCTTATGGTTTGCCCTTCTTTGCGCCTGTTCGCTGCTCGGGGCCGGGGGACCCTCCAAACGCTGTTTTTGTCCCAGTTGCGGTTACACATCGAGTTCTTCGGGAAAATGTCCAAATTGCCATTGGTAAAGGTCTTTAGCAGCTAGGGTTTTCAATGGGCCTTGTCGTCGCGGGATCTACACATGTCACAATAACAGGCACAAAGCGGCGTGAAATGAACTTGCCAGGGCTTCTTCATAGCTAGACTGCTTGGATACTATTATTAATATAAATGTCTCTCCTAGACTCGAGGATTGTGTTCGATGTCGCCAGCCGGTTGCAGAAACAGTCTCCGGAGAACGACGCTGCTCTGCGAGTAGGCCATCGTGGCGCTTCGTCTGAACTCCTTCTAGCGCCGCCACCAGAAACCTCTTTGAGCTGTTGAATCCTTATCATATGGCGTGTAGCGACCTCCAGATTGCCTACCCTGCTCCTGCTGGGGGGCTGGGGGCTATCCCAGAGCCACAGTCGGTTCGTGGCCCCTTAATGCTTTACGGGGCGATCCCGAACCACCCCTGGATCCCTTAGAGCCGGATCTCTAGGACGTAGCCTGTGGCATAGCACTCGCTGGAGCTGCTGGAGCCGACCCAGATCCGTCCTCCCAAACTGACGGCTCCGGCCCGGTCGCTCCTCTCCCTCAGGACGAAATTCCTCCACTATCTCACTAATAGATAGCGGCGTGAGCGTCCCCCACTTTTCTCTCAAATCAACGACAAGTTCCAATTAGCAATAGCGCCAGTGCGCCACTTCAAGGTTTCAATCGACAGTATCAATCGGCAATGGGGTCCCGAGTTGCCATCTAACGAAAACAGGAACTACACGTCGAGCAAGGGGGGCGTCTTGTTTTTAAAAGTAATTACATCTCTCTAGGGTAATATATGTATAAAAAAAAAAAAAAAAAAAAAAGAGTAAATGCAAGTTCAGCCCTCTTAGTCCCCTTTTCTAGCCCCCCACCTCTACGGAGGGCTCTTTTAAAAGTCTTTTTCAAGCGCTAGTTTGAAAAAGGAAATCCGACGACTGTGGCTTGGTTAAGTACATTAAGTACTTTTTATAGTGCCTTATCCGCTAAAGGCTGCTAATTTTACAGCAGCCTATCCTCACTGTATTACATTCTAATCCCCCTAGCACCCCTAAAACTATAGTGGATGTAGCAACTAACTCATTGTGGCTGGATTCTACACCTTGTATCTTAGGTAACTAACAAGGATTGAGAGATGTGGCGCATTTAGCGCTTGGAACAGACTTTGAAAGGGCCCTCCGTAAAGCTTTCCCAGATGCCAAGCGACCTTGCCGATAACACCTCAAGGGTTAAGATCCTCCCTTGTACATAGTAGAACCAGAGCCCTGGTGCCTCTTCCACGTGTCGCGGGCACTGACAGGGTATGGGAACACCCGGTGACCCACACCGTTGCATTTGCTTAGCTTTCGCTCTCGTCGTCCACTTCGGCGAGTTTCCTCTTCTCGCTGGGCATTCTCGCCCTGTCCTGCAAATACTGTCATCGAGCTAATGCCAGCCTTCCTCCTTCCCGCTTTCCTTCCTGTATATTAGAATCTTGGAGCCTGGCGTCGTGCGAATTGCTCTCTTAACGCCTCGCCGTCTTGGCGTTCATACCGGATCGGACCTGAGTTTGTGCAACACAGGGTCGCCCATGAGGTTGATTCTCTAAGATTAAAAACGAGAGGACTAAGCTATTATTGTAAGCTGGCCGGATTAGCCGCGGTCTGGATCCCTGACGAACGGCCGGCATCTCCCGAGACAGTATGTGTGCACAGGAGCGTTGCGCCATCCCAATTATGCTAGTCTCTACTTTATGCAAGGAGAATTGCATAGCCCCACACCACCAGCCGGGTTCCTATGCTTCAGGGAATGCAGTAACGTCTTTACCCCGCCTCAGACCTTTGCCTTCTGTCAAGAGAAATGTAGTCTCTTGCATGATCTGTGACAAGTCTGGTGTCGAAACACCATATCCCGCGGTCCTGCACAGAAACTTACTGCAGAAACGAAGATGGAGAGTGTCAAACTAATGCTGATGGGAGCGGGTGGCGTTGGGAAAACGACGATTAAGATTCAGGTATTGGTCCCTTTCCAGTGTTGGAAATTACTGGACTCAAGTTGTCCCAGGCACTTTACCCTCAATTTCTCGACATCTGTGACCCAACGCTTGAAGACTCATATAGGAAACAAGTCAATGTTGACGGGGAGACCTACATGCTCGACGTTCTGGACACGGTCGACGAGGAGTATTCCGCACTGCTTGACGGCTGGATTCAACTTGCAGATGCATATATACTCATCTACAGCCTTACCGATATGCTCACATTCAACGAAATAAGGGCTTTCCATACCAAAATCCAGAGCGTGCGGGAGAAAAGCGCCCCGGAATGGCTTACGAAAGCCTCAATCAACACCTGGAAATCTGGACCTATAGTGCTGGTGGCGAACAAAGCCGACCTCGTAGAAGGGAGGCCAAGCTGGACCCAGGTAGGAAGAGACATGGCCAGGGAGTTGGACGTGCCGATCATGGAACTTACAGCCAGAAACACCGGTGAGGTCGACATCCTCATCGCCGACACTGTCCGAATGGTGAAAGAGTACAGACTACAGCTCAACCGGGGAAACCCTGGACAAGAGATCTCTGTATCGAAGCACCTTCGGAACCCGATTCAACCTCGTTGCCGCAACTACCACAGAAGTGCTTCGTTGTTCTTTAAAACCTTGCTGAAGAAAGCCAAGACTCCCACCTTACAGGACGATGCAAAGCCAGACTCAACCAACATTACGTTATTAAGAGAACGAGACCGATGACTGGAGAGTGGACGGGATATAATGAGCTTTGGGGGATGAAATGCAGCCAATTATAGCCTAATGCCGCGTTTTGTATTCATAGCCAAGTGTGATAGACCTTGAAATTCGTCGTCCGCCATGGGCCTGCACCTGCGCCGAACCCGATGCGAAGTCTGCAGCACGCGGTGTGGAGCTAGATTGGGCCTGATAGCCGAACGCCTTATTTCTGCGCGGAGAGTGTAATCTGTACCTGAAGAAAGGCATAGGCAGAGGGTGGATAGTTTCGCTTAGCACAGAAAATCTCGCAACGAATTCTTCAAGAAGGACTAGGACCAACCTACAAGGTCTGTGATGTTGCTGCCTGGTGAATGCATGCATCTAACCTGGACGAGCTGAGGCCGCCTCATTGCATTGAATTGTGGTGGCTTGCTGGCCAGGCAGAAGGCATATCACTCCTGCAACTGAAGTTGCCAAGTCAGCACTGAACCACCAAGGCCAATCGCAGGGGTAGCAAGGGGGGAGAGACAAAGGGCATCGTACCCGCGTTTGGCGACCGTGGATGGAGCATCATGTTGCCGTGTTGTGGGTAGAGGGGTAGGTAGCGGGGGCAGCTAGTGGCAGCAACGCGGGAGCGTGGCGCGCCGCGACCCAGGAGGAGCCAACATGTTCTGCAAAGGAATTACTCGTCAGTTAACATGTGTGGGAGGTTGGCCGTAGCTTTTGGGCTCACTCGCAATCACAACTTCAGAGTGGGATAGTCCCGGGATACCGGCAGGTTTGATTTGATAGCAGGGTATTGGGTCAAGGGCTACCTGCCCCGTACACCGCTAGCTCCAGCCCGTTTTTTGGTTGCTTGGCCCTCATTGGGCTGGTGATCCGACACGTTGATGAGCTTCCGCCTTTCTTTGATTGGCGTGCCGAGTCCGTACTACCTATGCTGAAGGCATATGCCGAAGTCGTATGCCGAAGCTATTTTATAGACAAGGGTTTACATTAGCGGCGAAACCAGAATTCTGCGATACCGTTGGGAAGACAATGCCATGTTAAGCAACGGGCAAGGCGCTGTCGACCCTTGCAAGCTGAAGCACCCTCATTGAACTGACTCGCGGAAAGGAGAGCAAATTAACCACAGTAGACAGCGCTGCGGGATATGCCACAAGCCCGGACATAGCACACACCGTGCCGGATAGATGCTGAAATTTATGGAAAACGTCTAAATTGATATAACACACGATACTGGGGCGAATTTAGAAAGCAGTCCTATTGCAGACGCGATCACGGCTTCTACCATGCTGTCCATATTTACACTTTGTATTTAAATATTAATTTTATTATTTAACTTTAGCCACCCTCTCCAATTCACTATAGTCTTGCGATACGGTCAAATTCTCACACCAAGTACTAGAACTAGCTCAGGCTTCAGATACCATCGCATTTAACCCGTCAGTCCTTTTGTTGATAGCTACCGACAGTATTAGAAGCGTTCCACCGTTATGGGGGTACTGGGGATTGAGCAGGCCCAGTGTGCGTGAATTTCTCTACCTTACCGAATGTACACTAATGGGCCTGCCGTTAAGTCCCACAGTGTCGTCGAAGGCTAAGTTCTCCAAATCATGGGACTCACGGACATGCCTCGATGTTGATCGTATGCTCTGTATGTAGAAGCTGTTTGGGACAGCATCCCTTGAGTTGCCAACCCGAGAGTCATGCCCCCGCTGAATGTCTTTAAAGAGGGCGTAGAAGAACGCTGTGTTGGCCACGATGCAAGCGCAGAGGACTTCAATCGACGCCCACTACGGATTGACGTGTTCAGCCTCATGGATCCTATCCTGAGCACGGGAGTATCGATGCGCTTACCAGTGAGCGGGATCTCTGTGATACTGACTGGTTCAGGATCATGGGTAGTCGGATGATGGTGATGATAGTAACAAATCCACCGACGCAGAAGAGGAAGATGAGCGGCAGTCTCCTACGTACGCGTCAGCGAGTGCAATCAATACTGGACCTATAAGCGGCTCGATGGAAGCACGTACGCCTTGCGGTCGATTGTTAGATATCGTAAAATCGGGAAGGGGAAGATGATCAGGGCAACATCGGTGACGATGTTAAAGGCCGCCATAGTTATAAGGTTGCCAACCGCCCGCTGGCATTCATCTAGGAGGGGGGGGTTCCATTAGCCGCTGATTGGCAATGAGCCAGGATTGGGTAGACTGCGCCATACGTTTCTCGACGTCCCACATTCTACATACACAACACGTCAGCCACTTCGGCAGGTTCTGGTGAGCGAGATGGGGAATGGTAACATACAAGTGAAGCGGCCGGCATTCTGCGAGGGTGGGAATCAGGATAATGAGAAAGCTGAGGACCACAAACCACCAGAGTGCTAGGTAAGCCGCCTTTCCCCAGAGGAGGACGTGGACGAAGCGGGAATAGAAGCTAAGCAGGCACAGCTTCAAACACCACAGACTGACAATGTCAGTTAGAAGACAAAGTCGATGCAAAATTCGAGACAAGTCAGTAGTGTTAATCGAGGTAACGTACAATAAGGCATAACATATGCGGCTAGGTATCAATAACTTATACGCCATGACATGGTTCTCGTCGAGTTGCGCCACGGTCAGATTCTCGGCTGCAGCGTCGGCCTGGGTGGCAGCGCGATGAACCTGGGCGGGATTCAGGACGAAGGAGAGGGCGATGCAGGCTGTCCGTCCCGCGAGAGGAAGGAGAGCGAATGCCATGTAGGCATCATCGGCGTGCCAGGTGCGATGGCAGGATGCGTGCGACTTGCAGTGCGAAAGCAGGCGATAGCCGCACCGGAAGAGGATGAGGGCGCCGCAGACGCTGGCGACAGCTATGCCGAATTTCACGTCCGAAGGCAACGACATGATTATCGCAGGGTCATCGGCAGCGTTGCGTACCAGGACAGAAACTATCCTCCTTGATGGCAAGGGAGACCTGAGGATTGTAGGCGATGATGCTGATGTTGATGCTGATGCTGATGCTCTGCTGGAGGCGGCGAGGTGGGGCGACAGTGTGGGGAGCGAGACAAAAGGAAGCGGGCGCGAGGCGACAGAGGGGCGAATGGAGCATAAGAGTAAATCGAAGGTGAAGCGCGAACAGCTGTCCCCGCTGAAGCCCAAGTCCGGGAAACAAATCGTTCTTCGGCCATAGAAGGCTAACTTACGTCCTGGGCCAAAAAAGGACGCTTTCGGCGGGTGACAGTTTGCGCTCTGAGGGGGGAAATATGGTGGCGTCAGAGCTGTGCAAACTGTCAGGGCAGTTTGTGGGGGAAGTGTGAAGTGCCACATTGTCGGCATCCATCACCACATCCCCACTATTCCCCGTTGGCCGTAGCTTGTGGGGTTTTGACCTTAGCAAGGGATGGGCGGCTGCGTCGGCAGGGGCTACATGATCAGCTGTCAGCTGTTACGAATACTATCTACTGATCTCTATCCGTACGTGAACGCACCTTTCTCGCCCACCCACTTGTCCTCAAACGGTCAAGTCACCAGGCCGCCTGTCCCAAACCCCTTTATTTTGACGGATTTCTTCGACGCTCGGGCTTCCAAAAAGCTTCCAGACCACTACGAATGTCACTGCGAGGCTGCTCTGTGGTGAAGACTTGTCATGCAAGCTCATGACTCATGAGGAGCAACGGCTGTCTAATCTGTACTAGGTACGCAGAATATTCTTGGTGACGTCTTCTGGTGGCTCTCTACTAGGGCGATGCTGGGTCGGAGAACGATGCGATTCCCCGCGTTTTGCTCGCTGGGATGGAATTGCCAAGGCAATTTGCAGCATGGGTGGCCCCCTCCCCCCCGCCCAGCCTACCATCGCCAAGATCCAAGCTCGGGCATACACATACAACATGTATAGAAGCTGGGGGGGACTATTTGGTCGGCTTAATGTTATTGTGTAATGCGACATTGGGTACGATGTCTCTATTGGGTGACAATTATTGTGGTTATTAATTATTGTGTTGCCCTGATCTATCCTTTAGAGGTACGAGAGGGTTTAAAAAAAAACTGGCAATGTTTGGTCGGAATTGGCAGCCCAACTGAATTCTGTAGGGCTGCTGTGTAAAAGGGGCGTGAAGACAGCTGACTCTGATGCCTTGGTGATGTATTAGATCCAACATCAGATGGGGGGGGGGGGGGGCCTAGCCCGGGGCCTTCGGTTGGGCTGGCTCGTCATTGGGCGGTTTCTAGCACCACGACTGCGCCGGGGCCTCATGGCCGCACAACGGAGCCGGGGTAATGACATCTGACAGAGAACTGCTCTAAAGTTTAGTGATCAAATTCAGCAGCTAACCTTTGCCGTGTCCATCCCTTGTCCGGGCGGATAGCCCTGGGCTGGGCTATCGGGGCTGAGCCGAACCCTTTACTGGACCAAAAGGCATCTTCCGGGCTGCCTCGATGTTTGTCGAGTTTATTAGTCGATGTTTTCACGGCTGAAATCTGCGGCATGAATGCCCAGTAACGATACGCATTTCACAACTCCGACAAAGGAACAGAGTGTCTCGATACCACCCATCTGCACTGGCTGCCTTCGTAGATATCAGTGATATAGGCATCAGAGCGTGTCTTAATTCTTGGCCTGAAGATCCGAGACCGACAGACTGGTTTGGAATCCTGAGACGAAGCTCAAGTGACTTCTTAGTCATCATAGGTGACCGCTTTTACCGTCTCTTTCGGGATTCACCTCATCCTCTCAGCCCTCTTCATCTGCATCTGGGTCGGGGCCCAGGATTCCTTCGGGTTGCCGTCCGATCGCTCGCCCGATTCCTCTCTCTGCCGCCTCGAGAGTCTCATCAAAGAGCTCTAGACGATGGAAGACGATCCAGATTTCAACAACAACCCAGTGGACAAGGCATTGGACGGTGCCGAAAGGCTCCAACTGCATCCTGAACACGCCAGCTGCACATCTCCATCATTCATCGTGCCCCACATCAACGTCCCAGTTCTATAGTATCTGGCTGTCCCCTCCATTGAGGGCGAGTGTGTTGCTGCTGGAACAGAGACAAAAAACACAGTTTCTTCACAAGTTTAAGCATCTCAAAACACAATGTTTCCACAGTTGCCAAAGATCAAGCATTTCCAGCCCATTCCAGATGGGAAGCTTAAATCAAGATGAATATATATGCCGCTGGCCGGCCCCAGAAGCTGGGTGTTGCAGTTCTCTTTGCTCTAACACTCTGGTTGCTTGTACCACAGATGCACATCGTTTTCCGCAGTGCTTACGAACCGTAAGATTTCCTGGTGCAACGGCTCGCTCGTCTCTCACACCATAACACGCCTTCACCCACGGTACACCAACACACTTAGTGCCCATCCCACGCAAAACGTCTTGTTTCCATCCCGAACACACGTCAGTATCAGCTTGGTTACAAAGCAATGGAATCACATTGCTCCATCTTCCGCACGCCAACCTCCTCTGTTGGAGCTTCGTCATCCTTGACGCTAGCCATAGCCCATTCACTCGAGTTCATTTTGATGCCAAGTGGCAATTACCTTCACCATGGTAGATTTTGACGCCCACAGGGTAGCAAGTTCAGTTACATCCATTGGCCAGACGTCTAGAACTCTCAAATCCACATGGCAGTTGTCCGCAGCCTGGCCAGCAGTTGCCTCAGGATGCCGGCCAAAGTACCTGACTGAAACCTGTCTCAGGCTGGCTTTCCTTTCGAGCACCTGACCTTGACCATTCACCAGCCAAACTTAATTTCAATTCTACTCGTTCCATCTCCGTCATCACCAAACACGAGCATTTTGGTCTTTCCACACTGGCTACGTCGTTTTCGTGGCCCACTGACATTCTGTTCCCCGCGCGTTTTACCATTTGTCTGGATTCAGGCCTACCGTCAGATGGCCGAATTCCCTGTCCGAACGTCCATCTTCGCTTCCGTCGGCCGATCTCCTTTGTCTCGTCGAGGCCAACCGTCAGGTGTTTTCAGCAAGGAAAAACGGTCAAAGGTCATGGGCTGTATAATTAGATGATCAAGAACCTAATTATCTGCTGTTAAGGCCTTCTAATGGTCCTGATATCGATATTCCTTATGTAGGGTCATATATATCAAGATGCCTAGCTAGATACACCTCTGCAACGGACGTTGATTTCTAACGATTCTGACGATCATAACTGCTAGATTGAATAGCCGGGCCTGGACCCGGCTCTGGGGCCGGAGCCTCACTCAGGAAGAAATTGTTGAAATAGCTGTAGGGGCGTTGGTGGCAGTGGCTGCCGTACAAGGAAATCACAGTCTGGGACGTTAAACGGTTCAAATTGGCTGGCTACGGCGCCTGTAGGCTTGATATCTGGTCTGTAGGTGCTATCTGCGTCTTGCTCACGGCGGCTCCTAGATACCTGTAGCTGCATTAGATATCCAGCTTCCTTGTTGACCCGGCTGCTCCTGCCACTACTGCTGTGGCCGCCGCCGCGGCGGCTTTGACTTTGACGCTCAATTGGGGTGCCATGTCTATGATGTGAGAAGTGGCTGAATTGGATACATAGAAAATTAGCTGTGGCGGCTTTTTGAGGTCCCTCAATGTATTGACGTTCTTGTGGGGCGGCTACATCCAATATGCCTTCGCGCACTCAAGGAGATGTGGTATGTGATTACGCTACAGGACAGGCGGCACATTGCTACCTCTATTCTAGTCAATATAAACGAATATCAAAGGAAGGGTGTATATAAAAGCACACGATATACACGCCATTAATCGGCAAGGAATGATCATATAACTCTTTACACTGTAGTTCTATAATACCGCTTGTTGTGCTGTAAATATAGATCCTGCTCTCTTCTCTACGTTATCTGAAGATTCTTGCTGCGTCTCCCATCCGTATATGCATTGCCATATCATCAGGAAACTCCAGAAGGCGTGTACTGCTGAGCAGGGCGCGTAGGGCTTTGCAAACATCAACGTCGTAGCTCTAATCGTCAGGAGCGCCCGTGTCAAAACGACGCCGTTGTGGCCTGCAGGCTACCTTTGTTCTTCCTCTTCTCTCGAATCGGTCTTTGTTGTTTGAAAGGAAACAGTCTCAGCATACCACTTACCGCAAAACGGCCACAATCGTTAAGGAACCAGTGCCAGTCAGTCCTATGGGGTTGGTGATGAAGAAGATACCCTAGGAAATCTCTTCGCTTCTCATCCACGGGGTTTTTCTCCCCTGTTCAATGACCACATGGTTCGAGGGGTCCTTCATTTTATATACGGTAATCATCCCACTACGACAACAGAGAGTCCCTACACAGCATCTTTTCACTACTTCTTCTCGATGTCCAGCACCCACATTGCCTTGTCCCCTCCCACGACGGCCCAGATGAGGCTCACGCGCCACGGGTACGTGTCGACAAGCAGGCCGGTGCTGCGGTTGCCGCGGAAGAGGTAGTCGCTGCGCGGCACCGTCATCCACGACGGGTGCATCTGGCCTTCGTACGAGTCCGATGCGTACGCCCGCGCCCCGGGGCTCCCCAGCATGCCGCCGTACTGCACGACGGGGTTGAAGTCGCCGTCGAAGCCCACCTTGACCGCGTTGGACCGCACGCGGTCGTCCTCCTTGCCGCGCAGCCAGATGACGGCCACGGTGCCACTGCCGCCAGCCGGCAGGGTCACGATGCGCTGCGTGTCATCCCATGCCTCCCCGCCCGGTACCGTCGTCACCTCCGAGATTGGGTAGCTCTGGTCCTGCGGGTCTTGGGCGGTAATGAGCCGCATGGGCAGGCTGCGGATATAGAAGCCGTAGATGGGCGTGATGACGGGTACCGGCGCCGGTGCGGGAGTTGCTGCCGCCGCCGCCGCCGCTGCTGCTTCGTTGGGAGCAGAGTTGCGAATAACAAGAGTCGTAGTGTTGGCGGCGGCATCGCCAGACTTGGGCTTGACCTTCTCCCTTCTGCGCCCTCCTCTCGACGCCGCGTCCCCGCGCTGCTGGACGTACGCCTTGCGGTACTTGACGGTGGGCGCCAGGCTCTGCGCAAACGGCTTCGTCGAGGCCACCGAGTCGTCCTCCCCGTGCCGCAAGATCCGTGCGAACTGGTCCTCCCCGGGTAGCATGCGCATGTAGATGCCGAAGCGGCTATCAGGCTCACCCTCCACCTCGCAGTCGAGCGCGGCCAGGAACGTCTCCATACCCCAGGGCACCATGGGCATCTCGAGGGACAAGCCGCGGTTGGTGGCGGCGTACGGCTGGTGGTTCCATTTCTGGCGTGAGGCGACGACGGCGCCGCACCCGGCAAAGGCGGCGGGCGAGCGAGCGAGGAGCCCGCTGAGGAGGCTGCCGTCGTCGGCAATGGTGGTCGCAGCGGCGGCGGCATCACCGTCATCGCCTCGACTGGTGTTGGTGTTGGTCGACGACGGTGCCGAGTACGCCCACGCAAACATGGACTGGTCGTCGGATGCCTTCATGATCTCCTCCTGTAGCCGCACAAAGGCCCGCCCACCGCCCTCTCCGTACAGCATGGGCATGTTGACACCAAAGAGGCCGAGCAGGCTGTAGGCGCTGTCCTCGGCGCGCGTCGTCGTCCGCCCGGCCGCCCACGACATGCGCTGCGCGACGCTGCGCTCCCCGATGCCCGCGTCGCCGCGCAGCACCGCCTCGTCGATGCCCGTCGCGAGGGCGATCCGGCCGGTCAGGGCCCCGTCGTCGCGAGTGCCGAGCCGCTCCCACGCCGTGCTGTAGAAGACGACCTCGCCCGGAGCCAGCAGCTCCTGCAGGGTCCAGCCGCGCGTGAACCAGGCGCTCTTCTCAAACGTTTCGCCTGCGCTGCTGCCCGTGACGTCCGAGATATAGGCGTAGCACACGGCTGACTCGCGGTACCACGCGTACATGGAGTTGATGGCCTCGGTCAGCTCCGCGCTGCTCGTCTTGTCGATGCAGCAGGTGTCGACCCAGGCGTACGAGAGCCCATCGCGCACCGCCTGCTCGCAGCACAGCTGGATCTTGCGGTAACCGGCCTTGCTCGTCCCTGCGCCGCTTTGCAGGTCTTGTAGGGACACTTCTTCATCCAGCCAGCGGTGCGAGAGGATGGCGTACTCGGGGATGGCGTCGCCATAGAACTCTTCGAGCTGGACTGTGGCGGCGTTGATGAGTCTCATTGTCCTTCAGGAACCGCGAACCGGAAATAAAATATCCTCAAAAATAAATAAAATAAATAAAGCAATAAAAATTAGGAAATTTATCGCACCTCGCAGAAAGACGAATGGAGTTTTAAGAAACTTGAGACTTGAGACCTGACTTTGAATTGCTTGTAAGTCTTGCGTCTTCCTTTGTTTTAACAGGTTGGCGGAGACTATTCAATATGCAACATGCATAGCCACGAAAATGTCTGAAGATCAGTTTTTCCATTTTCCCCCTCTTTCGCCTTTTCCCCTCACCTGCATCCTTCCCACCTACGTGGCTTTATCCTGTTCACGGACAAGGGCATCTCGGTTGGCGCTTTTATTAGATAGTGGGTCAATCAGCTCGGAAAATGAGAGGTGGGTTATCGCTGTGTTGCGTGGGACTTGGTGAAATTTTAAGTGCAGTTTTAAATAGATATTTTAATATACTAATAGTTAACTATAATAATAATAGTAAAATAAATAGCATTATATAATAAATAAAACCGTACTTAATTTAACTTCTTAATTCATTTTTATTTATACACTTTAATAAATGCTTTATTAAAGTTATAATCTTTAGTAATATATGTTTAAAAAGAAGTAAAAAGTTAAATAGTAAAAAAAATAAAAAATAACTAATAATAAATAATAGTATAAAAGCTAAAGACTTAAGCTTAAAGTAATAGTAATTTAAAATAAAAAGAGTCTTTATTATATTAAAATATAAGCTGTATTATTTTAATTAATTATTTAAAATATATTAAGTTATTAAAAAGCTAAATTAAAAAGCTAGATATTAAAAAGTAAAATTATTATATAATAAAAGCTTTATAAAAGCCATATATTTATTATATTTTAAGCTTATTATAAATTTAAATTATATTTTATGTAACGGGTAATTCGCTAAGGGCTTTAGAAAGCAGCTGACGCTATTTGTAGGCTTCGTTACTGCTTGTTACATCTTTAAGCCAGCTGCGTAGGGCTGAATAGGGAACGCCGTGCTGATTGGCTGCTCTTCGCATTGCTGCGCTATTTCTAGCATCTTGAATAGCTACTTGGAGGTCTTCTTGGGTGTGTTTAGGTATGGAAAATAGGAAAATAAGTTGAATCGACTAATTGAGTGTTATTGAAGGAAGAAACGCATGTGGCTAGAGACGCGTTGTAGTTGACGCGGTTGTAAGTGGGGCGGTCAGCTAAGCCCCTAATCTATAAATGGGTGGTCGGACTTATCCTGTCCAGAGGCTCCCCTTGTGACCACTTAAGCCTCTTCCGCCTCCTCCGTTTCATCCTCAAGATCCCCCGCAAACAGATCAGCCTTAACTAAGCTACCATCTTCCAGTTCCTCAAACCACTCCCCATCATCATCCCGAACAAACTTCCTATCTGCCGCCGTCTGACCCTCCCCGTCACGCTTTTGGATAAGCTTGGTGCACTGAACATAAGCGCCCTTCATCTTGCGCCCCTTGGCGCTTAACGAACTCCTCTTCCACTCGCCCCTCGATCTCCCGACATTGTCTCCGCCGCAGTTTCCCTTCGTCTGGAAGAAGATGGTGCAGTCCTCCAAGTTGGCAGGGTTGTACCCGCCTCCTACGCTGAAGATGAAGGATTTTGTATTGTTGGGGATGTCGATGCACCATGTACCGAAGCCTTTGCGCGTCCAGTCGCCGGTTTTGGAGATGCAGTTATTGGATTTGTATGTGCTGAGACGCCATTTGCGGTTAAACCAGCCCATGTCGTGATAGTTGCATTCAGCGTTTGCGAAGGGGACAATTCCCGCGCCAAAGACCAAAAGAGTGCTGATCTTCATCTTGTACGAATAGTGTAATGGTAGTGAGCTAAGAGGTTAGGATATTGCCTCATCTTAAGGTGTGTACAGGTACTTACCAAAGACTGGTCTTACTTTCCTATCAGACAAATTGCGGGAAAATCGCTTGACCTTTCATTTGGCCTCGTCATGGCAAGCTTAAATATTGTCTCTCAGTCGGACCAACTCATATGCAGTCTTACGGTCACTAGGAGTCAGAGGGCCGGATCGCCAAGGACCTTCCATTTGAAGATCCCTGCAACTGGTCTAGGCTTGACTCAAGCCCACCTTGTGCGGGGTCTCACTCCGTTATGGGCTTAGTTACCTGATATTCAGGCCTCTTCTAATGATCTTCCGTTGCGGCATCCAGCTACTCTGCGGAATGGTTAGAAAGGACGTTAACGATTGTCGGGCGGTGATACAGCAACGACATGCCTGTATCGTAACCAACTTGTTATCCCGTGGCCATTTGATGTTGCGGATCTCGGGTCATCAATATCTCGTCATATCTGAGATCATCGAAGAGAGGTTGGTTGATTCAAGGGACTATGGAACAATGGGATGTGGGTGCCTTGAGATGCCGGCCATGGAATCGCAACACTGTGCCGAGAAGTGTTGAAGCCGCACCCGCCCTGTCCAACAAAGGAGGCAGTGCCAAAGCGAGATCGCCCTGTGGCACAAGGCGGCCAGGGCTGCCCCAATTCGCGGTCAATCGCTGGCTGATTGCTATTACTGACACGTACCAGGGATTGAGGCCCTTCAAAACACTATGAGGAACAGGGAGGTCCGGCGAGGCTGGGGAGCAGACTCAGCCAGGAAGGTGGATGGTTCTTTGACAGGGCAAGCTTTGTGATTAACCGACGATGAAGCTTGGAACGGACTTGCTGATATGTTATTTGTTGGAAGATGGGCTGGCATAGTGGAACCCGAAATGAAAGTCCGCTTTTAGTAGAAATTTTATTTCTCTTTGAGCCACTTATAAACTACTTGTGGGGGCCTATATTTCGGCAATCCCCATAGTCGCGTCCGCTCCCATAAAACTTTCAAGGTTATTGATCAGGGTCAGAGTTTGTGTCTAGCTACTTCTAGCTATAGTAAAATTCGCCTATCGATAAATATAGCATCTTCCTAATCAAGGGTGCTTTTTCCCGGTCAGTGAACGGCTCCCCCCCCCTCCGGGTAGGGAGCGTCCGCTCCCACTGGGATTGCTGACATACAGGCGCCCACAAGTAGCGTGGCTGCGACATAGTGCATAGATTTCAGATATCGTCCAGCTTGGTCCAGCTTCTAACCCCCTATTGCTCCAATGACTAATGCAAAACAGATCGCATATCGCATCGACATGATCCCCGGCATCTCACATGCCATCAAGACCGACCCTCGCATTCGCACTGACCTAGCACCGACATTCCAGCCGGAGTTTGTACAATTTGGCTATACTAAACCAGCGACAACACCTACCCAAGACATTGACCCAAGCCTGTCTTCGTTACGCGAGCAAACCCCCAACTGCCAACGGACCGCCGAATCCTAGCAGCCCATCCGTTCAAGGATAAGAACAGCCAGGTGCAAAGCACGGTCTGCAGGTCGAAGTTGCCGGCCCGTCAAAGCAGCCCCGACCAGGGCTCCGATCAATTACACCGCATAATCTGTATATGTTGATCAATTGGTTGATCAACATGTATTTAGGATCACTTAGTAAACCGTGCACGCGTGCACGTCCCACGGAGCCCTGGCCCCGACTGGGTCGGGACGGGGGAGGCGGCGCTGTGATGACCCGAACCCATGGGGTAACTTGCGCCCCATGCAAAATAACCATAGCATCAGGTCGAAAGCCTCTTCATAAGAACGGTGTTTAGGTATGGGCAAAAGACTTTCGTCTTCGCAAGCCTGTCCGGCTAACAGATCCACGGGGCCTACTCTGAGGGCACAACTGGCTTCCATGGGTGTCAATTCAATGCCGGGGGGAGCATTGCAATCCGTGGAGGCCATTGCGACCACAGGCAGGCGTAATTCGGGGCTGTCGCTTCCTTCGATTTCAAAACTTCGTTCTCGCTGTTTTGTGGTGTTTTTTCTAGCCCTCTGTGGGGATGTGAGGCCTCCGGAGCAAAGAAGATGGTCATTCAGTCATGTGACGCCATCAACCGCGATCCCGCATCGGAGCCGGGTCGAAATGAAGCTTCGCCATCCTGAGCTTACCCATACCATGCGTGGCCTCTCGTCGAATCTGTGTGTTGATCCTACTTAATTAGGTTGACTGGTTGTGTATTGCTTGATGTCCTGATATGTGATGCTGCATCTTTCTCATCACACCTAGTGCACTTGTGTATCTGATGAGGTGTGGCTGGGATATGCACAAGCTGACATGAGGCGCTAAAGAGTTGCGGCGGGGACTGACGGATTTTAGGGGTTGAATACGTGGCATGAGTGGAATGGGGTCCGCGGAATTAAACGTAAGTCGGGTGAATTGCGTCTCTGGGATCCCAGTGCTGACCATCAATTTCTCAGCCTCAGTCAATGGGGTGGGGCTGAAACTTTTGTTAACTGTGCTAGACGGCCTCCTTCACCGCTAAGTCCGGGTTTTGGGCTAGGTATCCCTTTGTAACTGTTGAATTGGAGGCATGTTGGAACACTAGGGCACTAGGGAGTCATGTGAGAAGCAAGGGGTTGTCAGGACTGACTCAGAGAGGGCTCGCTGAGCCTCCGGCCGGCTAGCCTGTATTAAGAAGAAAGGAGAGCTAGACCTCCCTGACCTCAAGGGGCGGGGGCCATAGTGAATAGAGATATAATATATATATATATATTCAAAGTCATTAATTGGTTATATGAACTATTTAATAATTAATAACGTACTTAATAAGTAAGTAAGCCAAACAAGCGAGTAGGCTATGAATACTATATACTTGTCATGACCCATGCTCGACCCAAAGGGTCCAAAGGCGGTCAGGACCGGCAGTAATGTAGCACTCACAAATTTCATCCAATAACCTAGGGATCGCACGATCCACGGGGACCTGCGATCTACCTAGTATGTAGACACTGATGCGATTGTGGCGGGACAGGGGTTAGATAGGGTTGTGGGGACTAGAGATTCAACTCTCTAGGTCCCGGGATTTTTCTAGGGATTTTCGAAGGCACATCATCATCACTGGCTTCAACAGCTGGGGAGGCAGGGAAGCCTCTCAGTTGCGGAATTCAACGGCACTGTTATTTTCTAGACTGTATGACTATCAATTTCATCAAGGATTTCCTGCTTTCCATCATACTTCTTTTAATTCCGCTGAAATCGCCCTCTTCCTGCGAACCTGACCGACCGCGTCCGCGGTCTTCCACCCAAGCCGGGATCTGCTGCTGCAACCTTCATCTTTTCGAGCCTTGCCACCTTCCGCAGCGGCGATCCAACTCGATAGAGTGTCTAATTAGACACTTTTCTAGCTATCTTGAAGAGACCGGCCTGTTACCTTCACCTGCGGTAGTGCTAGAAGCAGCCGCTGCCGACCTCCGCTGGAGGCGGCGGGACAGCGTCTGTCGCGATTGGCCCCAGCGGCCCCGGAAGGATAGCTAGCCATTTGGGTGTGGTTTCTTCCTCGTCCGCTAAGGTCGTTTCAACACCTGAGAGTGCACATCTACTATGTAGAATGAGCAGCTCCTTAGCTATTAATATAACTTGGTTACCTTAATCTACTCTGACCGCTATACATCATCGTATATTGACTATTACTTAATGTAATATTATGACTACTGCTTAGTAAATGTGACTTAACCGTTCTACTAATATCACGGGCCAGATGAGATCAACTCAAGAGGTAATGCTACTATATTATAAGAATACTATAATAAAGAGGAAAGAGAAAGCGGGCAGGCGTATAGATATATACACGCGTTAATAGTCCCTATAGCCTGCTCTGTGCGTTCTAATTATATATCGACCCTACTCTAAGTCTAGTACTCCAGATGCTCCTATTACATCACCCCCCTCTTTAAGGCGCTTAAAATGATTATATAAGCGTAAGTTATTAAATTCTTATAATCACTAGATAATAAAGACTCTTCGTTTCTATTATGCTTTCTTAGGCCCTTAGCTTAGTTTAATTAGTTAATTATTATTAGAGTACTTTAATATATCTATATCTATAGTAATTATATTAACCTAGGCCTATAATTATTTTAATAGCCTAAGTGCTTTTAAATATTCATTATAGAATTCTTTTAGTTATATTAATATATTTTTAAAGTTTTTAATAAAATACTATTTATTATTAAGGTTATATCTAACTTAGTTTATTTTATACTAAAGCTATTTATTATACTTATTATATTATAATTCCTTAACTTTATAAATCTTATATTCTTTAGTACTATTAATAACTTTAAGTAATAGTAAGTCCTTATTCTACTTTAATATAAGATTATTAAGATAATACTATAATTAATCTATATATAGAATTAGATTTATATATTATAAAGAGAGTAAGTCTAAGTAGTATAAATGCTTAACTTATTTTATAATAGTCTATAGCCTTCTCTTCTTTTAATCTAATACTTAGCTAAGTCTTATATTTATAAGTCTATATATATTAACTTAGACTTTATTTCTAATTATAAAATCCAGTTCTTAGTGCTTTTTATTAGCTTAGTAGATTTACTATTCCTATACTTAGTAAAGATTCTACTTAGTAACTTTAATAGAGTCTGCAATCCGCTTAGTATACTATTAAGCATCCTCCTTTAATAAACATTCAGCTTTTATTTTATAGCTCTTAAGATTAGTTTTCTTATTTTAATTAAATTAGAATTAAAGTAAGTAGTTAAGTAATAGTTTTACTAATTCTATACTTAATAACTTATAGTAAAGATTTATTTATATATAGTTTATTAATAGTAATAATTCACTCTAATTATTTTCATAATAGTTAATAAATAGTTATAATTAGTAATTTAAGTACTAATTATAGATCTTAGTATTTCTATCTATCTAAGGGTACTTTACTATATTTAGTTTTTACTTTATTCTAATAAGCTTATATAGCTTATTTATAAAAGTAGTAATAAACTATAGTCCTTAGTTTAATATTACTATCTTTAATACTTTAAAAATATAATAAATATAATAATAGTATATATATATAATATCCTTTACTATTATTATTTAATAGTAAAGTATAGAAAAAGCAATCTTACTAAGCTAATTAATAATTACTTATATATAGTTATATCTATTTTTATCTTTAAGTATATAATAGAAGTCTATTATTATATATTACTATATTTAGTATAGGACTTTTAATAAGTATAGTAATTTAAAAGTCTTATTTTTATTAGTATAAGCTCTTCTATATAGCTTATAATTTACTTAGAATTAATTAATATTAGTTAATAAGCCTAGCTACTAGAACCTTTTAATAATTAATTTAATAGTTTCATTATATCTTAAGTAAGCTATATTAAGCTTATAGTAATTCTCCTTAATAACTAATATTTAGAAAATACCTTTATTTAGAATAAAAATGCGCTAGTTCTAGTAAACTATATTTTTATTTATTATCTAACTATTAGCCTTCTTCTCTGCATTCTCTTAGTAAGGCAGTGATTAAGGAGAAGCCCTATTAGCTCAGAAGATAGCATTAAGCAGCTTCTATCCTTCTAGCACTTAGATAGCCTCTCTTCTAGAGCTAACTAAAGACTTAATAGCTTTAGCCCTAATTAATACTACCTCTAGCCCTTCTCTAAAACCAGGCTTAGTATAGAGGCTGGCTATAACCTTATAGTTAATAGAACTAATTACTAGGTCCTGACTTAATAATACCCTATTCTATATAGCTTCTTATTATGCCTTCTGTATAGCCAGTTTAGATAACTTCTAAGATAGAGTATTTACTATAATATTCTCTTACTTTAAATAGTAAGTAATCTTAAAGTTATAAAGCGCTAGGTCGTCTGCTTACTATGCTTACTTATTATTAAAGCGTTATTTTATTAAAAAATACTTAAGGGCTTTATAGTTAGTAATAATTAAGAATTTCTATTAAAGCCCTAAGAGCTTAGTATTCTATTCCTTTAAGGCTAATACTATTATAAGCATCTTCTAATTATAGATCAGATAATATATTTCTATATTATTTATTATCTTAAAGAAGAAAGCTATAGAGTGTTAGTCTTTATTATTACCCTTCTAAATTAATACTATAGTTATTATACCTTTTAATACATTAGTCTTAATAATTATATTATAGAGAAGGTTATATTAGGCTTAGTATAAGGCTAATAAAATTACTAACTTTATAGCCTTTATTATAGTTATTTTCTCTTTAGTTTACTTCTATAAGATCTCCTTCTTTATTAATAGTATAAGTAGTTATACTATCTAATTATAAAACTTAATGAACTTTCAGTAGAAGTTATAAAACTTAAAGAAGGCTTATACTCCTTATATATTTATTAGTTCTTCTTAGTTTATAATAGCTTTTATCTTTTTTAAGTCTATTCAGATTCTATTTATTATAATTATAAAGCTTAAGAACTCTATCTTTATAATATAGAATTCTGATTTATTAATATCTATTTATAACTCTATTATAATTAATTATTCTAAGACTATATTAATATATACTTTATAATCTTTAATATTTTCTAAATAAATAAGAATATTATTAATATATATTATATAGTAAATATTTAAAAGATCTATTAAAATATAATTAATATAAGCTTAAAAGTATAAAAAGCTATTAATTAGACTAAATAATACTATCTTATACTTATAAGTACTATACTAAGTCTTAAAAGCTATAAAATCCTTAGATTCTAAAGATATTTATATTTAATAAAAGGCTTATTAAATATTAAGTTTTATAAATACTTTTGCCTTTACTAGCCTTAACTGAGTTTCTTTTATTAAAAGTAGTATATAATATTTCTTTACTATTAATTTATTAAACTTTTTATAATCTATATAAAAGTACTATTTACTATTCTTTTTTTTTATAAATAGGATTAGTAATATATATAGCGCATTACTTACTAATATAATAAATCCTTTTTATAAGTACTCTTTAATATAGTTCCTTATTACTTCTAGCTATTTAAAGCTTAACTTATATATTAATAAGACCTTCTAATTATTAAGGATTAGCTCTTTTAATTCTAGCTTTATATTAACACTTAGTTAGTAAAGTAATAAGGTATTAGACTTAGCTTTAAAGAAAGTATATTATAAGTATAAGTACTATTAAAGTAACTTTAACTCTACCTTCTCCTTTAATTTAAGTATATCTTTATAAAAGTTCTTTTTTTTAGTTTTTCTTTATTCTAGTCATTCTTTAATAATCTTATCGATTTCCTAAAGAGTAACTTTACTAATCTATTTAATATCCTCCTACTTAACTACCCTCTCCTATTACTTACTAATACTAATAATACTAATTTTAATTATAACTCTCTTAGTATTAATTATTAGTTATTATAATAAGTTAGCTTAGATTATTATTAGCTTAGTATTAAAGTCTTTTATTAAGAGAGAGAGTATTGTATTTTTTAATACTTTATTTATCTTAGCTATATTCTTTTTAGTATTATCTAACTATTGTCTCTTTAGTAAGCAATCTCTTCTCCTAAGGATCTGATCCTTGCGAGCCTTCTTTCATTCTGCACTTAGTTAATTATATTATTCTATATTAGCTTAGTCTACTAGCCTTAAATAGCGAAGGCCTTTTAATAAAGACATTAGTATTATAATATTACTATTAGAATAATCCTTTAGCCTATTATTAGGCTATTATAAATAGTAATATTTAATAGAGATTTCTATATTATACTTTTTAAACTACTTCTTTCTAATAATTAAATCCTAATATATCCTAAGTTCTAATATTAGATAATTTAACTATTATTTACTATCTATATTTAGTATTATTACTATAATATAAGTAATCTATTATTATCTGCCTTTATATCCTTTAATAGTAAGTCCCTGCCTTAGGATTAGGATTTAATAGCTCTATAGTTATTAATATATCCTTAGGGCTAGATCCTTATTTATAAAGATATAACTATCCGCTCTAGTATTATATAGACCTTTAACTTTAATTACTAATTCTAAACTTACTATTATATAGAGATAATAAAGCTTCTTCTTACTAAGTAGTTTATTTATATTAATTAAGCTTTTATTAAAGATTAGTAATTATAATTTAAGTCTTAAAGAAGAGACTTCCCTTAGGACTTATCTTTTTCTAACTTAGAGAATGACTTATCTAATTTATTAAGGATTATAATAATAATTATCCGCTTTACTTTCTTAGCCTTAGTATAAACTTTATTCACTTTACTTCTCTTTAGATACTCTTAGTAAGTATAGCTAACTTTCTTATACTTAAAGCACTTCTTTTCTTTAGCTAGCTTATAAACCTCTAAGTCTTTAAAAGTCTATTTATTATTAATCTTAGTCTTTAAATACTTAGGTATTAAAGTTACTAACTTTTTAATATCCTTCTTTCTAGTAGTAATACTATTACTCTTACTAGTTTATAACTTATTAGTCTTTTTACTATCTTTCTTTATTAAGGTCTTTATATAGGCCTCTTTTATTACTATAATATTACTAAGTATTATTATAAAAGTATTAAAGCTTACCTCTTTAGTAAAGCATTATATAATTATAATACGTTTTATTTTTACTAGCACTTTATTATAGAGCTCTTCTTTCTAATCCCTTTTAAGGATCTTAGTATTATTCGCTATAGTTAAGAACTTAATATAGAAGCTATGCTAGCTACTATTAATATAGTATCTTAAGGCCTTAAACTCTTCTTATATTTTGATCTTCTTATTCTTATTCTAAAAGAAGGTTATTAAGGCTTAGAAGATATCTTTAGTAGTCTTAAAAGCATCTTCTTTTACATTCTTAAATATATAGAGGCATAAATAGGTAGCTATAATACCCTTATAATAACTGAAAATATAATATACTTTATCCTCCTCTTTAGAGTAGTCTTATAAGCTGTTATATTATAGCTTATATCTGGCTTTAATAAGCTAGTCTTTAAAGTCCGGTTCTTTACTATTATTAAGCTTAGGTAAGTCACTCTCCTGCTTTTAGTATAGCTTAGTCTTAGCTATTATCTCACTCCTAAGAGGTATATCTTTATAAAAAGGGGCAGTATATTATACTGCTTTTAATTATACTAGTTCCTTATTAATCTATACTACTTTAGCATAAGCTATTACTTTAGCCTTAATTGCCTTATTATACTCTTTAATAAGTCACTTAATTATCTTAATATACTTATTATATAGCTTAATAAGCTTATCTTATTACTCTCTAATTACTAATTATTTAATAGAATTATAAGTTATTAAAGCTTATACTTTAGAGTATTTCTAGACTATTAATTTAATATTATTAGTATTAATTAAAAGGTTCTTAAATCTCCTATTTTAGTCTTTTATATAGACTATAAATTAGCTATTATTTATAATCTTATAGGTTTAAGCATTTAAATCTTCTTTAATAGAATCTACTATAAGTTATATAAAAGGTCTAATAGATATTCTTTTATTATCTTTTATATTAATAGTCCTTTTATTATCCTTATCTATAGACTTAGTAAAGTATTACTAGACTTATTAATAAAAAGCGCTCTCTTAATATACTTTATTAATACTCTCTTTATTAGCACTCTATATATTTAATTTAAAGCTCTTAATTATATTAACTACTAATTAGTTCTAATTAATAGTAATTTACTATTTATACTTATATCTTACTATAAGTAGTAGGATTTATAGTTAGATTTAATATAATAATTAACTTTATACTAATATATATTAGAATTAATTAAAATATAAGTAAAAAGAATAAAAAATTATAATATAATATTATAGGCTAGATAAGATTAACTTAAGAAGTAATACTACTATATTATAAGAATACTATAATAAAGAGGAAAGAGAAAGCAGGCAGGCGTATAAATGCATATATATATTAATAGTCCTTATAGCCTGCTCTGTGCATTCTAGTTATATATTGACCCCACCCTGGGTCCAGCACTCTAGACGCTCCTGTTATAACTAATATAGACCCCGGTCTATTCCTTAAGAACCCATCCTACAGCTACCCTATACTATGTACAGGCTAGCTTGTGGACATAACTATTATAATATTAAAAAGAGCTAAACTTTAAATTTTTAAAACTAGCTATCTAATTATTAAAAATAAAATAAAAATAATTTTAATTATTTAATTAAAAAGAAAACTATATAATTTTTTTAAACTTTTGAAAAAATTCCTTTATATAGAAATAGCTAAGTATATAGTATAAATAAGCATTTTTAATATAGCTTATTAAGTAATTTTTTTTAAAAAATCTAAGAAAATTTACATTTATTTTTTAGTAATGTACTTAATAAGTGAGTGAGCCAAACAAGCGAGTGAGCCACTTTGAAATTTTCTAGTATTTATACCTTAAATGAAAATATCTTTAAAATATTCTCTAAAATTAAAACTAAGAGTAAAATAGCTAATAATATAGAAATAGCTCTATTATATATTAAAAAATAAATATAAATTTTCTTAGATTCTTTTTAAAAATTACTTAATAAGCTATATTAAAAATGCTTATTCGCACTATATACCTAGCTATTTCTATATAAAGGAATTTTTTTAAAAGTTTAAAAAAATTATTATAATATTTTCTTTTTAATTAAATAATTAAAATTATTTTTATTTTATTTTTAATAATTAGATGGCTAGTTTTAAAAATTTAAAGTTTAGCTCTTTTTAGTGCACAGTATTCGTGGCTCACTCGCTTGTTTGGCTCACTTACTTATTAAGTATGTTATATAATAAAGCGATTTCCATAATATTAGTTATTTTACTCTTAGTTTTAATTTTAGAGAATATTTTAAAGATATTTTTATTTAAGGTATAAATGCTAGGAAATTTTAAAGTGGCTTACTCGCTTGTTTAGCCCACTCACTTATTAAATACGTTATTAATAATTAGTAAGATTATTTTTATAAAAGTATTAAATAAATATACTTTTATACTAATAGTATTTTATTAGACTTACTAAGTAAAAGTAAGTTTAATTTTATAGCTTACTAAGTATAAGTAAGTTTAATCTTATAGCTTCTCTTAAATAAGTAAGCTAAATGCTCTAGCTTACTAGTACAGAGTAAGTTCAGAGTCTAGTATTATATAGAAAAGTGAGTATATTATAGTTCTGCCAGTTATGACCGCCTGGCCCCGACCTAGGCCGTGACATACTCTGTATGCTTTAACCAGGGCGTTATCTTACTATCTTTAGTATAGGAGTACTCCTAGCCCTATCGCTATATATGCAGCTCCCTTAGTTATATACGTTTATCCTCAGCAATCTCCTGGGCATAGAGGATATAGTCATAGAGTTCCTATACAGGCTGGGGTAATAACATTTATAGCTCGAGCAGACCGTCTCTGAGCGGCTTATAAGAAGGAAAGGAGCTCGTAGCCAGTAGCGTTATGTAAGGGTTAGGGCGGCATGCCCAATCCGCACAAAGACCCGTTGCCCGTTGAGGCAAAAGATCAAGCGATTCCAGTAAGTTACGTTACTCAATCGTGCCGCACAGCTAATGATAAGGCTAGTCCCGGCCGAGGGCTCGCCGAGCCCTCGCCGCTAACTCTTACACGTTACTAGTTGCAGGGGCGAGTGCATGCCTATATCGAACTCTGGCCGTAACGCAGGGAAGGACATGACGATAATGATAGTATTTGAAGTAGTGTTATAATAAAAAGGAGAGAAATCGCTCCTCCTCCCGTACAAGTACAGTTAGGGCCTACTCCTATTGGCGTCCGGCACTTAGTAAATGGAGTAAGATTAAGAGGTCTTTTTTAATGAAAAAGGCAGTAGGTAATAGAGTGTCCCCCAGTTCGCGGGCCCTTGTGTGGGGCCGAGCGGGATTGACGTGAAAAAGGACGAGACAAGACAATGATTAAGCAGGCTGAGCAGGGGACGGCTTTTTAACGGAAAAAGGATGCGAGACTAGTGTCCTGTAGACTAGATTATTATAATAAAATAAAACTGAATAAAATATTTAAATGAATTATAAATAATACCTCAGGAACCATTACTAAACCTTAAACATACTTTTTTATAATATCATTCACTTTCTCATCCAAGCTACTTTTCTTATACCCATATGAGGACAGTCTCCCAGTCTTAGTCACAGTCGTCTTTGTAAACTCCCAAATTGTGCTAGTTACACCAGGCTTTGCCCAAGGATTCGTTGGTTGCGGGGCGAGAACTGAGCGAATACCCGTGAAAGACCTGAGCTTGAACGAGCCAGAAAACTTGTTAATACCTGGTAGCTTGTTTGGCGAAGGTGCCGGGCTTTGCCCCTTGAGCCCCCAGGCTCCGCCGGCGGCCCCAATGAAAGCACCCATGCCAAAGGTGGCTCCCGCGCCAGCAAAGAGGTCGTCGTCGGTTCCGTAGAAGGCGTTGGACACCCCCACGCTCGGCCGCTTTCACGAGGACTGAAGCTGTGCCGCCCAACGCTGCCTTGGCAAGAATACTCGCGAGCCCAACCTTGGAGAAGAGACGGCTTGTTCCAGCGAGAGCTTTTGCTGGAGTTGCAACAGCGCCGAGGGCACCCGTGGCAGCTCCAATGGCAGCATTAATCGCCACAGTGGCTGCGAAACCACCCGCAAATGTACCGAAATCCTTCTCATCGTGGTGGTCGATAGAGTAGGTAATACCTGCGATACCGCCGCTTGCTAGACCTCCAACAACTGCGGCCAAGAGTACACCCCCTGCACCGCCCGTCGCAACGGTGAGCGCGACGGCACCAAGTACCATGGCTGCGCCTAGGACTACGCCGAGTACGGAGAACCAGCTCCAGTGGCCGGTAGGATCGATGTGGTTGATCGGATCATTGTTCTCAAAAGAATAGCGGTTGAGACCATCGGTGCGAATCAGGAGGTCCAGGTCCACGATGTCATCGGGAGTGGTGAAGCGGCCGACCAGAGGGTAATACCATCTGCCACCAAAGTCCAATAGCCCAGTGGCTTCATCAAGGCGTGTGCCTTCATATGTAGAAGTCCTATCTTTTTCGTCAACCGGAGAATCGGACTGGATTGTCCCGTATTCATCGTAGTCGAGCTTCTCACGCAAGGTCGCATCCTCGCCGTTGAAAATATGGGTGATGTTGCGTTTTGTGTCCGCAAAAGAAACACTCACGGTCCGATGGCCACCTCCCAATGGACGTGTTGATTTCTCGGATTCGTAGGTATTGGTGATCGTTCCAAGCATGTACTCTTTGCTGAACAGTTTGTGCCGCACAATACGCGAACCGTCCGGCTGGGTATGGATGCTGAAGTCCTCACTGACCAGCAGATCCGATGATCCGTCGGCATTCTTGCGATGGAGTGTCTCGCCCTCGAAGTCCGTCAAGATCTCAACAGACACCCCATTGCCCTTGTCAGAATATGACTTCAGCCATCCGAAGCTGTCATATGCAAAGTTGAATGCGGATCGATTGGTGGTCCTCTTGACCATGCGACCACAGGCATCGTAGGACACGTCGAACACAGGCGCATTATCTCTTGTTCCAACTGCTCGCCCAGGACTGTGTGCGATGTTGACCCCTCGCTTTTGCGTCAAATTGCCCGCTTGATCGTACGCGTAACTGTTCTTCGCTCCGTTTCCTGCACGAGACGACTCCAGACGCCTGCCAAGGTAGGAGTAGTCCGTCGTAGCTCCGGTCAGAAATTCATGTCGGCGCACCATCTGGTCCATATCATTGTACATGTAATGATCTTGGACTAGAGAGCTGTTCCCCGCGCGAAGGCTGTGACTGAGCGGAAAGCCATGTGCGTCGTACTCCCACCCGTGTTCAAAGTTTTCCTTCATTCCTGTGCCTTGAACAACAATCTTCTCAGGGCTTTCGGCAGCATGGTACTGCACAACATCAGCCTTCAACGACCACGTCGAAGCCGACCCGCTCGAAAGTGTGCTCGACCTCATGAGACCGCCCCGGTATTCATTCGTCGTGATTGCTCCATCTGGGAACACCTTTCGTACTGCTTCGCCTTGCCAATTATACGACATCGACGTGGTGAAGCATGTCCCGTCCGCAATGGTCAAGTTACGGTCCTTGACTCGGCCTTGATGGTCGTATGTGATATCAAACCGACTTTCCAAAGGTGATGATGGACCCCGAGGATAGACAGTAATAGAAGAGGGTTGATCGATGCCCTGAGCGTCATACACGTAGACCACCGCTCGACCATCTTTGCCCGTCTTTTGCAACGGTCGTCCTTTAGCGTCCCGTTTGTACGTGATAACCTCACCAGCAGCGTTGACTTGAGAGACAAGGTGATTTGCTATGTTGTACTGGTATGATGTAGCAGATGTCGCTGCCGAGCCAACATTCTGATATGAATTGTTCATCTTCACCAGGTGTCCGCTGCAGTTATAAGTGCGGCGTTCTTCGTTGCCGGCAGGATCAGTAGCCAAGACCATATTGCCAGAGATGTCATATTCAAACCTGGACCGCAGCTTATTTTCATCAATGACCTCAATAATGCGTTCTTCCTGGTTGATGCGAACGTAGACCTTTTCAACCAGGGCGAGCTCTGTGGCATTTGCAAGAGGCGTTTTAGCGCTGGGAGCGCTCAGAACTCGCTCCTGTACTCTTGTGCCACCATCGAGGTATGTCTTTGATACCACAATGAAATGGCCTCCATCAGCATGAGAAGGGCGCACGTGAACCGTTGGACGGCCCAGGATGTCGAAAGTAGTGTTTATGCCGCTTGACCGATCCGGAGTCCAGTCAAGACCAGAGGATGCGGGCGCTTTTGTCGGATAGGTCTCAAATGTGTGACGACCGAATGAATCATACTCCCAGAACATCCACGTCTGTTCAGCGTCATCGCCATGACGGCTGTACCGTTTTTGAACTTGTTTAGCGCAATTCATCAGCTCGAAGAGCTCACTTCGGCCATCAGCACCTTCTTTAGAGTAACTCAACACCTTCGTGCCAATGTAAGCCGCGCCTGCCGTGTCCTTTTGTCGGTCAAACTTGAGTTCTCGGTAGGGATCAAGGTTGCAACTAGCAAGGATCGTGGAAAAATTTGTGTCGGTGATATAGGGTCGGTTGATGAAGAAATCAGTGGCTGTCATCGCACTTCCGCCCTGGCCGGAACTCCTCAAGCGAGCTTCAATGATTCTACCGAATTGATCCAAGCGGTAGCAAGTCAAAGACCCATCGCCTCCCAGCTTGGCAGTTTCCTGGCCGCTGGCTTCGTCGTAAGCTGCCAAGTGGACCGTTGAGATGCCAGGTCCGTCAGCCGTCACCTTGACTGGAAATGACTTGAACCGAGCATCATACGTCGTAGTTGTTATTAAGCCAGCGGCATCAACGGTCTCTATCTCGTTACCATGTCCGTCATACGTGAAAGATTTGACGGCGAAGCTATTGGCATCTGTAGACCACTCTGAGGAGGTCTTCAATGTCGCTTTTGGCGAATTGTATGCGAAAAGGCTTAATGATGCATCGCCTTCCTCAAATTCTGACATATTGGCGTTCTGTGCCTTGGATGAAATCTTCTTGCTGGTCATCAACCCGTTAATGCCGTTGATGGTGGTGTAGGTGCACTTCTGCCAGGACTGAAACTTCAACTGGCCTCGCACAGTTTCTGACGAAGATTGGCTGGTGATATTTCCATCGACATCATAGGTGTACACAGTAGCATTGGAACGAACAACAACGCCTTCCTCAAGCATATCAGTCTGCTCAAGTGTTTTGTTTGCATGATAGACCTTCCATGGACCTTTGGAAATGGATACAACTTCGAAAGCCGACTTCTCAGATTTAAGCGCCTTTCCATCTGCCGTCTGCGTGTCGACTTGGCGTTTCTGGCTCGTCAAAGGCCACTCCTGGAAGTACGTCTCGGTGGTGAGGACTTGATCAGTTGTGTTCAAAGTGTTAATTTTTTCAAAACCCTGCCAACCTCTGCCTTTAGTGTTGACAATCGCTGAGGAATAGCTTTTCTTGATCGAGATATTGTAGGCGAAGGAATTGATCGACTTGTCATTAGAATGCGTCAAGCCTGTGACGACATAATTGGGAGCCCCAAGGACGGCGTAGGTATGCTTGGATTTGTTTTCGTAATTCTTCCAAGACTCAGACGACGTGTAAACGTCTGGGTCGGAAAGGGTTCCGTAGGTCACATCAGTTCGAAATCCCATTGGATCTCGCGCCCACGAAAGGAAATCCGTGACATCTGAAGAGTTGTACACAGGGACAAGCCGCGGTTGATCGTTCTCAATCGTGTGAAATAGCCAGTCCCCTGTGCCGTTTCCGTTCAGATCAGTCGGGACGACTTCCATATTCGTTGAGGGCATATCCCCAGCGATGCGGTAGAGAATTACGTCGCTGACAAGTCCGCTGCACCGACCATCGACAGACAAACAGATATAAGACTTCGAGTTCCTTTCTTGGTAGACATAGCTCACACTGGGGTAGTTGGAGCCATTGAGATTGGTCGTATGGAATTGCCCGTAGTTTTCGGTGTTGAGAGGCACTGGGGCGACAATCTCTCTCTTGATGGTGTTGTCGTGTTTCTCAAATCCACCACGACCATCTCCGAGGAATGTAGTGTACGCCAGGACCATCCGGCCGTTCTGGTACTCAGCAGTTGCCAGTACAATGTCTTGTGTTCCATCCGCGTTGATGTCACAAGCGACGACATTGTATTTCACCTGGTTGTTTCGGACGGAACTTTCAAGGGTACACGTTGTTCCCTGATCGAATTTCGTACTCGAGTCCGAAAAGCTGACAGCGGTGAACGCTGTTGCCATAATGCTACTCGCACCCTTACCGTTGTCCTTAATCCATACTCGGACAAGGCTTGTAGTCCCAGTCTTCGCATGAGTCAACAAAAACCAGTCAATCGTACCAACGTTCTCAAAACTTGTGGCGGTATACTGGGCATCTTCCAACTCAAGCCCACCATTCTTAGTAACGCTAGAGAAATTCCGAAAGGCAAGCTTTTGTCGATCTGTGAAGATTTGAACCACGTCCACACTGCCGCGGCCTCTGAGATCGGCTGCCATGAACTTTGAACCATCAGTCCACTTATATGTAGTGGACTTGGTACGGTAGTTTTGAAACCCCGTGCCAATGCTTTGTGACAATGAGAAGCGAACCATGTTGTCACTGTCACAGTACGGAATGATCAAGTCAGAGCGTCCATCACCATTTAAATCGGGGCAGAGAATGTTCGGGAAGCCGCGTGAAACATCAATTGCTGGTAAAAGCGCCTCAGCTCCAGGACCATCTGACGCTACCCAGTTGATCGTGTCGTTAGCCCCTCTAGCTGCAAGATATGTCTTGATGGACATTGTCTTGGTTGCTGGAGTGTACCTGACACATGCCACGTCGGCTAGAGATCGTCCGCTGATGTTTAGAGCGAAAAGGGCGACGTTGTTGGTAGTCTGTCTTAAGGTTATCACCTTTTGTGGCCCAGGCTTGAACAGATCTTGTGGCGAGATGTTAGGCGACGTGTAGCCAAATGTTGATGGCAGCAGCTCAACCTTGTTGCCACCGCTGCCCGATGTTTCGGTCACAGAGGTGAGGCATGAGTCGCCTGTGAATTGAGATTTCGTATAAGCCAGCTCGTACGAGCGATCAATGCCAACATTTCCGTTTCGAATGACACCAATGCGGATAGCGGAGAGAAGGGATGCCCATTTTGATTTGGTGCTCTGAACGGTCTGAACGACGACATCTTCCCTGGAAGAGTATTCTAGCTGCACAATTCGAGATGCAGGCATTCCGGCTTCTTCGTTCGAACAATAGCGAACTTCCGAGAGATAGCATGTGTTGACATCAGCCTGCGAGCCAGGTCCTTGAGCAGATGTGACATAGTTGTAGACGACAGAGTTGCCGTGGCGGTCCAGTTGTCGTTTGAGCCGCCATTCTCTCACTTCAGTTCCGTCTGATGCTAGGACTCGGCTGTCTTCCGTCGTCCCATACTCCTTCCGAACTCCGGTAGAGTCGCGAACTAGGAAGCCAAGTCCCACATGGCCCACCGTCTTGTTAAGACTGTCAACCTCTGTGGTGTATTCTGCCTCTTGCGCACCATAGGTTCCCTTGGTGTTGAGTAGCTCGGTTCCATCGAGGGTCAGTTTTGGTTGGAAGCGGTCATAATCCGCCGGTGTTGTGTTCTTGCCATCGAAAGCCAGGCTTGATGGTGATTTTCGAATGCATGATAAGCCACCAAGAGCCCAACCAAGGCCAAGGCTGCCATTGGGAAAGCCTTGCGAGTATTCCAGTGACAATTCAGGTTCATTCCCGTGGCCAATCCCTGGCGGTGTCTGAATCTTCAAGGAGTAACGCGAAAGACCACCTGAGTCTGTATCAACCTTTCCATACTCACGGCCAATGGCGGCGAGATAGTTGTCCGTCATGATCGTATAGTGATGAGGGCAAGTAGGTCAAGAGAATCGGAAACAAAGAATGAAGAACTTGTCACTCAGGAATGACTCTGGCCTCAGTTCTCCCTTTCATAGTATTTTCTTTGGGTAATGAAGCCTCTGTTCAGAAATGAAGAGCTAGAGAACCGCGTAGACTGCCACATTCCGAATCGGGGACGCGTCTGGGACGATTGCTAGCTGGACAGTCCCGACTGGCGGTCAAGTTGCGACATGTCACTATACAGACCCGGACAAATCAGCGACAATTGCCAAGTCATCAGTCCAGACCGCTTGTTTGTAATCTGAGTCATGACGTGATGGTATTCATTCTCGAATAACTTGCGAGAGTAGTCTTGTGGACAGCAGTCTTGTGGAGAGCAGGAAAAGTTGACCGTATGCGGCACACTGGCTGAATGGAGCGCACTGGTTGTCAATAGTTCCAAAAGAGGCTGCAGACGCGTTATCAAACAATAAAAGGGACGCTAGACCAGCCATATAGAGTCTCGACCGCACAAGTCACGCATGTCTCAGAGGAGGCACTATCGTAATCATGTCTCGAAAATCATGCACCTCGACGATGAAGATGAATGAGGTTAGAAAGTGGCTGGCTGATCCGCTACAATAGTGTCAAATTCAAATTTAGTACATGCACGAAACCCGTTTTGAAGTACCCCGCTCGGCGCTATTGGCTATATTGCCACAACTCATCACGTACTGTAGATGCGTCGCGGCCTGAAACTAGTCAACTCAGTCTTGCATTGCATTGCAGCCAGACTATTCATCAGCTTAGTTTGAATATGATGATGAGACATGTGAGACCTGCTAGGCTTCATTTTTAGCGCCATAACCCTAAGACTATTGCGGACTATTGACTAAAGGCGGGGTAACCAAATTGAATAGTCTCGACTACTTTTCGAATATCATGTCAAGTTCAACGATATACGGGAGGCGGCGACCTTCTCATCGCCATCAGCTATTTCCATTCCGAGCACAATCCACTATTCTCTTTAGCCTCTCTTTCGACCCAAAGTCCTACATTGTCACTATCAGCCTCTAAAATGAGCAACGACGAAGAAAAAGTCGCCTTCCTCAGAATTGGGTACACTCCAAATGGGTATCCTCTTCGTGTTCAAGCATACATTGCAGACCTACCCCTTGGGGGCGACATCAAACGCTTGACTCTCCGTGGGCCCAAAATCATTACTACTCGAAATGATGACGACCATCCAGGTAGTGTGCTGGCTGGGAATCCTGTTTTCGACTACCAAGCGGGAGAAATTGTCTGGTCATGCCACGGTGGTCCTCACAGTGAGAGTCCCTACAACATCGTCAATGTGTGGCGCCTGGGATCCCATTTCAGTCTGGAGTCCATCGAGCACACGCCCCTGAAGGCCAATTATCTTTCGGCCTCTAGCCTGATCCTAGAGAATGGAGGAGTTGCTAGTGTTGGAGTCGCCCAAAAGGCGCTGTTGGACGATGACGCCCAAACGACCATCACGTCAGCTCGACGCGTGGACAACAACAAGTGGACTACTTTTCCCTTCAACACCACGTCGACAGCCTCGATAGGAACTGGCATTCAGCTTTTCAAGCCAGCTCGGGCAGAAATCAAGTACATCTACTATTTGCGGGTGGAACGTCCTTCCAGCAACATCATCCATGTTGACTTGGTGAAGGACGCCAAGTTTCCTATGCTACCCACTAACGACTCTATTCAGTGGGAGCATATTGAAGTCGATCTTGGCTTTGAAGTCCATGGGCAGTTTACGGCAATGGTTCTTCCGGATTTAGAGCAAAAGAAGAACCGGCTGTACATCTTCGAAGCTCACAAGATGCACCAAGGCATATGTTATGCCTACATCCCTCTGCGAAATGACGGCTCGATCGAAACTTCCGATGGCAAGCTCAAGGCCTCTGGGAAGCAGAACCTCAAATCGCGAGTCGGCCCGTTGAAGGTGCTTGAGAGTGACAAAAGGTTGATTCTGCTTGGGGAAGAGTGGACCGGCTCTCAGACGAAGGATAGAATTTTTGCGTACTCGGGATCCATCAAGAAGAATGGCTCTGCTCCTGATGCAAACGAATGGACAAATGTCGAGGTTGGATTCGAGACAACTCAAGATTGGCACGACGACAAGCGATTCAGCTATTCAGCCGTAGTTGTTCCAGGTGACTACCATTGAGGAGACAACGGGCTGTTAGATACATTTGCAAAAGCTAGCAAGAATGCCATGACATCAGTGTCTCTTACGTCGAGTATTTCCCTTGCACAACTCTGAACTTCACATATAAAGATGCATCGTTTGTGCTTCTATTTTCTGGGGTTCTTTTTATCGACTGTGCCCACTTGACGAAGAATCCTCAGACCGTCACTTTGTAAGTTTTGATGTAGCAACTCCTTCATCAAGCCATGTTTAAGTGGAAGTGTGGTGTTGAGACACTGCTATCTGCATATCGTGATGTTCGTGACTATGCTCTCCGTAACACAATCTGTACGTTCCAACTATTCTAGCAGTTTCGCTCTTCGGGAGTTTTGGTTTTTCGAAATATATGAAGGCGGGAGGAAGCAATGGGCAATGACTCGCTCCCGTTATGATTCACGGAGAAGTGACCTTTGTCAAAATCGCGGGACTTCGAGGGATGCCCGAACTACTGGAAAATCTGGATAACGACAGTATCCTCGTTTGGTCTTCTTCGCCGCTTCATGACGTGTTCCATGTGTGGTGGCTGATGCACCTATGATCAATTTCCAAATGGAGCGCACTAGAAACCCGTCCCTTCGCACCCTCATGCAGCACCACTTGTCCCAATACCCCGCACTTGCTTACGTTTTCACAAACTATTGAAGTGTGGCTGGCTAAGACCTTTTTGCAGCACTGCTTGTCCCCTTAGTACAGAAACAATACCCCGCACTTGCTTAAAGGGGTGAGGAGCGTTTTCGCAAACTATTGAACTGTGGCTGGCTAAGACTGTCATCACTTTATCTTCCCAGCAGGAGGGACATTGCTAATGCAAACTATTTAATTTATGATCAGTAACAATACAAATACTACTCCACATTTGCGTATAGCAGTGAGATGCCTATTAACAAACTATTAAATAGTGGCTGGCTGAGACCACCATCACCTTACCTTCCAGCGATGGCGATTCTGCTAATGCAAACTATCTAGCTCATGATGAGTAACAAGACAAAGCATCCCCCGCACTTACTCCAGAATGGGAGTGCATTCTGCACTATGTGTTTTCTCAAATGTATCAATCATTCGATAATGGCCAGCTGAGTGTGCCTTAGTACGGTCTCACAGTGGTCAAGAGGCTTTCATGCAAACCTTCTAACCTATACCGAGTGAAAGTCCAAGACATACCCCCACTAAGCGGTGAGAGTCTGTTAATAATTCATTCAGCTTGTCTAGTGACGCGTCTATAGCTCTGCATGTCTCCAATGTATTGACTATGCAATGGTGCCCAACTAGGAGCACGCTATTATCAGACTATGGGGTCTAGACCCTTTATTTATGTTTTAATTGCCCAAAGGCTTCATTTACACATCATTCAGATAGCCAACTAATTACTATTGCGCATAACCCGTGTCGTACTTCCGACAGGCAATCGTCTGTCATCTTCAGACCTCGAACTTCAAGCACCCTAGGAAATTTTTATCTAATGTATGTTTGTTTCATTTCCTCCCGTTTCCTACGCACGTACTATTGCTAACATACTCTACTCTTAGAAGAAGCAAACATCATGGGTTTTACTCCAGTGTATTGCCAAGGCGAACCCGGCGGTGGCATCGGTGGGTATGATCTGCGGTCAGGAAGTGACCGTGTTTTTGCCCTTGATTACAATTCATCCGGCAAAATGGATCATCTCGCCCTCTACCGACCCAATACAGGCACATTCTGGATCGTACGCAGGGATGGCGCTAATTTCACTGCCGTTTATCGCGAGGGTGACCCAGGCAGAGGTGTCGGTGGTTACGATCTGAAGCATCCCAATGATGCGGCTTTTGCTTTTGACTACGAAAGCAGCGGAAAGCTCGACCACATTGTCCTCTATCGGCCTGGCTTCGGGGCTATCTTCATTCTGAAAAGACAAGGCAATAGGTACATTGCTGTCTACGCCCAGGGCCACGGAGGGTCTGGTATTGGAGGCTATGACCTTAGGAGTGGGGAAGATCGCATGTTCGCCCTCGACTACAATCACTCCGGCTGTTTGGACCATCTCGCTCTTTATCGACCTGGAACCGGAACAATGTGGATCCTGAAAAAGTCCGAGACTGGCAGTTGGGACGCCGTATATCGGCAAGGTGATCCCGGCAACGGCATTGGCGGATACGATCTGCGCAGTAAAGCTGACAGAGCCTTTGCCTTCGACTGGGATAGCAGCGGCAACATGGATCACATTGCACTGTACCGGCCTGGAACGGGGACATTCTGGGTATTGAAAAATACAGGCGGGACCTTCTCCACAGTTTACTGCCAGGGCGATCCTGGAAGCGGTCTTGGAAATTACGACCTTCGGAGTCCGAGAGATGTGGCCATGGCTTTCGACTGGAACCGAAGTGGCAAAAATGACCATGTCGCTCTCTACAGACCCGGAACCGGCACGTTTTGGGTAGTGAAACGAGCCGGGGGGGCGTTTCAGGCGGTGCATGCGGAGGGCGATCCTGGGCGAGGTGTTGGTGGCTACGACTTGAGGAGCCCGGAGGATAAGGTGATAGCGTTTGACTATGATGGCCAGAAGCAGAGCAACCACGTAGCTCTGTATCGATCAAACGGAAGTGGGACGATTTGGATTTTGAAACACACCGATTAGAAGCTAAGTTGGAAGCACAACTTCTAGCGTAGTTGCTAAACTGGGTATACATCTGTTCGCATTGCTTTTCTAAGGCAGAATGAATACTTGATTCAGTACCTCATGAAATGGTAGTTTGTGTCTCAAAATTCTTTGCCGATGTGATACTGGGTCTTGGTCTGGCGGGTTTAAGAGTAAGTGGGTCAGATTTAGTCGTAGGTTACCCAGAGCAAGCTTCGAAATCGATCGTATGATCGATTTGATCGATTTGATCGATTTGATCGATTCGATTTCGATTTCGATTATATCGATCGGACCTGTCAATCGATCGATATCGATGGATTAGACGCACCGCTCAATCGATTTGAACGTCGATCGCCTCATATATTGAAGGAGTCCCGGGTAGGCTGCGAAGCGCAGTTCAAACGCGACGATTTTGTCGCCAGACGCGTCCGGCCAAACATCCTTATAAGCCACTAAGCAGCCAGTAAGCAACGCGCAACGCACGGCAGTAAAGAAAAGGGTCGGCCAGTTATTTTAAGTGGGGAAAAGGGGTAGAGGACTCTATACTCTGTATACTGCATTATAGTACCTTTTTTTCTTAATGCCTTCAGGTCCGCCACTACGCGGTCATTGCTCTGTCTGAAGGCGAGTGCTATTATGACTTATATTGTTAGATTGGATTATATATAAAGCACTTGATCGGGCGGTCATGTAGTGACCTGCTGGGTTAAGACTGCCTATTAGTATAGATACTTTAGGCCCCTACTTTTAGTAATAATTAGAATATATATATAATTATAGCCAGAAGACCTCCTAAATATATATAGATAATATATATATAATTAAGTTATCTAAGTACTATATTAGCTTTCTAATAATTAAGAGTCTTATATACTATATTATTACTTAATTAAATACTTAACTAAGTATAGATTATATATAAGTATTTATAAAATACTTATTAAGAATAATAATAATTAATTTAATTACTAAGCTTATTATAAAAGATATTTAGATTATTTGGTTTAAAATACTTAAGATAAAGGCTAAGAGAGAGAACTTTTAAGACTTCTTTAATCTTATAAATATTAATAAGCTAGAGCTTATACTTATAATACTAACTCTTCTAAATATTAAGAAGTTCTATAAGAAATATATATTAAGTAATTATAGAATGCTTATTAATATTCTATTAACCTTTACTTAAAGTATTAATATAATTATAATTTAAATAGATAATAATAATCTAACCTTTTAAAAAAGGAATAATATAGCTATTTAAGCTTAAGATATTAATAAACTAATAAAAAAGGGTTTTTAAATATATAATATATTATAAACTAACTATAAGTATTATAATAAACTATACTTATAAATAATTAAGAAAATAAAGATTATTAAAGACTAGATTATAAATATAATTAATAAAACCTATTTTTAGTATTATTATTTAAATAAGAAATCTCTTATTAAATAGATTTAGTCACTTTATAATAAGTTTTCTTTTACTAAAGATAAATATAAGTAAAAGGCTTATTAAGTATACTATAAAATACTAATTAAACTGCGCTTAAATAAGATTATAATCTATTAAATAATTAGTAATTAACTTATATATTAAAAAAATACTATTAATAAAGCTTAGAATATTTAGCTTTAAAAAGTAATAAAGCCTAATTAATAGCTTAATAACTTAACTAATACTTTATAATTTATATTAATAGAGTTATAGATTAATACTTATAGTATAACCTAGACCCTTTAGGTTAGAGCTAGTATTCTTACTATTAGGCTAGTTATAGTAGATATTTATATAGTGATTAGTAATTAGCTAGAGCCTTTAAAAAAGGCAAGAATTATACTAAGTGCTTTTTATAGTAAAAGTAGTTAAAAAGAATAAGATAAAGGTTATTTAAAGAATGCTTAGTAAAAGAGCGGAAGTAAAAAGCATTTCTATTAGAGTATTAGAAATAATAAAAAATCTAAGTACTTAGTATACTATCTCTTCTATTTACTTATATAATATTACTATGCCTTTCTAAAGAGATACTATAAGGATTTCTACTTATTAAGTATATTACTAACTATATTAAGTAGTAGATTAAAAGGAATGAAAATAACCTATTTAATTAGATTAGAAAGATTAAACTAAAAGGGTTTATATAACTTAGATTAATAGAGTCCTATAATATAAATACTGCTCTAATAGTTAGTAAATACTATTTATTATAAGATTCTATCCTTTTAGACTTAGGAGTAATACTAAATATCTTTTATAATATAATAAGAATAAAGAACCTATAAGTAGCTCTTTTAAAAGACTTTTTCTAATTAAGTATATAATAAGTATTAATTAATAAATATAATAAAAGAACTATTACTCTAATAGCTATTAATAGTTTATTAAAGAAGCTTATAGTCTTTAATATTATACTATATATAGCTCTTATTATAAACCTTATATCCTTCTTAAAGCTAAGAAAGTAAAGTATTTAGTAGAATATAAGACTAAGAAATAATTATCTTAAGAGATTAAATAAAACCTTCTTTAGAACTATTAATAAGTAAGAAGGATAGTAGGTCTTTAAAAAGAAGGAGAGCTAATTAATTATATTAAATACTTAATAAGCACTTACTAATAGCTTAGTAATACTCCTCTCTAATTAACCTTAAAAGAGATAAAAGCATATATTATAGACTTATAAATAACCTTTCTAAAGAAATACTATTATATAATATTAATAGTTAAATTATCTAGGCCTTAATACTCTTAAGTACTTAATAAGCGCTTTAAAGGGCATTAGACTGAAGATAAAAGAGCCTAAAGGACTATAAAGAATTATAATTATTAACTATAATGCTTATAGTATAGTAAAGGCTTATTAAATAATTAAATAGGCTTTATAAGAAGTAATAACTAAAGTAAGGCTAGGTAATTATATTACTCTTAATTTCTATTTTATAACCTAAGGTTATACTAAATATATATTAATTTAGATCTTTATAAATAGAGCTATTAATTATTTATAAAATTATTATATAAATAATCAGTTAATACTTATATTATATTTAGTAATTACTTATTTCTTTAAGATACTAAAGGTCTAATACTCTATTAAAGTTAAAGTAATTAAATATAATAATAAGATTAATATATATAATAAGCGAGTCAGAAATACAAGCGAGTCAGAAATACAAGCGAGTCAGAAATACAAGCGAGTTAGAAATACAAGCGAGTCGGAAATTACAAAATACACCTTAAAATGAAATTTTAGAAAATTTCTTAAAAAATTAAACTAGGTCTAAAATAGCTAAAATTTTAAACCTAGCTTATTTATAATATATATTATTTTTAAGAATTTTTTTAAGATATACATACTTATAGCGCTAGTAATATAGAATTCGCACTGTTTTTTTTACTATTTTTACTTATAGTCAGCTTAATAAAATTTTAAAATTCTTTAAAAAAATACCATCTTATAACTTTTTTTCTAATTTATTCTAAAAATGTGTTTTTAAATCTTAATAAGTCTTATATCTAGTTTTAATAAATATAAAATTACTTATTTTAGCTATATAGTATGCTTTTCTAACTCGCTTGTATTTCTGACTTGCTTATTATATACGTTATAAATATATACTTATAGATTATAGAATTACTAAAGGATTATAGAATATTTACTAAGCTCTTAGTACTTAATACTTAAATATAAAATAAAAGTATAAAATGAATAATTACTATTATTATTTAAAAAAGCTATATAATATATATTAAAGCTAAACTACTTAAATATTTATAGCTAGAGTTAATAAAGGCAGCTACTTACTTATATAATTATATACTATTAATATATAAAAACTAAAAGACTTTATATAAGCTATTTTATAGCTAATTTTAACTAAAGGAGACTATAAAGCTTAATTTCTTATACTTTTAAGTATATAGCTATAAAGTCTTTACTCTTATAATTAATATATAACTATAAAGAAACTAGCTATAAAAGCAGTTACTAAAAGCTTAGATCAGCTTCTTAATTAATTATATATTTAATAATTCCTTTAAAATATAGAATCTATTATAAAAAGAGGTCTTTATTACTTAAAACATTATATTTAATAAATTATAACTATTTAATAAGTACTTAAAGAGCCTTTAAAATAATTTACTAAAAGAAGACTTTAAAGCTATTTAAAAGCGAATCTAAGAGCTACTATTAATATAAGAATATATAAAGTAATAAGTATTATAACTACTAAATAATAAAGCAAATAAGATCTAAAATAGATTAGAAGATAGTCACTTTATTAAATACTTAGTAAATAATTAAAAATAAGAAGAGCTTAAAAAGATATTAAAAGAGTATATAATAGCTAAGTTTAAATTACTTCTTACTCTCCTATAGTTATTACTTACTATATTCTTTTATACTTTAGCTATTAGTCTTAGTATAAAGAGGTATAAGAAAGGAAAAGCAGATAATAAAATTAGTTATAAAAAGGTTAGTAAATAGCTAGTAAAATAAAGGATCTCTTTTAAAGCAGCATTCTTAGTTAGAAGATTCTAATTACTAAAACACTATATAAATAACTACTAAGCGATCTATAGTAGCCTAACTAGCTCTATTAAATTATTTAATAGAAGAAGTATTACTTACCCTTAGGTCAAACTGAGTATAGTAAAGCGAGAAGCCTAGTAGAATAGGATAAGCTCTATAATTATTATAAGAAAGCGAGAAGCCTAGTAAGATAAAATGAGTTCTATACTTAGAGAAGAAAAGCAGCCTATTATTAGTATATATTAATAACTATTAAAGCTATTTCTTAGCTTATATATAAAGAGATTAAGTTATTTATATTAGAATATAATACTTATAATTAAAAAAGTATATTTATAGAGTTATATAGAGTTATAATTATAAATTAAAGTTACTAAGTTTATAATAAAAGATTACTAAGTATTTAATTACTATTAAGTCTATATTTATAGGCTTAATAAGTATAGAAGATTCTTAAAGATTAAAGCATGCTTTATAGTATATAGTAATTAATAAGCAATTAATAATTAAAAGACTTATATAATAATTTTAATAAGTATATTATTTAGAACTCTTATAGTTTTAATTAACTATTTTAATTATAATATACTATAATATAATATAGTTAATACTTTTATATATATAAAGCTTAATAAAGAGATTTATATAAAAATGCTTAAAAGATATTAGAAGCTAAGAATAATTCTAAAGTTATAAAAAGCCCTTTATAGTCTTAAATAATTACTTTTTTTATAGTAAAAGCACTTTAAGAAGGGTTTACTATAAGCAGACTTTTACTAAATACTAAGTAAGGACTATTACTAGCTTTATAAGAATATTATCTTCTTCTTTTATATAAATAACTATATTCTCTGCTTTCTAAAGTAAGTTAAGCTTTAAATAATATTACTAATAGAAGACTTATAAAAGACTTATTATTTAGAAAGAGGCAAGCTTCTATAGTAATTCCTAAGGATTAAAGTAATCTAAGACTATAAAAACTATTACTTATAGTTCTTATAGTCCTCTTATATTAATAAGATATACTAACTGCTTATTAATTATATACTAAGACTATAAATAATAACTCTTATAATATAAGAAGAACTATTACTTTATAAAGAGATTACTAGCTTTAAAAGCATTAATCTTTATTAATATAAAGTTAGAATAATTATATATATAACTATAATAACCTAACTGGATATAGCGTTTATAATAAGCTAGTTAGCTAGGTTTAACTAAAACCTAGGGCTATAGTACTATTAAGTAGCTAATTAGGCCCTATAGTACCTTTTTAAAACACACAGTCTTTCCTTTAAATATAGTATAATCCTTAAATATAAAGAAGATAGCTTATAAATAGCTTTTAATATGAGTTTTATAAATAACTTAATAGACTATTAAAGCTTATAAGCTTTTATTATAAAGCTATTTAAAGGGATTATATTATAAAGAGTAAATAAACAGGATATAATTATAATATTAATAATTAAAGCTAAATTACTTACTTTATCTTAAGCTATTAAAGAAGCCTTCTTTATAAGCAGACTTATTTTAGTATTAAAAATCGACTTATCTTTACTAACTGCTTACTAAGTAACCGCCTTACCTTTAAGAGTTATTATTAAGTATAATAATAAATAGACTATCTAACTAGTTATAGTAAAGCTTATATAACTATAGATAAAGTTATAATATATTAATATTTATAATTACTAGCTTAAGTAAAAGATATTAAAAGAATAGATTAAAGTAATATATACTCTATTAATATAATTACTTACTAATAGCTTAATAAAGAGCCTATTAAAAGAAGCATTTACTAAATTTATTTAATAGCTTAAGCTAATAGATCTTTCTAATTAATTAGAATAACTAAAGAAAGATAAAGAGTGTAGTTTAATAGTAATACTCTTAAGCTAAAGGGGCGTATTAGATTAGATTATATATAAAGCACTTAATTAAGTAGTTATATAATAACCTCTTAAGTTAAAACTGCTTATTAGTATAGATACTTTAGGCCTTTACTTTTAGTAATAATTAGAATATATATATAGTTATAACTAAGAGACCTCTTAAATATATATAGATAATATATATATAATTAAGTTATTTAAGTATTATACTAGCTTTCTAATATATATTAACTATGCTATAATCTAATTATATATACTAATAGCACTCTCACTTTTCGCTCTAATTATATATAGATTACTTAAAATATTAGATAATTTAAATAATTAAGAATTATTAAGATTACTAAATAATTCTAATAATCTAACTTATATTATCACTATATAAATACTTAAAAAGTATATATTTAATATAAGTAGTTCTTTAATTATTAATATAATTTAATTACTTTAATTTACTTTAATTTACTTTAATTATTATATATTATTATATTTTAATTATTACTTAATATAATATATATAATAAGTAAGTATAATAAACAGGCGAGTGTAATAATGCACTATATAATAAAAAATAACTTACTTTAAATAACCTAAAACTAATAATAAAATTATTAGACTTATATAAGCTACATTTTTTTAGCTTAGTATATCTTAATATAATAAATATATTTTTTTTATAATTTTAAATAGCTTATTAAGCTAGATATAATAAGGTATATAATATGAATAGATTTTTTCTTAATAAGTTAAAAAATAGAAATATATAAAATTCTAGAAATTTATATCTTTTATATTCTCACTTAATAAATATAATTCCTAGTTTGTAGTTATTTTTAGCTTAAATTTAATTTTTAAGAACTTTTTAAAAATTATTCTTTAAGGTATAAAGTTTAAGTGTTGTATACTCTTGTCTATTGCACTCGCTTATTATATACATTAATATTATATTATATATAATAAGTATTTAATACAGGAAGGACTAGTCTAGCAAGCAGCCTGCTAAAAGAAGCCTAGAGGAATTGTGCTAGTGTAATAAAGCTAGTGAAGAAGGGTATTAGTAAAATAGTGGATTTAAAGTGTTATAATAACCTAGGTAGAGACCGGGCGGTTATCTCTAGTAGAACCCTAGGCCTTACTTTTAATAGGAAATGTTAAATCTATTATATATAACTTTAGTAGATTAGAGCACTACTCTAACGGATTACTAATAATTTATAGGGATTATTAGTAATTCCTATACTAACCCTACTTAATTAGACTATATTAGAATACCTAAGCATAGAGTAATTATATAAAACTAGGTAGTCTTTTAGGACTGAATTAGGGAGGGCTTACTAAGCCTTTACTAAGCTAGACTGTATTAAGAAGCTAGGAATAGCTATACCTTCTTAATTTTAAGAGGCAGGAGCTTAAGGAGAAGCTATATTATATATATATATATTATAAAGCTATTATTATAATTACTTATACTATTTAATAAACCCCTTTAATTTAGTTAAGAACTATTATATTAAATAAAGAGATAAAAAGAATATTACTATTTAAAGTTATAAATACTATAAAGTAAGTAGAATATATAATAAAGTAAGGATAGATAAGACTTATAAAATAAAATAAGAAGGTTATATTTTTAGTTAATATTAGTAATCTAGTTATATAATTATACTCTCCTTTTTCTTATTATAGTTCTCTTACTTTAAATTAGCTTAAGAGTGCTTTATTACTTCTTTTTATATATTAAAGTAAGAGAAGTAAGACTAAGTTAATTATCTAATATTTCTTTAGTATTTAAATTACTATTTATATAATTACTATTTAAATTATTAGTTAGCTTAAAAAAGAAGCTTAGAAAGGATAAAATATACTTAAACTTAGAATTAAAAGTATTAAATTAATATTAATTATAATTAAAGTTAGTAGTATATATCTTTCTTTAGAGCAGGCTAGTAGTTTAATTATTTTATAATCTAAGTACTTTAATAGTAATATTAGAGAATTAGCTTTTTTTTATAAAGATTACTTTTAACTATAAATTAAAGATAAGAATGGGTTTCTACTTATAATACTCTTAGGGCTAGCTAGTTATAGTAATATAAGTAACTTATTAATAGGATTTAATAATATAAGTATAGATATATTATATATAAATAGAGCACTTTACTAAATGAATTCTTAATTATTAGAAAGAATTACTAAGATTTTAATAATAAAATTAATAACTTAAGGGCCTTAGATAAGCTTATAGTTAAGGACCCTTAAGATATAGTTACTATATATAATCTATAACTCTTTAAAAAAGGGGTTTATAGCTTATTATATTTACTTAAGTAAGGAATTCTATAGTTATTACTCTATAAGAAAGAGGAAGAGAATATAGTATATATATATACCTTTATAAAGAGAGTAGTTATTCTTTAGTACTAAGTAAGAACTTAGCTTTATAAATACTAATATCTTACTTAATAGCTTTAGTTAGATATTTTCCTTAATATAAAAAGTATTTAAATTAATAAGACTAGTAAGGAATATATATACTAAAGAGCTTAGCTAAGAAGTACCTTTATTACTATTATTAAAGAATTAAAGAATAATACTATAGAATTATAAGTATTAATAACTTATATAAGTAAAATATAAGAAGATATATAGAGTTAAACTACTATTATATAGTAGTATTAGTATAACCTATATAAATTAAGTTTCTTCTATTTCCTATTTATCTAAACTTATATTATAAAAAGTACATTTATTTAAAAGAAGTTAAGTAATTATAATAAACTATTTCTTTTCTTAGTCTTCTTTTAAAATTACTATTTTTAATCTAGAGTTAAATATAGAGAGTAGTAAAAGAAGCCCTAAAGTCTTATTATCTTTAGGACTAAGGAGGCGTAGATAAAGGTTAAGAATAAACGCAGGCTAGATAAAGAGCAGGAAGGTCCTAGCTTTAAAGTTCCCTACATTCATATAGTATAAGCTAGTTAGGAGGATTTTATACTAAGCTAAATCAGAGTAATAAGTAATAGTAAGGTCTGTACTAATCGCTCTTTACTTATACTTATTTAATAGTAGAAGTATTAAGTAAATAAAAGAAGCTAAAGAAGAAGAAGCTATATTAATTATAATAGAATTATATATAGTATTATAAGAGAAATAAGTTTAGAAGAGCTAAGTATAAAAAGGAGAGAATATTAGATCTTTATTAATAGGAAATATTAGCTTATTATATAAATAAATCCTACTTTTAATATTGCTTTAATTCTAATATTAATATACTATATTATTATTATATCTTATTTTAAAAGAAAGAAATAATAGTTAATACTTAAAGTATTAAAGACTAATAGTTTAATTAAATATAAATAGTATTATAGTTAAAATAGCGTTATAATTAAAAAGGAAAAAGCAAATAATTCTTTATATTCTAATAATAACTCTGCCTTCTAATAGTAATTACTATAAATAATAGTAATTATTATAAATAGTATTAATTATTATAAATAGTAGTAATTATTATAAATAGTATAAATTACTATAAATAGTAATAATTATTATAAATAGTATTAATTACTATAAATAGTAGTAATTATTATAAATAGTAATTAGTATTACTTTTAATAATAATTAAAGCTTATAACCTTAGTTAAGATAAGTATAAAAAAGGGCTTTATATTATATAAGTCTTTTATTATATTCTTTTAAACCTCTTTATATATCTCTTCTATTTAAAAAAAGAGTTAGTTTTAAAAAACTTATAGAATTATTAATAAAAAACTTATTAATATGATTTATTACTATATAATAATATATTTAAAAAGGATCTTTATTAAGTATTTTAATATAATTAAACTATATAATAATCCTTCTTTCTTACTTACTCTATTATAAATATAACTATTTAATTAATAATAGTAAATAAGAATAGAACTATAAAGTAATTAGAGTTAGACTATATAAAAAGCAATTTAATAATAACTAAAAGAGTAAAAGTAATATAAGCAAAAAGCAAGAAGATATTAGTAATAAATAATAAGATAGCTATAAGAAGAAGAGCGCTATTACTAATAAGTAAAAGAGTGAGTAAAGATAATTTAATAATAAAAAGAAGAGTAAGTAAAGAGGATTTAAAAGTAGGAAGAAGAATGCTATTATTAATAAGAAGAGAGAATATAATAATAAGAATTAGAAAGAGAATGCAATTTATAAGCTAAAGAGAAAAGATAGTAGTTAGAAAGATACTATTAGTATTAAAAAGAGGAGGCTTAATATTAAAAAGAGCTAGTATTATCTATAAGAAAGCGCTATTAATAGGCTAAGGAAGTAAGATAAAAGCTAGATTTACTAAACCTAGAATATAAATCCTTTTTAAAGTACTTAAGGTCTTTTAAGTATATAAAGTTTAATAATAATTAAAAGATATTATTAATTAAAATAAGATAGACCTTTTAATATTATTTTAGTTTAATAAATAGCTCTTTTTAACTTAATATTTATAAAGATAATTATATAATAAAAGAAAGTATTAAGTAAGCTAATATAAGTAATAGAATAGTACTTTTAAGAAAAGTAAGTAGCTTTAAATTATTATAATTAGTATAACTTTATATTTATATAATATAAGATTAATATAGTTTAGTCCTTTTTAAAAGCTTTTTATAATAAAAGTAGTATAAAGATAGTATTATACTTAGTTTATTATTTATAAAAGAAGTTATAAGACTTAGATTATACTAATTAAAAAAGGGCACTATTTAATAAGATTTATTTAATAATAACTAATTTATTAATATATAAGAAATACTTTTTAAAAGGAGATAGTAAGACTATAATACTAATATGCTTTTTTTATTAAGCGGCTTTTAATTAAAGTAAGGTCTTAGATATATATATAAAGAGTATAATACTTATTAGTTATAAGTATTAATATTTAAAAGAGTTAAAATATCTTATTCTTTTTAAAAAGAAGCTAATCTTTTTTAATATAATATATAAGTTTATTACTAAATTTAATATTTAATATAATTAAGTAATTAGTCTAATATATTAAAAGTATATCTTAAGCTATATTATAGTATTTCTTAATAATATAAAGTTATTATTTACTATAATTTTATTATACTTACTTATATTAATATTAAAATAAGTATATATAATTTAGACTAGTTTAAAATAGCTTATACTTTAAAATATAAATAAACTGCTTAGTATTTAACCTAGTGCTCTTTATATAGTATTATAATAACTATAAGTAAATAACCCTCTTTATATTAATATTATAATCTATAAAAAGGAAAATGAAAGTTAAGCCTTTAAAAATAGTAATAATATACTAATATAAGCTTACTAATATATAATAAAAGAAAAAAAGACTATAAAAGAGCTTATATAAATAGCTTAGATTATACTTTTAATAAATTAAAGGCAGAACTCTCTTAACTAAGTATTAATAGTTAAGAATATTATAATAAAGCTAGTAAAAAGATCTAAATATATACTTAGATAATCTAAGTCTATATATAGTATATAATAACTCTTTAACTTAGAAGAAGTAATAGTAAAGAAAACATTAGAGTAAGTATTTAAGTTATGCTTTTTAATAATATTCTTAATTAATAAGTAAATTGCTTTTATAAAGTAAAATAAGCTAGAGTTCATTAGTCTAGCCTTATAAATAGAGCGCTAGTTTAATAATAGCTATAAAAGTAATACAAGCAAGACCCTATTAATATAAGTTTATAGCTCTTTAGATCATTAGTTTATCTAAGTATTATATAGCTATGAGTTTACTAATAGCTTTTCCTTAAGCTATTTCTTAAAGACCTTCTTTAATTACTTTCCCTATAGTTATAGTAAACTATAAGTAGCGGATTAAAATGAGGCAAAAGACCTAATAAATCCCTTACTATAAGACATAACCCTAGAGTCTTAGGCTAAAGTCATTTTATAGTAATATAGCGAGTATTATACTTAATATTCTGCCTTTTCTTTCTTTGTTTTTAATATAATAGTAAGGTCTTAGAACTAGTAAATTACTTAAAGCTACTTAAACCGATTAGCTTTTTAATATATTAAAGGAATATACTAAAGGCTAATGCCTGAATGCGTATATAAAGTATAAAAGGAGATATTTAAAATAAGAAAGACTATAGATAGTAATATTATTATACTTATAAAAGAACTCTTATTCTATAAGAACTAATAACCTTTATTAAATAAGAGCTGCCTATTTATATAAAAGAAGATCTAATTAATAATAATAGTATTTAGCTTTATAGCTATTTAATTTACTCTAAACTCTAATAATATTAATAACTTAGTAATACTAAAGCTTATAGTATATAAAGAATAGAATAATAAGGCTATTAAAGCATTATTTTATACTCTGTTAGAAGTTACTAAGCAGTAGAAGTATAAGCTTATAGCTTATATAAGAATATTCTTATAAAGAATAATAAAGTAAGAGGTATATGAAGATAAGAGTGTCTTATCAGAAGATAGTTTATTATAGTGTATAGTGATAGTATATGATTCTATTATATAAGGAAATAAGCCCTAGGGGTAGTCCTTCTTTTATAGAGAAATTGAGCCAGCAAATATGTAGTCACTAAGACATAAAATATACCATCAAGAAGCCCAAAAATTCAGCTATTTAGTAGTATTATTTTTGTAATTATATGTCAAGGAAATGCCGAGATATTTTGATTTTAAATCACGGAGGAATTAAAAGCTTTGATTATAAAGCAAAATTGCCTGATTTCAAAGCACGGACTAATATTAGGCCGATTAGCTATGATTGGTTATATAGTGTGAACAGTGTTATTAATACTGTATTTTAGTATATTTAAATAGAATTTTATATAGAATTTTTAAGCTTATTATAAAGCTTAAAACTTAGCTTATTAAAGGAGATATATATATTTATATATTTATTTAGGTTTAACATACTCTATATATATTACTATAAGTAATAACCTTCTTAGTTTATAACTCTCTTAGCTTAATGCTTTTCTTCTTTTATAAGATCTCTTTTTTTTAAGTATTATATTTATATTAAATAACTGTCTATTTATAAGAATATAAGCTATTATTATATAACTATTAAGACTAATAACTATAGGGCTCTTTACTTATATAGCTTATTATAGTTAGATAATAACCTAGCTTTATTAAATATTATTTATAATATAATTAATCTTAATAAAGGAGAATACTAATTAAAAGTTAAGACCTTTATAGATAATATATTTACTATAACTCTAAATAAGGCTTTAGTAAAGAAAGTAGTAAAGTGTAATAAAAAGATTATTATACTTAAGCCTAAGCTAATATATAATACTAAGTAGTTATTAAGGAGGTTTAAGCATAAGGCTAACTTTATTACATTTTACTACTAAGTCTATTACTATATTACTATATATTTTAAGTACTCTATTAAGGAAGTTTTAAAAGTAGGCTTAGAAAAGTATAAAATGTAACTATATTATTTCTAGGCTTTTTAAAGACTTATACTAAAGACTGGCTTTATAAATAATAGCTTACTTAAAGTAAAGAGAGATTATTATAACTTAAAACTTTAAGACAGCTATTAAAAAGACCTTATTATTAATTATTCTATAGTTAATAATATAGAAGTCCTTAGCTCTTATTAGTATAACTAGCTTAACTTATAATAATAGCTTATATATAATACTTTTATAAGCTACTTTTAAGTATAAAATTCTATTTAAATCCTTCTTTATATTAATAGTAATAATAGTATAAGCAAGTCCTTCTTTATTAAAGTGCTTTCCTCCTATTTTTAAATAGCTGCTTTATTAAATTCTAACCCTATTTACTATAAAATACTAATAAGTATTATAAGTAACTAAATATAGAGTAATACTATACATTTATTACTATATCTTTTAGTATATAGTGCTTTTACTAACCTTCCTCTAGTTAATATAGCCGCTCTTTAGTCCTAATTATAGTATATTAAAGACCTTATTATTAATAAAAAGAGCATACTAGGGCTTAAGTAACTAGCGCAAATCGATTCCTATTTATAATAAGCCTTCTTATAGTATAGCCTTAAGTTCTTTAATAATATAAGTATCTTATTAGTAAGCGATTTTTTTTAGTTATTACTTATCTAGTAAAAGCTACTATATTTAACTAATACTAGCCTATCTCTATTAAAAAGAAAAGAGTAAGTAGTGATGCGATTGTAGCAGGACAGGGGTTAGATAGAGTTATAGGGACTAGAGATTCAACTCTCTAGGTCCCGGAAATTTTCTAGGTTTTTAAGAGGATCATTATCATCATTAAGGACGTGAGCTTTAACAGCTGGGGAGGTAGAGAAGCCTCTCAGTTGCGGAAGCCAACGGGACTGTTATTTTCTAGACTGTATGACTATCAAATTCATTGCGGCTTTCCTGCTTTTTCTTCAGACCTCTTTTAATCTGGCCGAATACGCCCTTTTCCTGCGAGCCGACCGACCGCATCCGCGGTCTTCCACCCAAGCCCGGATCTGCCGCTGCAACCTTCATCTTTTCGAGCCTTGCCACAATCCGCAGCAGCGATCCAACCCGATAAAGCGTCTAATTAGACACTTTCCTAGCTATCTTGAAGGGACCGGCCCGTCATCTTCACCTGCGGTGGTGCTGGAAGCAGCCGCTGCCGTCCTCTGCTGGAGGCAGCGAGACGGCGTTAGTCACGATTGGCCCCAGTGGCCTCGGAAAGATAGCTAGCCATTTGGGTGTGGTTTCTTCCTCGTCCGCTAAGGTCGTTTCAGTAGCTTACTAGTTATTTAATTATACTATCTTTTTAACTATAGTATAGTACTAAACTAGTGATAATTAAGCCTAGTTCTATTAAGTATTATAAGAATTGTATAAAGTTAAATTATCTATATTATTATAGAACCTCTTTAATAATTAAGTAGAGGCTAAGCTAATATAAAGCGAGATTAATAGCTTTAAGGCTGCTTTATAAGTATATTCTATAAAGGCCTGAGTTAATAAATATAATTATAAGTATATAATACACTTTAATAACCTAATAATATAAGTAAAGGCAAAGAATTAGAATAATAACATAAGGCAAGCATTAAGTAATAATACTAATAACCTATTTAATAAGTTTTTTATTATTAAAAGCATTAAAGTAATACTTATAACTAACTTATAATAGCTAGTTAGCTTAGTTAATAATGCTTAAAGTACTATATATAATATTACTTAGAATAAAAGTACTAACTTATAAAAAGAACTCTTAATAGTTATTATAGTGAATTTTAATAATTATAATTAGAATTTTATATAGAATTTTTAAGCTTATTATAAAGCTTAAAACTTAGCTTATTAAAGGAGATATATATATTTATATATTTATTTAAGTTTAATAAATACTATTATAGAAAGTACTATTTATAAGATCTTTTAATAAGAGTAACGTACTTAATAAGCATACAACGCATCCAAGTATATAACGCACTTTTCTCTACTTATACCTAACTTTCTATTTTATTAATCCAATCTCAATTACTTAGCATACTATAGCAAAATACTAAGGCTAGAACTCTTCTAGCCCTTTAAGCCCTTTAAAATGACCCGAAACTAAGTCTCTAATAAGCTACTAGCATCTATAAAGTCTCTAAGCTGAGGCTGCATCGCTAATAGAATAGCATTCAATCTTGACACAATTGGATTCCCTAATCGCATTAGCTATCCGATCTAGAGGAATAGATTATTATTTAATTCATTCTTGACTTAGATTTATAAGGATTTCTTCTATAACTATATAATATTAAAGAAATAGCTAACTGACTGCTTGCTAACTATAATGCATTACTTATTAGTAAGTGCTAGGCTTCTAACTTTATTAAGTAATACTAAGAGCTTAAGATATATTTTTTTATAAATATAATTATTAAAAGGCTAAATATAAAGATCTAATTATTATTTATAATTAGTTTAGGTTTATAAAGAATATAATTATAAAGTATAATATTAATCTTATTAATATTTATAATTTTAATAAGATTAGCTTTATAATAGGCCTTATTATAAGTAGAATAGTTATTATAAGTATAGAAAGGTATAGAAACCTAAAATTAGTATAACTTAAAAATTAAAAATAGGTTATAGTTATTTAAGCAATTAATATAAAAGGCTAAGCAATCTAGCTATTTATTATAGTTATAAGCTAATATTACTTTACTAATTAATATTAAAAAAGCAACCTCCTAAGTAATTAAACTATTATAATAACTTAAAATAACTAGACTAATAATAAGATAAGTCTTAAGTAGCTTAAGCACTTTAATTAATATATAAAGAATTAATTAATTAGTTATTATTATCTTTTAATCCTTAATAAGTATAAAAGCTACTATTCTATTAACTTTAAGAAATATTATAAAAAGACTACATTATTACGCTTTATATACTGCCTTATTTATCTTACTTACTTTAGCCTCTTAATATTGGGTGCTTTAAGCTACTTAAAATAGCCTATAGTTAAATAATTAAGTAATTAATTAAATGCTCTATAACCTATGTTTTAAGGACTGGGTTCTTCCTAGCCTTCTATACTACTTACGCAGTTACTATAATAATGAATAATATTAAAGGAGGTTTTTAAAGGGCTAGACTTATTCTCTTAAACTTAGAAAATGTTATATTAAAGCTTAATATATAACTACAGACTCTAACACTAGCTATAGAGAAGGTTAGCCTTTCTAACCCTTAGGTCTTAAAGACTCTAAAGATAGTACTTAAAGCCAGTTTATAATCTAAATACTTTAAAAGATAAGTTATAGGGCATTAAAGCAGCTCTTTAGTATTAATTATTAAAGCACTTAAGTCATTTACTAAGAAAATAAAGGCAATAATGCATTAAATAGTATTATTAAAGTCTAAGAACCAGATCCTTTGATAGGCAAATAAGACCCTTAGTAAGTAGTATAGAGCAAAAAGAACCTACTTATATTAAAGAAGGAAGATGACTATAGATAAGAGGAGGGATAAGATAGATCAGAGGGATATTAATGCGCAAGTAGTGGCTAAATCGTCGGGGGGTAGATAACAAAAGAAAAAATACAAAAATTCCTATTAAAAATCAATAAAAAATTAGAAAAAATGGTTAATTCTGAGAAGAATTTCTCTATTCCTAAATTAAAGGGTACTGAGAATTATATCACTTAGTGTCTTAGAACAGAAGCCTTTCTAACTAAAGAAAAGCTTATAAATGCTATTTCTATAGTAAATTATCTAAAATCAGAAGAAACCTTAGTAATAATTCGTCTTTTAATCGAAGACGGACCTTTATTATAAATTAAGTATTATAATAATACTAAAGATGCTTGGGATTCTTTAAAAAATCTTTATAATTCCTCTGGCTTTACTTCTGAATTTCTTTTAATTAAGGAATTCTTTAATTTAAGCTTAGAAGATCTTTTTATTGAGAAATATTTTAATAAAATAAAGGAATTAAAAGATGAATTACTTAGTAGGGAAATTGAAATTCTTGAAAAAGTGATTATAACCTGGATTTTATATAATCTAGATAATAGCTTTTCTAGCTATATAACTAGCATTTCTCAAGCTCTAAGAAATAATCCAAATTATTATACTTTGGAATCCTTATTTTCTAGTTTACTAGATGAATCTAAAAGGCTTGAAAATTCTAGTGAAAAAGCATTTTTTCTTAATAAAAAACCCTGAAAAAAGAAGAGAATTGCTTTAAAATGCTCTTATTGTAAATTAAAAGGGCATTTAAATAAGGATTGTTATTTTTTACATTTTAATAAAGCTCCAAAAAGCTTTAAAATTATAAAAAATAAGAAACCTTTTTCTAAAGAAAAGAAATCTCTTTATAAAGAAAAAGAAACAGAAAAACCTAATAATAAAAGAGAAGAAAGAGAAAAAAGAGAAGAAGACCTTCTTATAGCTACTAAAAATCTGATTTTAGATAAGCAAATAATAAATAAACCAGATTCTTTTACTATATCTTATTCTTCTAGTTTAAAAGACTTAGAAGACTTAGATTTAGATCTAGAAAAAGAAACAGATATGAATTTATCTATAAGTAATAACTATAACTTTAAAAATCAATCTTTTAAAGAAAAATATATTAATAAACTTATAGGACCTATAATTTCCAATTTATCTCATTTTATTAAAATTTATAAAGAATTTAAGGTAAATTCTCCTTTAATTAATAAAAATAAAAATATATTAAATTTTATATTAAATATAGGAGCTACTAAGCATATTATTTCTAGTAAAAAATATTTAAAAAACTATAAGGAAATATATAAAATAGTAAGATGGGGAAAAGCACCTTCTATAGTTATAAAAGGCTGTGAAAATCTAGTTATTTAGTTTTTAACTAATAAGATATTTATATTAAAAACCTGCTATTTTATATTATAATTAAGCATTAATATTATTAGCTAATCTTACTTAAAAAATATAGTAACATATATATTAAATAATGATATTCTTTTATTTAAAGAAAGATATTTAATAACTAAAGGTTTTAAAATTAATAACTTATACATTATTCCTACTATTATATATAAAAGAAAAAGAGAAGATACTTCTTGATTTATATTAAATATTAATAATAATAATAATAATAATAATAATAATAATAATAATCATAATCATAATCATAATTATAATAATAATAATAATAATAATAATAATCATAATAATAATAATAATAATAATAATAATAATAATAATAATAATAATAATTATAATAATAATAATAATTATAATAATTATAATATTATTAATAATAATAATAATACTAAAATAATAACTATTGATTTATATAAGTAGCATTTAAGACTAAGCTATTTAAATATTAAAACTTTAAGAAAATATCTTCTTAAGTTATATACTATTAAATATAAAAATAATAGTTATAAAATAAAGATTAATAAAGAATCTATTATTAAAGTAATATAGTGCGAAAGCTGTTTTAAAGCTAAAGCTACTAATAAAGTTAATAAAATAACTTATAATAAATATAAATTTTTAGATAAAATATCTACTGATATTTATAGACCTATAAAGCCTGTTACTTATAATAAATATAAATATTTTATTACTTTTCTAGATAAAGGAACTAAATACTTAAAGGCTTATTTATTATATAATAGAAAAGAAGCTTTAAAAGCTTTTAAAGATTATAAAGTAGAAATTGAAAATAATAATAATAAAATAACTATAAAAGAATTATTTTTAGATAATGCTAAAGAATTTACTTATAATTTAAATAATTACTATAAAGAAAAAGGAATTATATATAACTTTTCACCTCCTTATACTTATGAAACTAATAGGGGCCCTGAAAGAATAAATAGGACTTTATTAAATAAAATAAGGTCTATTATATATATAGCTAATATTCCTTTATATTTATAAGGAGAAATACTATTAACTATAGTAGAAATATATAATAAAACTCCTTATTCTTCTATTAATTATAAAACTCCTATAGAAGAAAAAGATAATATAGTTTTAAAATTAGAAGACTATGAAAATATAAAAACTATAGGATCTATAGTTTATTATAAAAATAAAAATCCCATTAGTAAATTAGAAACTAGAGCTTATAAAGGCATAATTATTAGATTTTATAATAGTAATAATATATATAAAATATGGGATTATAAAAAACATAAGTTAATAATTTCTAAAGATATTATTATTCTAGAAAATATGTTTTTAAATAAAGAGAATAAAGAAGCTATAATTAATAAAGAAAAAGAAGATTTAAATCCTCTTAATAATAATAAAAAGGTAACTTTTTTAGTTAATATACTTAAAAAGCTAACTGAATATTATAAAGCATATAAAGAATTTCCCTCTTTAATAGCTCTAATAATAGAAAATAATATAATAGAGCCTTATAATTATAAAAATGCTTTAAATTCTCTAGAAAAAGAAGAATGGATAATTTCTATAAAATCTGAAATTTCTGAAATATTATTATAAAAAACCTTTTTATTATCTACCTTTCTAAAGGATAGAAAGGCTGTAAAAGACTGCTGGGTTTATAAAATAAAAACTGATTCTAATAATAATATAATTAAATATAAGTCTAGATGGGTTATTTAAGGATTTAATTAAATATTAAATCTTGATTTTACTAAAACCTTTACTATTACTTCTAGACTTAAAACTATAAAAATTCTTTTAATAATAGCTATTAGAAAAGGCTGGTTTATAAAGCAATTTAATATTAAAAATGCATTTATTCATACAGAAATAGATAAAGAAATATATACTATATTTCTTACTGGATTTAAAGAATTTATATTAAATTTTCTTATTAAAAATAACTTAATAAATAAGGAAATAAATATTAATATTAATAAAATAAATAAAGAAGAATTAGTTTTAAAACTAAATAAAGCTTTATATGGATTAAAACAAAGTCCTAGACTTTGGTATATTTTTCTAGCTAAATTACTAGAAAAACTAAGATTTTTTCCTATACTTTATAATAAAGGAATATTTATAAATAATATCTTAAAAATAGCTATTATAAGCTACGTAGATGATTTAATTTTTATTAGTCCATCTAATAAAAATATAAATAATACATTTAATAATCTTTCTAAAGACTTAAAAATCCAATCTTTAGAAGATATATAAGACTTTTTAAGAATGAATATCTTTATTAATAGAGATAAAAAGAGCATATATATCTCCCAGTCTAAATATATAAAAAATATATATATAAAATATAATAAATTAAATATTAGAACTTCTAAAGTACTTTCTATAGTAGGAAATAAGCTTATTAAAGCCAATATAGACCCTTTTAAAGAAGATATACTATTATTTCAATAAGAAATAGGTTTCTTATTATATCCAGCTATGAAAACTAGACCTAATATAAGTTATAGTGTTATAAATCTATTTAAATTTGCTTTTAAGCTAGATAATACTCATTTTAAGGCTTTAGAATTAATTTAGAAATATTTAAATAATAATCAGGATTTAGGTTTATATTATGACTGTAATTTTTCAGAAAACTCACTAAATAATATGATAAGAGGCTATAGTGATACTGACTGGGCCTCTGATATATAAGATAAAAAATCAGTAAATAGCTACTGTTTTTATTTATATAATAATTTAATAAGCTGGAATTCTAGTAAGTAAAAATGCGTTACTAATAGCTCTTATGAAGCTGAGTATATAGCCTTAAAGAAGGCAGTTAAAGAAGCTAAATCCCCTAATAATATATATAAATATATAAATAAAGAGCTTTCTTTAAGTTATAATAAGGCTATACCTCCTATTTTAACTAATAATAAAGCTACTAGAAAATTAGCAGAAAATTCTTCATATTTTAAGAAATCTAAACATATAGATATTGTATATCACTTTACTAAAGATAAAGTCAAAAAAGGCAATATAAGGCTTTTCTATATAAAAAGTAAAGATAATATAGCTAATTTCTTTATTAAAGTCCTAAGAAGTATAGAATTTCTAAGACTAAGAAATTATCTATCTTTAGAAAATTATAAAGACATTTTATAAAGAGTTTTTACTTATTTATATCTGGTTTTCTTTTAAAGAGTTTTTAATATATATTTTCTCTTATTAATAAATAAATAATTCTTAATATTAATACTTAAAAATAAAAAGAAATAAAAAAGGTTTATTTTTTTTCTTAAAATAATTTAAAAATTAAAAAATAAGAAAAAGAGTTATTTTTCTCTTTAAATAAATACTGAAAAATATATAAGCTATAAAAAGAAGATTTATAATCCTTATATATTTAAAGGAGGCTGTTAAACCCAAATAAATATATAAATATATATATCTCCTTTAATAAGCTAAGTTTTAAGCTTTATTATAAGCTTAAAAATTCTATATAAAATCCTATTTAAATATACTAAAATACAGTATTAATAACACTGTTCACACTATATAACCAATCATAGCTAATCGGCCTAATATTAGTCCGTGCTTTGAAATCAGGCAATTTTGCTTTATAATCAAAGCTTTTAATTCCTCCGTGATTTAAAATCAAAATATCTCGGCATTTCCTTAACATATAATTACAAAAATAATACTACTAAATAGCTGAATTTTTGGGCTTCTTAATGGTATATCTTATGTCTTAGTGACTATATATTTGCTGGCTCAATTTGTCTATAAAAGAAGGACTATCGTACTTAATAAGTGAGTGAGCTAAACAAGCGAGTAGGCCACGAATACTGTACACTAAAAAGAGCTAAACTTTAAATTTTTAAAACTAACTATCGAATTATTAAAAATAAAATAAAAATAATTTTAATTATTGAATTAAAAAGAAAACTATATAATCATTTTTTTAAATTTTAAAAAAATTCCTTTATATAGAAATAGCTAGGTATATAGTACGAATAAGCATTTTTAATATAGCTTATTAAGTAATTTTTTGAAAAAGCTAAGAAAATTCATATTTATTTTTTAATATATAATAGAGCTATTTTTATAATATTAGCTATTTTACTCTTAGTTTTAATTTTAGAGAATATTTTAAAGATATTTTCATTTAAAGTATAAATACTAGAAAATTTCAAAGTGGCCCACTCGCTTGTTTAGCTTACTCACTTATTAAGTACGTTACTCCTAGAGCTTATTTCCTTATATAATAGAATTATACACTATTAATATAAACTATAATACACTATCTTTAAATAAAACACTCTTATCTTTATATACCTTTTACTTTATTATTCTTTATAAAAATATCCTTATATAAGCTATAAACTTATACTTTTATTACTTAATAACTTTTAATATATACTAACTTTATAAAACTATTCTTAATTATATATTATATTTAAATCGCCTTATTTAAATATCTATATATATATTAACTTTTTATATATAATTTATACTTAGCTTATAAATTATATATATTATTAATTAAATTACTAATTAACTTATTATTACTATTATTAAATCTATTATTAGTATTATTATTAAATACTTTATTAAAATACTAATTAAAAATACTAATTATAATATATTATTATATATTAATATTTAATATATATTTAGAATACTTAGTATTATATTATTATAATATATACTAAGCTTAGTTATTTATTTATTTAAGCTTATAAAACTATTATATAAATATAGCCTTTTTTTTTAAATCTTCTTCTAGCTTTAGTATTACTTTAAGTATATTTAGTACTTTATTTCTATTATAGCCATCTTATTCTTCTTACTCTTCTTCACTCTTTACTATCTTACTTTTATTATTCTCTCTCTCGCCTTTATTATCCTCCCTCTCTCTCTCACTATTTACTATCTCCTAACCTTCTTCACTCCCCTCCTCCCCCCCTTTACCTATCCTTATATTCTCTCTTACTCTTCTTCTTTACTTTTCCTTTTTTTCTTATTTCTTTGCCTCTTTTTACTAGCTCTTAGCTTCCTTCTTTACCTTTTTCTCCTCTTTTACTTATATTTTAAAACTACTTATTATTATACTTATATTCTTTTCCTTTCTTCTATTCTCTCTTATTACTTTATTAATTTATAAAAATATACTTATCTTTTTTTTTTTAATTATTTTTTATATATTCTATTAAAATAGTAATACTAACTATATATATTATATTAATAACTCTCTTACTTTATAAAATAAAAACTAATAAATTACTTTAGTTTTAAATAACTTATAAAACCCTTTATAATATATAATTATAAAATATATTATTATTTTATAAATAAAAATATTTTATATTTTACTATTTATTATATTTTATATATATAACTTTAATAACTTAAGTTTATATATTAATTAACTCTTTATAATATATATAATAATTTATATTAACTTTTAAAACTTTTTAATCTTTTAATTATATTCTTAAATAGCTTAGCCTTAGTATAAAAACTTAGAATTTATTAACTTACTTATTTATACTTCTTATTATTATACTAACTTAGCTAATTATTTTATTACTTACTTATTCTCTATTTTAATCTATAGTTAATTAGCCTTATTTTATAAAAATGAATACTTTAATATACTCTTATTATATTAGTCTTTAATTTATAACTATAGGATTCTTAGTAATATATTATAAATTAATAGCTTATCCATTTTATTTACTCTCTTTTTATTTTCTCTTTCTTACTTTAACTCTTACTAATCTATTAAATATAGTGCTTTTATAGTTATTATAATTAACTTAACTAATATTTACTATACTTTAGTTATTATATTATATATAATATTTAATATTTTATTTATACTAATTTTAACTTTACTATACTTAATCTTATTACTAACCTAATTAATCTTCTTATTATTAAGTATTATAAATTAGATCTTTATATTATATATTTATATATTAATAATCTAATTTATTAATATTAAATTAGCCTCCTTTTAATTAAACATTTAGGTTATAAATCACTATACCTTCTTTTATATAATATAAAATAACCTATTAGCCTTTTCCTTAGCCTTTTACTAGTCTATAGTCTATTATAATTATATAATCTAGTAATATTATTTTAATATAGACTAATATAAAACTAAATACTGAGATCTCTTAATAATAGTAAATAATACTAATATATAATTAGTAATTATAACTCACTCTCTATTAGTATCTAGCCTTATAATAATTAATATACTAATTATAATATTATTATAATACTAGCCAGTCTTTAATAAATAGTTAAAAAACTTAATAATAGTATTTAAATAATACTATTCTAATTATTTATTTATAAATCAGCTAATAGTATTAGTTTTAGCTATAATCTATATAATACTTTATTTAAATATAGCTTAACGTACTCCACATGCGAGTGCAACAAACCAGCGAGTATAACACTGCACTGTACAGCTAAAAATAGCAATATATAACTTTCTAAAATAGGATATTTAATTCATAAAAATCTACAAAAAATATTATTAAGTATTTAAACATAAGAGAAAATATATAAGAATTTTCTTAAAATTTTAATTAATTTCCTATATAAAGAAATAAGTAACTATACAGTGCTAATAAGATTTTTCTTAATAACTTTATTAAAAAAAATTAAATAAAATTTAGAAAATTTTCTTTATAAATATACTTAGCTAATTAACTTTATTTAAAAATATTAGCTATTTTAGGCTTAGTTTGAATTTTTAAGAATTTCTTTTATAAATATTAGTTAAAGGTATAAAACACTAAGACATGCTTAAGTGTTGCACTCGCTGGTTTGTTGCACTCGCATGTGGAGTACGTTATGCCTTTTCCTATTAAATAGTTATATAGTATAGCAGCTTTTTATTTTAATACTTATATTAGCCTCTGTTTTTATTATTATTAGAGTTATTTAATTCTTTTAAATCCTCTATATAATCCATATCTGTATTATTAGTATTATTTATGTTATCTGTGTTTATATTATCTGTGTCTATATCGTCTGTGTTTATATTATTTATATTACTCCCTTTAACCTCCTTCTTCTCTCTCTCCCCCCTCTCTTACTTCTCCTATACCTTTAATCGCACCTAAATGCATATTATAATCTACTACTGCTCCTTATATCGCTCTTATATATCTAGCTCTATAATCTCTTTAAATAGCTTACTAAGTATAATAGTAACCTCCTTTTATTTAATTTCGAATAACTTAGCTATACTTAGATTATAATAGCTAGTATTTATATATGCATTATTTAATATGCATTTAAAAATCTCTTATATCTTTTATAATACTAGCTCCTTCTTCTTAATTAACTATAATACTTACTTTTATAACTAGGCCTTATTAATATAGGCTAAATACTCTAGCTATCCAGTTTGCTTTAACTACTTCTCAGCCTCTTACTTATTACTAGTATTTTAGATCTAAGTATTAGCCTCGCTTTTAAACGCCTATTAAGCCTTTTATTATATAGCTATAATAAACTCAGCTTAATAGCTGGCTTTATCTTTATCCATCCTTTTATTACTAAATAGAATAGTCTAGCTAATCTTAAATTACTAATTACTATACTCTTATATATAAAACTACTAGTATTATATACTGCTCTTTTATAGTATTAGTACTTATTCTTACTAAGCTTTTTCTTTTATATTACTTCTCTTCTTCTATTTATTAATCTAACTATACTTAGTATAATAATGCTTTTATATTTACTATATATCTTTTATAATATATAAGTATATATTATGCTTTAATTTACTTTATATAAGTATTTTAATATATAGAATTAGCTTAATAGTAAATAAGAATAATAATTACTTTTATATACTAGCTTAGTCTTTATTAATACTTAGAATAAATTAAATTAATATACTAATTTCTTTTACTTTTTAATAGCTAATATTATTATACCTCCTTTTAATATATACTTTAGCTTTACTTATTATTATTCTTATTTAATACTTTTAATATATAATAAATAAGTATTTAAAGTTATAAATAAATAGTTCTATTTTATATTAATTATTATATATTATTTTCTTTTTACTATATATAGAATAATATTTTATTATTTTATAGTCTTATTTTACTTTTTCTAAATTATTATAATAATATATTAAATATCTCTTATTCTAAACTTTAATAAAGTAATATATTACTATTCTTTTATTAAAATATATATTATATTATATAATATTATAGCTTTAATTTTTCTTTATTAATAAAATACTTTTTAACTATATTTCTTCTCTTACTTTCCTTTTCTTTTTAAATATACTTCTCTTTATACTCACTCCTTTTTATATTATTATATACTATTGCTTATTACTACTAGCTCCTTTATCATACTGCCTTCCTTACTTGTACATTTAATATCTCTCTTAGGACCTACTTTTAATAGAGATTACAGGTCTTATTTTTAGCCCTTACTATCCCTGGCCGCTTGCGCTACTACCTGAATAACGGGGCCCTCACCGTCGCCTACTACCTGTACTACGGGCCTAACGCTACTGCCTTTACTACCGCCCTCTCCTCTCCCTCTTTTAGGCTCGGCCTGCGCCTTTACTATAGCCGCTCTAGTGCTGGCACATCTGTCTCTACTTCCTCTATCTTCTTTTTCTATAACTCTTAAGTAGCTATAAGTATTAATACTATTCTACTATTCTAATAATAATACTATTACATTTTATTTATTATAATATAATAACTAGTTTTATTTTTATATATAGTTTAACTAATAATTAATATAGTTATTCTATCTATATTTAATATAGTTATATATAGTCTTCTTTTTTAATAATAACTTAACCCTCTTTTTAAATTTACTAATAGTTATATTAATTTAATTAAAATTAGATACTATATTTTATTTAAATATAATCTCTTTTATATATTATTAATTATAAAATCGGCTTTTTATGAATTTTAGTAATAAAAATGTCTATAAGTTTGCCTCTTTTAGATCTTTTATAAGTTCACCCTTATATTATTAATAGTGCGGGTTTTTTTTATATAGAGTTTTTAATGAAGTCGCCTTCTGACTTTGTAAACAGATTACTAATAGGCTTTACACTGTAGGCCATTTAACACATTTTAGAGCGTGGTTATTAAGCACTCACTTTAGTGTAATTTGCATTTAAAAAATCGCAGGCTAATGTTTTAATTAGCTAGCCGCTATAGGAGTAGCTTGGGCCACCTGTATTACAGGTACTTACAGTGGGATTCAGAGGCCCCTTAATACTTTAAAGAAAGATAATCTCTTTGATTAAATCTGTTTAAAATATTAAAATAAAAATACAAGTTAGAATATTATAAGAAAAATAAAGATTAGAGTTTTTAGATTTTTTTAAAAGAAGACTAATAGCATTATATAGCATTCTGATTTAATTAAATAGACCTACTATTAGGTGATTTCTATAGAAGTACTTAAGGTACGGGTTAAGTGCAAATTACACAAGAGTGAGTGCTTATATCAGAAAGCTAGCATAGCACTTAGATGACTTAATTATGTATATATTATCTGTATATATCTAGGAGGTCTCCTAGCCATAATTGCGTATATATTCTAATTACTACTAAAAGTAAGAGCCTAAAGTATTTATATTAATAGGCAGTCTTAACCCTAGAGGTCATTATATAACTACTTAATAAAGTGCTTTATATATACTCTAATCTAATATACCCCTTTAGCTTAAGAGCATTACTATTAAACTGCGCTCTTTATCTTTTCTTAATTATTCTAATTAATTAGAAAGATCTATTAGCTTAAGCTACTAAGTGAATTTAGTAAATGCCTCTTCTAGTAGGCTCTTTATTAAGCTATTAGTAAGTAATCATATTAATAGAGTATAGATTACTTTAATCTTTTCTTCTAATATTTCTTACTTAAGCTAATAATTATAAATATTAATATGCTATAACTTCGTCTATAGTTATACGAGCTCTACTATAATTAGTTAGATAGTTTATTTATTATTATACTTAATAGTAACTCTTAAGAGTAAGGTAGTTACTTAGTGAGCAGTTAGTAAAGATAAGTTGATTTTTAATACTAAAATAAGTCTGCTTATAAAAAGGGCTTCTTTAGTAGTTTAGAATAAAGTAAGCAGCTTAGCTTTAGTTATTAATATTATAATTATATTCTGCTTATTTACTTTTTATAATATAACCCTTTTGAATAGCCTTATAATAAAGGCTTATAAGCTTTAATAGTCTGTTGAGTTATTTATAAGACTTATATTAGAAGCTACTTATAAGCTATCTTTTTTATATTTAGGAATTATATTATATTTAAAGGAAAGACTGTGTATTTTAATAAAGTACTATAAGGCCTGATTAGCTGCTTAATAGTACTATAGCCCTAGGTTCTGATTAAACCTAGCTAGCTAGCTTGTTATAAATATTACATCCAGTTAGGTCATTATAGCTATATATATAATCATTCTAACTTTATATTAATAAAGATTAATGCTTTTAGAGCTAGCGATCTCTTTATAGAGTAATAGTTCTTCTTATATTATAAGAGTTATTACTTATAGTCTTAATATATAATTAATAAGCAGTTAGTATATCTTATTAATATAGGAGGACTATAAGAGCTATAAGTAATGGTTTTTATAATCTTAGATTACTTTAATCCCTAAGAATTACTATAAAGGCTTGCTTCCTTTTAAATAATAGGTCTTCTATAAGTCTTCTATTAGTAATATTACTTAGGGCTTGATCTGCTTTAAAAAGCAGAGGATATAGTTATTTATATAAAAGAAGAAGATAATATTCTTATAAAGCTAGTAATAGTCCTTATCTAGCACTTAGTAAAAGCCTACTAGTAATAAACCCTTCTTAAAGTGCTTTTACTATAATAAAAGCAATTATCTAAGACTATAAAGAGCTTTTTATAGTTTTAGGATTATTTCTAGCTTTTAATATCCTTTAAGCATTTCTATATAAATCTCTTTATTAAACTTTATATATATAAAAGCATTAACTATATTATATTATAATATATTATAATTAAAATAGTTAATTAGGACTATAAAGGTCTTAAATAATATGCTTATTAAGGTTATTATATAAGTTTCTTAGCTATTAATCGCTTATTAATTATTATATATTATAAAATATACTTTAATCTTTAAGAATCTCTTATACTTATTAAGCTTATAAATATAGACTTAATAATAACTAAGTACTTAATAATCTTTTACTATAAACTTAGTAATTTTAATTTATAATTATAACTCTATATAATTCTATAAATATACTTTCTTAATTATAAGTATTATATCTTAGTATAAATAACTTAATCTCTTTATATATAAGCTAAGAAATAGCTCTAATAGTTACTAATATATACTAATAATAAGCTGCCTTTCCTCCCTAAGTATAAAGCTCGTCTTATCCTACTAGGCTTCTTACTTTCTTATAGTAATTATAGAGCTTATCCTATTCTGCTAGGCTTCTTGCTTTTTTATACTTAGTTCAATCTAAGGGCGAATAATACTTCTTCTATTAAATGATCTAATGGAGCTAGCTAGGCTACTATAGACTGCTCGGCGGTTGCTTATATAGTGTTTTAATAATTAAAGTCTTCTGATTAGGAATGCTGCTTTAAAGGAGATCCTTTATCTTATTAGCTATTTACTAACCTTTTTATAACTAATCTTATTATTTACTTCTCTTTCCTTATATCCCTTTATACTAAGACTAATAGCTAAAGTATAGAAAAATGTAGTAAGTAATAACTATAAGAAAGTAAGAAGTAATTTAAACTTAGCTATTATATACCCTTCTAATATCTCTTTAGGCTCTTCTTATTCTTAATTACTTACTAAGTATTTAGTAAAGTAACTATCTTCTAACCTATCTTAGATCTTATTTACTTTATTATCTAGCGGTTATAATACTTACTACTTTATATATTCTTATATTAATAGTAGCTTCTAGATCTACTTTTAAATAGCCTTAAGATCTTCTTTTAATAAATTGTCCTAAAGGCTTTTTAAGCGCTTATTAAATAGTTACTATTTATTAAACATAATATCCTAAGTAATAAAGACCTCTTTCTATAATGGATTTTATATTCTAAAGGAATTGCTAGATATATAACTAATTAAGAAGCCAATCCAGGCTCTTAGTAACTGCCTTTATAACCAGTTCTTTTATAGCTATGCATTGGTTATAAGAGTGAAGACTTTATAACTATATGCTTAGAAGTATAAGAGATCAGGCTTTATAGTCTCCTCTAGCTAAAATTAGTTATAGAATAGCTTATATAAGGTCTTTTAGTTCTTATATATTAATAATATATAATTATATAAGTAAGTAGCTGCCTTTATTAACTCTAGCTATAGGTATTTAAGTAGCTTAGCTTTAGTATATATTATATAGTTCTTTTAGATAATAATAGTAATTACTCATTCTATACTTCTATTTTATACTTAAGTATTAAGTACTAAAGGCTTAGTAAGTATTCTATAATCCCTTAGTAATTCTATAATCTGTAAGTATATGTTTATAATCTTATTATTATATTTAATTGCTTTAACTTTAATAAAGTATTAAACCTTTAGTATCTTAAGAAAATGAGTAATTACTAAGCATAGTATAAGTATTAACTAATTATTTATATAATAGTCTTATAAATAATTAATAGTTCTATCTATAAAGATCTAGACTAATATATAATTAGTATAGCCTTAGGTTATTAAATAGAAATCGAGAGTAATATAATTACCTAGCCTTACTCTAGCTATTACTTTTTACAGAGCCTGTCTAATCATTTAGCAGGCCTTCGCTATATTATAAGCATTATAGTTAATAGTTATAATCCTTTATAGCCCCTTAGGCTCTTTTATCTTTAGTCTAACGCCTCTTAAAGCGCTTATTAAGCATCTAAGGGCATTAAGGCCTGGATGACCTAGCTATTAATATTATATAATAGTATCTCTTTAGAAAGGTTATTTATAAGTCTATAATATATACTTTTATCTCTTTTAAGGTTAATTAAAGAGGAGTGCTATTAAGCTATTAGTAAGTGCTTATTAAGTATTTAATATAATCAGTTAGCTCTCCTTCCCTTTAAGGACCTACTATCCCTCTTACTTATTAATAGCTTTAAAGAAGGTTCTATTTAATCTCTTAAGATAATTATTTCTTAGTCTTATATCTTACTAAATGCCTCACTTTTTTAACTTTAAGAAGGATATAAAGTTAGTAATAAGAGCTATATATAATATAATATTAAGGACTATAAGCTTTTTTAGTAAACTATTAATAGCTATTAGAATAATAGTTCCTTTACTATATTTATTAATTAATACTTATTATATACTTAACTAAAAGAAGTCTCTTAAGAAAGCTGCTTATAAGTTCTTTATTCTTATTATATTATAAAAGATATTTAGTATTACTCCTAAGTCTAAGAAGATAGAATCTTATAGTAAATAGTATTTACTAGCTATTAGAATAGTATTTGTATTATAAGACCTTACTAGTCTAAGTCATACAGACCCTTTTAGTTTAATCTTTTTAATCCAATTAGTTAGATTATCTTCATTCCTTTCGATCCACTACTTAATATAGTTAGTAATATGCTTAATAAGTAGAAATCCTTATAGTATTCTCTTTAGAAAAGCGTAGTAATATTATATAAATAGATAGAAGAGGTAGTATACTAAGCACTTAGATTCCTTATTGTCTTTAATGCTCTAGTAAAAATGCTTCTTACTTCTGCCCCTTTACTAAGTATTCTCTAAGTGACTTTTATTTTATTCTTTTTAGCTACCTTTATTATAAAAAGCATTTAGTATAATTCTTACTTTCTTTAGAAGCTCTAGCTAGTTATTAATTGCTTTATAAATATTTACTATAATTAGCTTAATAGTAAGAGTACTAGCTTTAATTTAAAAGGTCTAGGTTATACTATAAGTATTAATTTATAACTCTATTAATATAGATTATAAAGCATTAGTTAAGTTATTAAGCTATTAATTAAGCTCTATTACTTTTTAAAACTTAATATCCTAAGCTTTATTAATAGTATTCTTTTAATATATAAGCTAGTTATTAGTTATTTAATAGATTATAATCTTATTTAAGTATAGTTTAGTTAGTATTTTATAATATACTTAGTAAGCTTTTTACTTATATTTATCTTTAGTAAAGAAGAACTTATTATAAAATAACTGGATTTACTTAATAAAGGACTTCTTATTTAAGTAATAGTATTAAAAGTAGATTTTATTAATTATATTTATAACTTAGTCTTTAATAGTCTTTATCTTTTTAATTATTTATAAGTATAGCTTATTATAATACTTATAGTTAATCTATAATATATTATATATTTAAAGACCTTTTTTTATTAATTTATTAATATCTTAAGCTTAAATAGTTATATTATCCTCTTTTTAAAAAGTTAAATTATTATTATCTATTTAAGCTATAATTATATTAATACTTTAAGTAAAGGTTAATAGAGTATTAGTAAGCATTCTATAATTACTTAATATATATTTCTTATAGAACTTCTTAATATTTAAAGGAGTTAGTACTATAAGTATAAGCTCTAGCTTATTAGTCTTTATAAAGTTAAAGAAGTCTTAAAGGTCCTCTCTCTTAGCCTTTATCTTAAGTATTTTAAATTAAGTAATCTAATTATCTTTTATAATAAGCCTAGTAGTTAAATTAGTTATTATTATTCTTAGTAAGTATTCTATAAGTACTTATATATAATCTATACTTAGTTAAGTATTTAATTAAGTAGTAATATAATATATAAGACTTTTAATTATTAGAAAGCTAGTATAGTACTTAGATGACTTGATTATATGTATATTGTCTATATATATTTAGGAGGTCTTCTGGCCATGACTATATATATGTTCTAATTACTACTAAAAGTGGGGGCCTGAGGTATCTGCACTAATAGGCAGTCTTAACCCTGGAGGTCACTACATGACCGCCCGATAAGGTGCTTTGTACATGCTCCAATCTAACAGCTTGAGAGTCACGCTCCATTTTTATCTCATGTGACACTTCGTAACTGCTTAGTGGAGAATCAGGTCGGAAGCGTAAAGTGCCCCCCAAGTCTCCCCCGCAGAGTGCTAACATTTTAGCATCTTTTCCAGAGACTGCCCGGAGCGGCTTGCTTGCTTTATAGCGGCCTCCAGCGCCCAATCAAACACTAGTTCTTAGTGGTCGGCAACTAGGGTCGTTGAGCACGATGATCACAAACCAGGGGGACGAGTAAAATGCCTTTTGTCCAGGCGATGCACACCGCTTCGGTTTGCCCAGACAAAAGCCTTATATGTACATAGGAGGCGGTGCAAATAGGGGTTCTGGCTCGTGACAGAGAGCTACTGATGCGCACTTGTGCGGAATAATCCGTATATTACATCTGGTGGTGTCGGCCATGACAAGGGATTCCAGTCAGCCTTCCAGAATGCCTTGGGCAGTACAAGAGAAGGTGCCGAATTGGCAGGCAGCTGATCCAGTCGTGGCGGGGACACATGGGTATCAGACCTTTAGTGGCGCTTGATTAACAGACCAATGTAGATGTGAGCAACCCCCACTGTAGCTGAAGTCCGTCGCTTGCCCCGGACACCCTGCAGTCTCGTCCGGAGCAGATCGCTTAGGGCCGACTAGATGATCTGCGTTATCTATTCGCCCCAACCGAAAATCCATGCTGCTGCATTGCAGGTGTCAGGTTGTGACCGAGCTTGTCTTATCTTACATAAGATGAAGATCTATGAGTCGCTTGTTACCAGCAGGGTTGCGGGGGCGTGAGCGGCCGCGTTGATGTTTGAAGGGGCCCGAGCGGTGGTCAGTGATCAAATGACATTGGACCAGGGAGAGGAGACCATTCCGTCGTTATTGCAGCCTGACAGCTCTCGGTATTGTGGACCATTATTGTAGATCTGTTAAATTGGAGGCATAGAGCATCAGGGCTTCAGGATATCACGTAAGGAATAGAGGCCTCTCCAGGACCGATTCGGGCAGGGCTCGCCGGGCCCTCGGCCCCTTACTGCTATGTTAGTTAGCAAGGGGGTATACCCTCTTACCTTAAGGGGCGGGAGCTACAGTTAACAGATACAGAATACACACATGTTCAAGGTCATCAAATGGTCACATAAGCTATCCAACATCTTTCTCCTAACTGCAAATCCCCAGTTATCCTAGGCACTTCAAGTTCATAAGATGCCTATTTTCCGCTGCGCCATTAGCTGAAAAATCCGCGCACAGACCCCCCCCCCCCCGGCTCTACTAGTTTGCTAGAAATGTATTTATAGATCGCTGCCTGTAGTAACACTAAAACAGTGATGCAATTTGCTGACCGGACTACACTTTGCCTTGGCCGTGTTGAGGTGGCTTCCTAGAAGGTTGCAGAAGCAGGTAGCTAACCACAGTACGTTTAATAGAGGCCCAAGCGGTGATTAATACTTATACAACCCTCTTTATGTTGTTTAAGATGTGCATTCTGACGGGACATCAGGCTCTGGAAGTGAGACCATTCCGTCGTTATTCAGCCTGACCGTTCTTAGTGTTGTGGATCATTACCGTGGACCTGTTGGTGGCTATAACGCATGATAATCCCAGCAATCTGCATGGGGCCCCTATTTTGCAGATTTCAACAGGACCTCTGTGATACGGCCGCAAGTGGGGCACTAACTACAACAGCGCATCCGCGATTATATTAAGTTCAGCGTTTTAACCGCGACGAGCCAATTGCATCACTATAGATGGAGGGCTGAGCGGAAGGCAAACCAACGGGCATATTTTTTAGGTCGTTGTAATATATAACTTAATACACAGCCTCAGCCGCAAACTCAACTAATTGAAGGCCGCCAAGCGACAGAGCCTCGTCTCAAGGTTATTATTGCTTGATCTAACTTTCTATCCTGAATTCGATTGATTTTCTACTAAAGATTTCTAGTGAAGATCCCAAACTTGAAGGTACAGAACTTCTCATATCCTAACATGGCGCAAGAACGTCAGAATGTGCCTGGGGTCACGATTTCAATGCGACCAGACGAAACGCCAAGTATCACGGCCATATCAGGTACGCAACCAGCAGTGGCGCTAAATCCGACAACTTTGCCATCCAGGACGATTTCTAGCAATAGCTCTAACGCCGAACTGGGCTCTAATCACGATGTCGAAGGCCCATCGACGAAGGCTGCTTCGGCCAAGTTGTCTAAGGCACATCCACCATTGCTACCGGCTCCTCGGAGATCTGAGAAGCTTCCTCGTATCTCGAAATTCCAGTTCGCAGACACCCCTTGCATCTTGGATTACGGCGAGGTTGACAACCCCCCATTGTCAGACATAGTCGAGGATGAAAAATCTAAGACCACACAAGTCAAGTTTCCGGAACTATCTTCCAGGTTTCTCGGCAGGCGAAGTTCAAAAGCCCCCTTTGGGCTCCGCAGGTCAGCTCAGAAGAATACAGCACCTACTCCCGCCGCGAGAGCTGAGCCTCTTGTAGACGACTACAGGCCCGCGCGCCTAATGCAGCATTTCGCAAACTACAATACCCCAGTCCAAAGCTGGAGCCAGTTGCAATCATCGACGCGCATCCCCGTGATTGAAAACACAAGAAGCATCGTCCCCCCCAAAAGACCTTGGCTCGCCAAGGCAAAGGGCACGCCCACTGACACGCCGGCCGCCGGCGACGCAGCGACGTCCCTCGATGAGAGGACACTGCAAGAACACGTCGCGAAGAGCCCGACCTGTTCTCTCAACCTGGTCTGCTACCGCTCTGGCACCCAAGGCTGCAAGCTCAGGCAGATCCAGACGCTGAACCGCGCGCGACTTCCTAGTGATGCCGCGTTCGCAAAGGCGCTGAGAGAACAGACCCAGCTCGTCGCCACAGACGTTGCGTTCTTCCGCGAGCTGCGCACGCAGTATCTGCGCCACATGTGTAGCTTCTGGCGGCGCGCCTTCTCTCTCAAGACGCTCCGCGGCTTTCGGCTTCTCCAGGTACGTAGGACGCTTGTCTTCGCCCCTCTGACCTCACGACTTGGCTTCGCAAGGAGAGGCAATGCTGATAGAGATTTCTTGCGCGGTAGTTCACGCCGACGACGCGCCCGACCGCCGTGCCGCTCGACGAGTTCGAGATGCAAGAGATTCTCTACGCGTTCCGCTGCCCGGCGCACATCAACACCGACCACGACTGGATTGACTGGGTGTTTCGACTGCGGCAGGTGGACCACCGGCACGCGCTCGAATTCGTCGAAGGCTGGAACGGCGCACGCATTGCGGTAGCGGGCTCGCTGCCGGTACTGCTTTCGATGGTCGTAGGCGTGGTGTGGAGTGTGAGGAGCGGAGATGTGCAGACGGCATTTACAGTCGCGGGATTCATACTTACTGCTGGGACTTGTGAGTTTCATTTCGCTGTTATTATTATTTGCTTAGTTGTCTTGTGGCTTTCAGTCCTATAGGTATCAGAGGATAGGCTAATTTGTGGTGGTAGTAATGCTAGCTCTCCTAGCAATTATCAGCGGGATTGAGTCTTCAAGAGCACTAGGAAGCAATATCTAAACTATTAAGATGTGAAAAGGATATACTTCAATCTAGCTAAGTTATTATTAACCTTTCTGAACTGTATTAAGTCCCAAGTCCAGAGTCGCAAGTTCTAAAAACTAGTAACACTACTTAAATAAATAATACTAGTATTAGAACTAAGTAATAAAGCGGAGTCTAGTAGATTAGATAGTAGATTTAATAACCTGATAGATCCAATACGGTCAATTCAATTGGGATGATCAATGATGGGTTTAGGGTGTCGGATTTCGCTTGTGTTCGGGCCGCGAACGCTATCCCTGCTAAACAGCACGGTACCCTTGCTCGTTCGGTAAGATAAGATAAGGGATAATCCGGATACTGCAATAAGTATTAATCCGGACACGTCTGACCCAGTGGTCCGTGCGCGGTACTTCTCGGAGCTGGTGCTGGGTCCAAATACAAGAAAACTTGGCCCATGCACCTTCCCCAGTCCCCAGCTTCCATGTCCCCGGTACTGATCCCCTGTCGCCGCAAATAGGAAGCAGCTGATCGGCTCAATTTTTAAAATGGAAGAGAAATTACGGATGATTCCTTGGTTTGGAGGTCATTGCCCTCACAATCGTACCATTTGTGAACGGCCTCTAGTAGCTGGAATCCAGTTATCTAGTCCAGGATGCTATTTACATTAAAGATGAAGAAGAAAGAAAGAAGTTCTCAAATGCCCCTGAGCTGTGGAACAATTTCCCATCCCTGGCGCGCACGAGCCTAGTACGTCTTGCGGCACAGTCGTAAGGATATAGGCCCTGGCCCGTGACACTATTACTCAAGTGCTCTTTAGCTAGCTTCTAAAGCTCAAGTACTATGGACCTTGATCGGATGATCTACGTTATCTCCTCTCCAGGGAAAGAGAAAACTGCGTCAATCCATTGCTGTTTTTGGTTTTGATGGGAACCCTTGTCCTTGTTTAACTGGCTGCAGCCACTACAGCCCCTTTGTAGGGGTCGAGCCTTACAAGCAGGGCGGATATGAGCACACGCCAGATAGGTGCCTAATTGAGGCAGCTGATTAAGTCGTGGCAAGGACACGTGGATTAGACCCTCGGCGGCGCTTGATTAACAGACAAATGTACTCCGTAGAGGTGAGCAAACCCTAAAGCCAAGATGGCGTTAATTCAGCCTGGCGGGTCTTACCGGTGCGAGAGGGGCAAGACGCAGTTGCCTTAAAAGGAGATGCATGAGACATTGTCGTGAGGCGGTGAGGGGAGAAACTGTCAACTCAGCAGCAGGACGTGATATCTTGCCTCAGTTTGAGGTGACACGGAAGGTTGCAGCAGTGAGGAGCTGAAATTGTGTCGCTTGCCCAGCACACCCCGGCAGCATCAAATCGTAGTGGGGCAGACTGGTCCGCTCCGTGCCAAGGGGTATATGATCTGCGTTTTCTATTCGCCATTAGATCCTGTCTTACCTCACACGATCCGAAGACCAATGAGTTTCTTGTCTGCTCGCAGCAGCCAAGGCGGATAAAACCGGCAAGACGCGGTATTACTGCCTGATGCTCAAACCTGCAGCAGCGCCAAAACAATCATGCACTTTGCCGTCCGAACTGGACATTGCCTTGGTCGAGCTGGGGTTGCTTACTGGGGTTGTGGGGGTGCGTAATCAGCCGTGCTAAGTTTGAGGGGCCCCGGCCGGTGGTGAGTGATTAAATGACCTTCTTTGTGTTGCTCAAGACGTGCATCCTGATGAGACATTGGATCCTGGGAGGGAGACCATCCTGTCGTTATCGCAGCCTGATTCTTGGTGCTGTGCATCATTATTGTGGATCACTCTCTGTGGTAATAGAGGGAGGAATGAGGCCAGACGGCAAGTGGGGCTCAGACACAACAGCGTGTCCGCGATTAAAAACTTTTTAAAAACGATTCATAACGTTCAAAAGTATAAAATACATCATATTGACCGTTTTATGCATTGCTAATAAGTAATATGAGAAGTATTGAATCAGCAAGATATTGCTCTCAAGCAAAAAAAAAAAGTCAAAAAAAAAAGGTTCTTCCAAGCTGTCGCCAAGACGCATGTCCCAACCCGCAACCCGAAGCCCAACATTGCTCTCTATCATAGATCAGCCCTACCGTCGGCCACGGCGGATTTCGGCAAAATACATATCCGGCGGGGCCAGCAGCGGTCTACGGTCGCACATTACCACATGGGTGACATAACCCTTTTGGGAAGCCTCAACCATGTGGAAATACTTAGTAATATTGTGGACCCTTGCAAGACTACAGTACTGCACACTATTCGGAAGGTAATGTGCGACCGTACGCCTCGGCCCTGACCGTCCGTATCTCCTGCTGCAGTTGTCGGATCATCTCCAGCTGATCGCTAATCACCTTTGTCGCTTTCTGCTGGTTCTCCACCAAAGCATCCCAGAGTCTCTCCAGCATCTGTTTCTGCTTGCTCATGAGATGGCTCGACGTTTCCTGGAGCGTCGTCTGGAGCATCATCTGTATTGGTGATGAATCGCTGCGGGCAACGCCATCCATGGCCTGCAATCCCTCGTCCGCATTGTCCCAGTCGTTGTCGCCTGCTGCCACTTGCCTTGTGCCGGCATTCTTCGATGTTCCGGCCTGGCTTGAGGCTACTTGCCAAAATTTTTGGGCTTTCGCGGTTGGTTTCACAGATCTCGACGAGCGACGCGTCGCAATCACCGAATCCCCACCCGCAACCATGATCTCCTCGGCGGTCGCGTCCATCTCCCGGTGCCACGCTCACGGCAGCGCCAACCCGTTCTTTCGCCTAGAAGAGTGTAAAGAGTGTAAAGAGTGTCGACATGTAACATACCTCGAGGTTTCTGACGTCAAAAACCTTGGTCAGATAGGTAAATTACCGTTCGGTAAATTACCTCGACGGAACCCTAATGCCAGTGCCCCTTAGACCCCAAAGTTTTTGCTTCACTATGGCCCCAAATTCAAACTCAGAGGCTCAAATTGCGAACCCCCATTTGAACAAAGGCCATTTCTTGCGTATGAGGTTTCACCGCAGGTGTCAACCATCTGTGTGTGAGCAGCAGCGTGATAAGCCAACAGTGGGATAGTGCAGTGTTCCCGCGTCGGGTCAGCAGCGGACTAGCGCGGCGATCTCATGCTGAAGAGAGTCTAGTGATCATCATCCGCCGTCGCAAAGGGCAACTTTGTTATGTTTTGTAAATGTTAAATCTCGTTCCAATGTCAATTCGATTCATTCTTTTCCTTCCCTAGTTTCGGCGCTCTCTTTAAACGGAATGGCACCCCCAGACATCCCCCCTAAGTATGTCTATTGCATCAAGGCCGGGAAGAAGCACCATGACCTCTTTACCACCATATACGCCGGCGAAAACTATTGTGGCCGTTGCGGCTTAGCCAACTCCTTTCAATCCCAACGTCGGGCCACGTCCAGAACTGCAGCCCTTCCTGGCCCGTATGATGAGGTGGTTGAGGTGGAGGACTCTCCGCCACACTCAGTCAGTCCAGCAAGTAGAAGTATGACAAGAGCTAGCTTCTTCTAGGTAGTACATAGTACAAAGTCTTTAGCCACTTGACAATGTCTCAAACCGTCAGCTCCTGTGCCGAGCCCATTGCCGCCAGCCTGATCCGCTGTTCAAGTCTCTGATTCGACGAAGATTGATCCAATCTGTTGGTTCTTGCATGCGGCTGACTGGAGCTGGAGCCTGCTACCCCGCTCCTGGCCCCAACATGAATTCTCCAATCTGCTTCTTCCACCTACTCAGGGACTTCACTTTCCCCAGCTTGATCGGATGGGCTCAGCCGATCTTCCTCACGATGGCGAAGAGACTGCACAGCCCTGGCTTGTATACCATCGGGTGGATCGCCGCTTTACCGATCGAGCGTGCAGCCGCTACAGCCTTGCTCGACAACAGACACGAAACTCCTCAAGACTTTGACCAACTTCAATCTGACACGAACTCGTACACATGGGGTCGGATGGGCCAGCATAATATCGTCATAGCATCACTCCCCTCCGGATTGTATGGCATAGTTTCAGCGGCAACTACGGCATCGAACCTGATATCTTCCCTGCCTCACATTAGGATTGGTTTGCTTGTGGGAATTGGTGGTGCCATCGGTCGCCCGCATCACGGACGAGATATCCGGCTGGGAGATATTGTCGTCAGCCAACCGGACGGAACAACCGGAGGCGTCGTTCAGTATGACTTGGGTAAGGCGAAAGTGGGAGAAACATGGGAGCGGAAGGGATCTCTAAACATGCCCCCTCCAGTCCTCCTGCAAGCGCTGGCGAAGTTGCAGGCAGAGCACGAGATTGCGGATTCCCGGGTTACGGAACTGCTACAAGCAATGTGGACGGCCAACCCTAGAATGGCAAAAACGAGAAACAAAGTCCCTGGCTTTACTCACCAAGGCTCCCAGAACGACCGGCTCTTCAATTCCTCCTACACGCATGTCGAGGGTGATAGTTGCGACCAGTGCGACCCAGACTGGGTGATTGAGCGTGAAGAACGCGACACAACCAACCCGGAGATTCACTATGGCATTATCGCGTCCGGGAACACGCTCGTCAAGGACGCCTCTACCCGAGACAGTATCGCGAAAGCTGCTGGAAAGGAGTGTATCTGTTTCGAAATGGAAGCTGCTGGCCTGATGAACTCTTTCCCATGCCTGGTGATCAGGGGCATATGTGATTATGCTGATTCACATAAGAATGATCGGTGGCAGCGATATGCCTCTGCTACGGCGGCTGCATATGCCAAGGAGCTTCTCAGTTTCGTTCCGACACTACGTCTGGAGGCTACGCGACCAGCAGCTGAATTTCTCGGATCGAGTAGGTAGTGGCTAATTTATTATGATAAATACATCATTAACAAACTTCTAGTTTTTCACGCACTTGATAACATTGAACTTGAATCAAGCAACACAAGAAATGAAGTTCGAGAAACACGGTAAGATAGTATGCGTGTCCTACATGCCTGATTCGGGTGACTGATGGAGATAAAAAAGCACCGCTGTACTTGATGCCAACCAAAGAGCAGTGCTCGATCGTCTCCCAGTCGCTGCGGGAGCTTCGTTTGATTCCCATGCAGAGGAGGGGAATCCAACGTGTTTGCCGAACACCCGAGTCGAGCTCCTTGAACAGATCGTGGAATGGTCCAAGAATCCGTTAGCCAAGCCAATCTTCTGGCTCAACGGCATGGCGGGTACCGGAAAGTCGACTATCTCTCGTACTATTGCTCGGACTCTTGCCCAGTCAGGACATCTTGGCGCAAGCTTCTTTTTCAAAAGAGCAGAAGGCGATAGAGGAACTTCAACCCAACTCTTCACAACCATTGCATCCCAAATTGCTGCCAGGAAGCCAACTATCGCCCCTCATATCAAACAAGCGATTGATGCGGACTCTGCCATCACTGACAAAGGGCTACAGGAGCAGCTCAACAAGCTCATTGTTCAGCCCCTTGCAGCGATTTCGCCCAATTCTGTGAAGAATGATCCTATTGTTGTTCTTATTGATGCGCTAGATGAGTGCGAGGCCGAGGAAAGCAAGATCAAATTCATCATTCATCTCTTTGGCCAAGCCCAGAACCTCGGGCTCAAGATCTTTATCACCAGTAGGCCAGAACTCCCGATTCGACTTGGCTTTAACTCCATCAAGGACAACTATCAAGACATCATCCTCCATGAAATACCGGAGCCGGTGATCAAGCATGACTTGTCTGTTTTCTTTGAACACGAGCTGATGAGGATTCGAACCGAGTACAATTTGTCGACACCTATTGCAGGGCAGCTACTGGCAGACTGGCCCGGCCAACCCAACCTCCAGTGTCTCGTGGATATGGCCATTCCCCTATTTATCTTTGCTTCTACTGTTTGTCGGTTTTTGGCCGATCGTCGCTGCGGAACCCCCGACGAGAAGTTACGAGAAGTTCTGCGCTTTCGGACGAGGACCCAGGAAAGGCAGCTAGACGCGACTTACCTGCCTGTGCTGAAAAAATTGGTTGTTGGCTTGTCAAGTCGGAGGCGGAATGGGGTTCTTCAGCAATTCCAGCAAATTGTTGGTTCTATCATCAACCTCATGAGTCCTCTTTCGACAACCACCCTGGCAAAACTTCTCTCTATCTCACAAAGCACCATAGACAACCATTTGAGCATGCTTCATTCCGTCCTGAGCATTCCAGAATCGACTGACTCGCCAGTAAGGTTACTTCATCTCTCCTTTCGCGACTTTTTGCTGGGCCCCGACATAAAGACGCGAACCGATTTCTGGATCGACGGGACCCTGGCGCATACTGAGTTGGCAGCTGCCTGCCTGCGAGTGATGATCAGTTTCCTCCGTGAGGATATCTGTGGCCTGCGATCCTCAAGAATGGAGGGTTCAACGATTGAAAGCGACATGATCGGCGAATGCATTTCTGCTGAGCTCCAGTATGCGTGCTTGCACTGGGTATCTCATCTCCGGGGATCGCAGCGCCCTGTCAAAGATGATGGCGATGCTATTTCGTTCCTCACTGAACATCTGCTACACTGGGTTGAAGTACTAGGCTTGATGCGGCGGGCACGGGAAGGTGTAGCAATTATCCAAAGCCTACAAACCCTTGTAGATGTGAGTATGCGCCATACAACAACACCAAACCACCACGTTACTGACGAAAGCAGGTTGAGCTTGGTAGCATGGCCTCGAGTCTTCTGGACGATGTTCTGCGTATCCTTCAAGCAAACTTTCCGGTCATCAATGCTGCACCTCTCCAGGTATATTCTTCCGTTCTCCTATTTGCTCCTCGAACCAGCTTCATCAAGAACCATTTCAAGAGCGCTATGCCGAGTTGGATAACCCTTCCTCCACAAACCGAAAGAGATTGGGATCAGTGCATATCCACTTTCGAGGGCAATTATTATGCCATCTCATATATATCCTTCTCACATGATTCGAGACTGGTGATATCTGGATCATCAGACAAGACTATTCGACTTTGGGACACAGAGACGGGTGGGTACATTCTTAGTCTCGAAGGCTACTATGGTTCGGTCGAGTCTATCGCTATCTCACGGGACTCAGAGTTCATTGCATCATATTCCTCAGGGACGACGACGGCGGTGATCCGGCTGTGGAACGTCGATACTGGCGAATGTATCAAGGAGCTCAAGGCCGACCGCTGCAATCGCTGCTGGCTAGGTTTCTCGCAAGGCTCAGACCTAGTGGCATCCTTTTCTACATGGAATCGAACAATCTGGCAGAGATATCTCAATACGGGTGAGATTGCCCAGCCGCTCGCAGGGTTTGATGGCCCTGTCGAGGCGGTGGCCTTCTCGCGCGATCTAGCCCTAACAGCGGCCTCTGCAGCAGATTCTCACAGTATCTGGGTGTGGAGTACTGGTGCCGACAGCCCTATGAGAGAGCTCAAGGGCGATCGAAACACGATCAAATATTTGGTGTTTTCGGAAGACTCAACGCTTCTAGCGTCCACCTCATGTAATGTGGGAGTGAGGCTGTGGCGCGTCAGCACAGGCAAATGCGTACGAGAACTCTTCCTGGACAACAGAGATATTAGATCTCTGGCAATTTCACCCAACTCACAGCTTGTAGCGTATTCGGTGTTGAGGGACATTTGGCTCTGGCGTCATGATATAAACGAGCGTGTGTGTGTGAAACTCAAAGGCTATAGTCCCGTGGGTGCAATAACCTTTTCGCATGACTCGACTCGTCTAGTTTCCGGCTCAAAAGATGGGTTAATCCGGTTATGGCGCACCAATGCATCAAAGAATAGTCAAAAGCTTGTGGGACACGACGGCGAAGTTCACTTGATAACCGTCTCACCTGATTCGGCCCTGATAGCGTCCTCTTCCTGGAAAGATATCCGACTCTGGCGTTCAGAAACTGGCGAGTTCATCCAGAAGCTTGAGGGCCACACGCGGCAAGTCAACTCATTGGCCTTTTCACATGACTCAGCCCTAATGGTATCCTCCTCAGACGACGCGACCGTGAGGCTTTGGTCCATGAATCCAGGGAGTCTAGGGGCATGCCTTGGTAGATTTTGGGGCCTTGATCGGGTCAATTCAGCGGTGGTCTCTCACGACGCAGCATTCATTGCCTCTGCAGCATACGAAAGCGCCTGCACGATTCATTTGTGGAATCTCAAGACAGGGGAACGCATTAAAGAATTTCCTATCATGCAATTCGATCCTACCTACAACTCGATTGCCCTCTCGCACGACTCAACCCTCCTTGCATCTGCCTCATATCGTAACATAGTGACATTATGGCACACGGATACGGGACGCTGTGTTCAGATTCTTCAGGGCCATAAGAACATCGTCACTTCAGTGGCTTTTTCACAAGACTCAAAGATTGTGGCCGTCGCTTCTAAAGATGGCAGCGTCTGGCTCTGGCGCGTGGACACTGGCGAGTGTATGCAGCAACTTGAGATTGGCGTTGCGTCTCGTCGCCTCCTCTTTGAGCCTAGGAGAGATACCCTTCTTACGGACATTGGACAGTTTTCCGCTGAAGAATCGGGTTCAGCTTATCGCCAGACTGGCTACGGTTTAAGCAGCAATTATTGTTGGATCACATGGAAGGGCAAGCGATTGCTGTGGCTACCAGCAGAATATCGACCACGTTGCTCAGTGACGAGCGGTGCCACCGTCGCGTATGGTTGTGCATCAGGGAGGGTTTTTGTACTTCGCTTTTCGGATTACGACTGTTAAAATAGATGCTTGAGAAGTAAATATTAAAGCTCCGCTACTTCTAGAACGCACCATTTCCCCACGCTTAAATAAGAAGCCTTGTCAGCATTTCCTCTAGGTCTCTTATCTACGAAATCATATCTTGGTCCGTATTATATTTCCAATTTTTCATATACCTCACGACAACCTGAACGACATTTTCCGACATTTTCCGAACATGCCGTGCCTATTATAACATAAGTCTCTTGAGCTCGATGTGTAGAACAAGGACTGAAGGAGACATGCCGGTATATTTTGCAAGAGCCCACGCTCGGTTTGACCTTAGACCTGAAAGCCACTTATTGTCTCCTGCAAGGCCAACCGCGTCTCAAAATACCTATCGTCACAAGTTATTGCAATAGGTGCCATACCGTATTAGATGGGCTCGATATTCATCTGGAAGAGAAATTATAACATGATGATACTGCCAGTAATTACATGATCCAATTTAACATGGCCTACAAGCCTCTTGTTTCTACTCAAAGACAAAAGCTAGAGACCGCAGCAGCCCTCAGGTTTACCTCGAAGAACTTACTCCTTCGCTGCTGCGTTCGAAGCGTAGGCGTGCAACGCTGGCCGAAACCATCACACAGCCAGCCCGAGCTACCCAGGCCCCTGCCCATGTTGATATCGATAAGCTATCGATAAGTTTGTTCTTGTTCTTGCCGCATGGAGTTAGTCGGCTCGTCAAGTCCACAACGGAGGGAATTTAGAATCTCCATCACGACTTGTTCCTTCTCGACATTACTATGCATAACCCTTCAACCGCTTGAAAGCCCTTCTTGACCGTTTGCCCTCATACAGCGAGACGTTTCGACTCTTTGGCCATCATTATGGGACAATTCGCCATGGCTTCTGCAGCCGCTGGTGCCACAAGCCAAGGTCAAGTGGAGTGGGCAATGCAGTTGGCTAGATTCAGCCTCATTGACCCCGCGTGAAGGACTGTGATGGAGAAACCAGTTCACCTCGATATCTTTGACAGAAACACGAACGACGACTGTACTCATGTCGATGGCGCTAGAAGGACTAGGAATCGCGGCCAACGTCATCGCAGTTGTGGATTTGTCGGCAAAGGTGATCGGGTGGTGTGCGCGATACGCCCAAGATGTCAAACACGCCAAGGACGACAAAACGCGGTTATCGCAGGAAGTCACCCGCCTGAACTTAGCGTCCCAGAATGCTCGCGGTCTACTAAACGGCCCGCAAGGCCTGAGGCTCAAGGCTTCTCATGCGCTCTTTCTCGCGACGGCAGACAGCGAGTCTCAACTCCGACATGTAGAGAAGCTGCTTGCTTCTAGGCATGAGCCTGACAAGGCGCGCTTAGATGCTTTGAAGTGGCCATTTCAAAGTAGGGAAGTCGATGCAATTGTCCAAGACCTTCGGCGGTGCACCGAGGCTATCTATTCAGCCCTACAAGTTGACCAGACGTCAGTCCTAATACTCTCCTGCATGTGCCGTATCGAGCTAACGAGGTAGGAACTTAGCTCGATTATTCTTGACATCGACCAGAGAACGGCTCTCGACCGGCTTCCTATCGCGGAAGGGGCTTTTTTTGACTCTCACGCCGAGGAACACAACCCGACTTGTCTGCCAAATACCCGAGTCGCAGACTTGCCTATCCTGATATGCTATCCTGATATCATCTCTGCTATCCTGCTATATCCGATATGATATATATCGGATATCGGATAAAGCTAGGCTCCCTTATCCTGATATCTATCCAAACCGTCTGCCTCGAATCGACCTTCTCGATTCTCCCGTTCCACCAACTAGGTCGCCTCTCAAGACACCAGGAAACCACTAAACCTTCGAACCGGTCCTGCTGCCTGACGGTAGAGACACCTTTCGTATCCTAACAACATCCAAGGGCGGAACGACTTCGGCAAATGCTTCAGGAGTGACAGAATGAGAAGGAAAAAGGCCCGGTCCAGTGACGTAAATAGTGTGGCCGTAAATAAGACGATATCATATTCAATATCGTATTGCCAGCACGGTATTTTTATACTGGTACTATGCAGTGCAAGCAATACTGTAAACCGGATATCTGAACGTAGAGCGGATTTTGCGAATTAAAATACTTCGAACACCCATTAAGTTACTAAGGCAAGGGACTTAATGGCTGAATATCCAGCCCGAAGGGTAAATACTATATACCTGCTATTAAATTCTCCTGAGGGAACCCCCTAGAACCCCCCTTTTAACTGTAATAATAAATAGTTATTAAACCACTTTAAATCTATAGTTAGAGAGTTAACTAATAAATATAGGAATCCTTTTACTACTTCTTAATAGGCCTAATTAACTATATACTATATATTGAATTTCCCCTTTCCTTATAGCTTATAAGAAAACGTTATTTAATTAATATAGTATAGTAAATATAGCGGATTAGTTAGCTATTAAGCTTAATAGTATTATTAGTTAGTAAGGTATATCTTTATTCTTACTTTATAGTTAGTTATAAATGCAGTATATAAGAAATATAAGTATATAAACCTTTTATAAGTATATAATTATAAAGGCTCTAGTAATTAAATAGTACTTTAAAGAGTAAGCCTTTTAATAAGGTAATTTATAAGATAGTAATATAATTAATACTAACTTAAAAGTTATATATAGTAAGGTTAGTAACTATTTAATCTTTTATTAAGCTTTAGTATTTATAAATAGTAATAGTAAATACTATAATTAAAGGAAACTGTATATAAGCATAGGTTTTATTACTTATTAAGAAATTATATATAATTAGAAAGATAAGTATGATTTTCTTACTTTTATTTATTATTAAATATAGTAGCCTAATCAAAGGAGGCCAGTAATGCTAAAGGAAAGGCAATATAGAAATTATAGAAAGGCTGGTTATAATATAAGGATATGTTAGGTTATAATTAAGACTTCTAGAGAATAGTATAGTAATTAGTTTTAATTGATTTAAGGCGTTATTATACTTTTATTAAAGTTTTAATCTTAAAGAGTAGAGAAAAGTGCATTATATACTTAGATGCATTATATGCTTATTAAGTACGTTAGCTTTATAATAAAATCTATTATAATAAAGTCTTATAATTACTTAGTAATTAATAAGAGTTATAATTCTTTATATAATTTATAGTATTATACTTATATCTTATTATATAATTTATAAGATTTCATAATATTTATAACTATTCTTTTTATACTAAAAAATATATATTAAGGTTATAATCCTTAGTAGTGCACACTCAGAGAGGGGCCAGAGGTTAAACAGTAAAAAAAAAACAATAACTAATAGTGAATAACAGTATGAGGGCCCAAAACCCAAGCCTAAGGCAATAGTAACTCAGAATGACTAGAGTTTCTACTGCATCAGAGTGCAAGCCTTACTATCCTAATCAACCCTTTGAGATGCGTCAAGCAGCTGGAAAGCTAGATAGAAAAGCTAGATAGAAAAGCTAGATAGAAAAGCTAGATAGAAAAGCTAGATGTTAGGAAGGCAAAATCGTCATGTGATAAAAGCCCCGTGAGGGTTCGTCGCATTCTAAGCTCGTCACAATTCCAAGTCGCAATTCAATGCTTTGTAATTCCCATCACATCGCAATTCAACTGCTCGCAATACAACCGACTCATAATGACCCCCCCTAACCAAACAAACGACACAATACGCATATAGTGCATCACGCGATAGCCTAGCAGACCCTTGCTAATATTAGTATATAAGAATTATCTTATATATATACTAATTAAAAGAATTGAAGAAGATTAAAGCCTGCTTCTTAGATTATAAAGAGTATCTTACTTATCTAGCTTAGAATATATAATAAAGGCTAAGTTTAGCTAGCCTGATTATAAGAGGCTTTTTTAATTAGTAATCTTTAATTATTATATTCTTTAAGAAAATCTATTTTTATAAGCCTTATTAAATAAGAATATAATTTAATAAATTAAAATAGAGTAAGTCTTATTAAAAGAATTAGTTTAAAAAAAGAAATAGAAAGAAATAATAATTATTAATAATACTTTTTTTAATAACTTAAAGAGCTATAATATATAGGTTATATAATTATAAGCTAATATTATACTAATTAATATATAGCTAAAGGAGTAATAATTATATTAGAAACTAAGGGAATTAGTTAAAGGATTTAGTAAAGGAAGGTTTAAAAGAGGAGGGATAAGAGTTTATTTATAACTAAGTTAACTAATTAATTAAGTCCTTTATTTTAAAATAACTTAAGTAATGCAAATATATAACTATATAAAAATGCAGTAATGTAAAAATAAAAGTCTGAATAGTGGTTTTAATAGTATAATTAAAGACTATATAAATTTATAGTTTAAAAAATTAGACTTAAGATTAAATAAGTATTAAGATTAATATATAAAATATATAAACTAATTAATTAAATAATTCTAAAGCTATAAGATAAAGGAAAAGCTATAAAAGCTATATTTACTTAGAATAGTAAGTTAGATATAGTATTATAAATAGATAAGTATACTTTATAAAAGAGAAAAGTTAATTATAAAAGAGCTAACTAATAGAATTCTATTTATCTTATACTATAATAACTAAGTTAAGTATTAAAGCTATTAAATAAAAGAGTTTAGTATATAAAAAATAAATTAAATTAAGTTAATTAACTAATCTAGTTTTAAACTATTACTAATAGATTAAAACTAAAGACTTAAGCCTTAAAAAAGCCTATAGACTTATCTTAAGTAATACGCTTCTTAGTATTCTAAATAGCTTTATTATAAAAAGACTTATTCTCTTAAGCTAAAGGGAATTTATTAAAAATATAAGAGTAGCTTATATAATTAAAAATACTTACTACTTAATTATTAAAATTAATAGAATACTTTATACTATATAAGAGGTTAAAAGAAATACTAAAACTAAGTTTAAAAGCTAAATACTTATTAAAAAAAGACTATTTATATTAAGAATTAGTATTTTAAATATAATTTATATATTTTCTATTTATAAACTTTAAGATAGATTAGTAAGTATAAAATAGCTATATATAATACTTCTTAATTATAAAGTAATTTAAAGTACTTAATTAAATATAGTATTTATAAAGTAATAGATTTTAATATTTAAAGAAAGTAATAATTAAAGCCTTTTTATACTTAAATTAGTAAAGTAATTCTTTAATAAAATACTTATAAGAGTAGCCTAAGTTAGTAAGAATATATACTAACTAAAGGGGCTAGTTAGAGATATATTTTATTAAATATTTTAAGACTATATTAGCTATCTTATTCTTATAAATCTAGGCTTAGATATACTTCTTAATAGAGTTAATATTAAATAACTCTTCCTTAAGAGTAAACTTAATAAAGAGAGAGAGACTGTTATAGTTAAGAGCTATATATAAGTAAATCTAAATAGTAAAGTGCTTTTTAAACTATAAAACCATTAAATTAAATAGTCTTAAGTATAAAGGAATACTTACTAATATAAAGCAAGCCTCTTTTTGCTCCTTTTTAGTTAATAAAGTCTTATAATAGTTATTCTAAGTTAAATTAGTATAAAAAGAGAATTTATTACTTTCTAACTGACTAGCTATATAAATATATATATTAAAAAGGGCTTTTTAGCAGACCTTAGTAATATTAGAAAGATAGAAGTTAGAAGAAGCTATTATTAATAAGTTAATTAAGTAATATTAATAAAGTGTAAAGAGAAAGAAAAAGGGAGAGAAAGGAAAGAGAGAAAAAAAGAAGTGTTTTAAAGTAAAGGAAATGCATATACTAAGATTAACACATATTAAGTAAATTACAGCTAGTAAGGAAAATAAATAACCTTCTATTACTTAAGACTTTAAAAGCTATTTCTCTCTTTTCTCTTTCTCTTTTATATAACTTAACCTCTCTTCTTATAATAACTACTATTTATAGAACTCATTACCCTTTAACTATAACTATTTAATGCATTTACTTAATTAAATACTACTTTTAAACTAGTTTAAAATAGCGCTTTTAGAAAACCCCTTTCTTCTTAGTTAAACTTTTATTTCTAACCTTTCTTTACTACTTACTATAAGAACCTTATTATTATAACCTTTTACTCCTTAATCCCTTTACTTCTCTAAGCCAGTTATTTACTTTTATTTTTACTTACTTTATTAATACTTATAAGCCTGCACTACTTAGTCTTAAAAAACCTATTTCTAAAACCTTATTACTAACTATAGTAAATCCCCCTCCTTTTTTAATTATAAACCTCTATTTCCTTTATCTCACTATGATTATAATATTAGGTTATTAAATAACTTTATAATTCATTTAATTAAATAATTTACTATTAAATAACTTCCTTTTAACTTAGTCTTTTTTTAAATAAATCCTTTACTCTTCCTCCTACTAAGTGCCTTTATTATAAGTAGCCTTATTAATAATAAATAAATCTACTTCTTACTAAAGGCCTATTTTACTTAAAGTAAGGAAATCGCTATTATTAATTATAGAAGGGGATCGTTTTATTATACTTTAGAATCGTCTTTATTTAAGTAATTAAAAGAGATTATAATTAATTAACTAGTCTTATTATACCTTTATATAGAATAGCCTAAGTTTAGTAAAGAAAGGATAATTAATATATATAGTAATTATAAAGACTTTAAATATATAAAAGCTATATTAATATAATCTTTATATAAGGATAATATAATGCTTTTTAGAGTATTTTAAAAAGAGTATACTCTTTACTTTTAAGACTTTTATAAAAAGCTATAGAATAATACTTAGACTAATAAGAAAGGATTTAAAGACTTTTTAACTATAATTATATATAGACTAGAGGATATTATTATAGTATTTCTAACCGCTGTTAAAACCACTGTTCGGACTTTTGTTTTTACGCTGCTGCGTTTCTGTATAGTCATGTGTTTGCATTGCTTGAGTTGTCTTAAGACAAAGGACTCGATTGATTGGTCGACCTAGTTATAAATAGACTCTTATCCCTCCTCCCTTAAACCTTCCTCTGCCAAATCCTTTAACCTATCGCAGTCGATGTCAGAAGCGACTGCAGTAGGATTCCCTTGGTTTCTAATGCGTCACTCCTTTGGCTATATATTAATTAGTATAACGTCAGCCTATAATTATATAACCCATGCATTATAGCTCTTTAGGTTATTAAGGAAGGCGTTATTAATAGTTATTATTTCCTTTTATTTCTCCTTTTAAGCTAATTCTTTTAATAAGACTTACTCTATCTTAATCTATCGGATTATATCCTTATCTAGCGGGGCTTATAAGAATAGGTTCTCTTAGAGGATGTAATAATTAAAGATCGCTAGCTAGATAAGCCTCTTATGACTAGGCCAGCTAAACTTAGCCTCTATTATACATTCTAGGCTAGATAGGCGAGATGCTCTTTATAGCCTAGGAAGTAGGCTTCGATCTTCTTCGATTCTTTTAGCTAGTGTATATATAAGACGATTCTCATATACTAGTATTAGCAAGGGTCCGCCAGGCTATCGCGCGATGCGCTGCATGCGCATTGTGTCGTTTGTTTGGTTAGGGGGGGTTATTTTGAATTGCGATGTGAGTAAGTGGCTTTTACATCTGAAAGCTTGAGAATCCTACTGATATGACAGCGGGAATTGCAAAGCGTTGAATTGCGACTTGGAATTGCGACGAGCTTGGAATGCGACGAATGCAGAGGTCAGCTTCTCTCACGGGGCTTTTATCGCATGACGATTTTGCCTTCCGACATCTAGCTTTTCTATCTAGCTTTTCCATCTAGCTTTCCTATCTAGCTTTTCTATCTAGCTTTTCTATCTAGCTTTCCAGCTGCTTAACGCATCTCGAAGGGTTGATTAGGACAGCAAGGCGTGCACTATAATATAATAGAAACTCTAGTTATTCTGAGTTGCTGTTGCCTTGGGCTTGGGTTTTAGGCCCTCATACTGTTATTCACTATTAGTTTTTTTTTTTATTTACTGTTTAACTTCTGGCCCCTCTCTGAGTGTGCGCTGCTAAAGGACCATAACCTTAATGGTATTTCTAACTCTGCTTTTAAATAGTGTTCTTATAGTTATAATAAATCTACTTAAGAAGATAATAAATTTAGTTAATTAAATATATAAATACTTACTCTTTAAGGATCTTATTATTAAATATATATTAAACTCTTACTATAACTCTAGTTATTATACTATTAAATAAGATATCTTTAACTAGCATTTATTAATTAGCTTAATTAACTATAAAGACTTTTACTAAGTATTATATATTTTTAACTAATGCTTTAGCTAAGTCTTTTATTATAATACTTTAAGAAGCTATACTTTATTTAATTATTAAAAAGCATTTACTTATACTTAGTACTTAGTCTTAATTAAAATAGGCTACTTTTATAACTTTAATATATTTTACACTTTTATAATTAATTAATTAAGTGGTTTTAAATGCAGATACCTAGCTATTTACTTTATATTTTTAAATTTATAAAGTATAATTAGAGCTATAAGACTTAGGGTCTATTTATATATAAATCTATCTTTAGTAACTCTAAGTATTGAACAGTGATTAATAAAAGAGAAATATACTTTTTTATAAAGAGATTAACTACTATTAAAACCGCTATTCAAACTTTTATTTCTATATTACTATATTTCTATATTATATATTTACATTACTTAAGTTATCTTAAGATAAAGGACTTAATTAATTAATTAACCTAGTTATAAATAAACTCTTATCCTTCCTCTCTTATAAAACCTTCTTCTATTAAATCCTTTAACTAATTCCCTTAGTTTTTAATATAATTACTACTCCTTTAGCTATATATTAATTAATATAATATTAGCTTATAACTATATAATCTATATATTATAGCTCTTTAAGTTATTAAAGAAAGTATTATTAATTATTATTATTTCTTTCTATTTCTCCTTTTAAACTAATTCTTTTAATAAGACTTATTCTATTTTAATTTATTAAATTATATCTTTATTTAATAAGGCTTATAAAAATAGGTTTTCTTAAAAGATATAATAATTAAAAATCACTAGCTAAATAAGCCTTTTATAACTAAGCTAGCTAAACTTAGCTTTTATTATATATTCTAAGCTAGATAAGTAAAATGCTCTTTATAGCTTAAGAAGTAGGCTTCGATCTTCTTTAATTCTTTTAATTAGTATATATATAAGACGATTCTTATATACTAATATTAGCGAAGGTCTGCCGGACTATCGCACGATGCGCTATACGCGCATTATGTCATTTATTTAGTCGGGGGGGGGGGGGGGGTCATTATGAGTTAGTTATATCGCGAGCAGCTTGAAAATAAAGCTAATCTCTAATAAGTTAAATTACAATCAGGAATTATAAAGCAGTAATTGAATTGCGACTTGGAATTGCGACGAGGTAACTTGGAATGCGATGATGTGACCCTTATGAGGCTTTTATCATATGACGATTTTGCCTTCTGATATCTAGCTTTTCTATCTAGCTTTTCTATCTAGCTTTCCAGCTGCTTAATGCATTTCGAAGGGTTGATTAGAATAGTAAGGCTTACACCCTAATGCAGTAGAAACTTTAGTTATTCTGAGTTACTATTGCCTTAGGCTTAGGTTTTAAGCCCTCATACTATTATTTACTATTAGTTTTTTTTTTTTTTTTACTATTTAACCTCTGGCCTCTCTTTAAGTATACACTACTAAGGACTATAACCTTAATAAAGAGATTAACTTATTAGTCTATTTAATTAATTACTTAAGCTATTTAAAGTCACTCTCTCTATTAACTAAGAGCGGGTTAAGACCTGGTTTTTAATAGCTATTTATAATAAACTTAGGTTTAAAAAGATTACTATTACTAAATATAAGTATAGTAAGGCAGTATCTTTTATACCTTTCTCTTATTACTCTATTTATAATTTATTACTTAAAGGACTTACTATTATCCTTATTAAATTAAGAAGCTACTAATTAATTAAGTAAACTGACTTTCCTATTACTAGAAATTAGACTAAGGACTCTTAATTAATAATTATACTTACTAATACTATAATATTTAAAGAGTCTATTACCCTTTTTAAACTAAGCTAAATTATTAAGACCCCTAACCTATTTAAATTCTATATAACTACTTTATATACTTTTAATACTAATTAAGAACTTATTAACTAATTAATATTAAACCTAGAGCTAGTAGTAACTTTAAAATCCTAATGCTTTAAAACTCTTCTAATTCTATTATTCACTTTTAAACTTAGCTTAAGCATTATAGATTTATTTAATCGGATTATTCTGCTTTATATAACCCCTGCTCTAATAGCTAGTAATAACTATAGTAATTTAGATAACTTAAATAAAAGGGCTATTAATAAAAAGTAAAAAAAGACTAGTTAGAACATTACTATAAAATAAGTATTATTAAAGAAGAAAGCTAATAGTTAAATTATTTATACTAATAATTATACTAAGTCTATTCTTAACTAAGTACTTATAAATAGAATTAAAAAAGTCTATATTACTAAACTAATAACTAAAGAAATTATAGAAATTATAAAGAAGAATAATATTAATACTCTTACTTATATTATAACTATATATACTATTAAGTCGTTTTATTTATTCTTAGCTCTTTATTAATAAATATATATAATTAATTAAATAAAAAGCTTTATTACTTTTATTTTAAATAGTCTAATTTCCTTATCTTAATAAAATACTATTATAAATACCTTAAGGTTAAGATTAGCTCCTCCTCCTCTTACTAGGCCCTCTTAGACTAATTATACTACTATATATAAATTAACTCATACTTTACTTCTAAGACCTGCCTAAGGATTACTATTACTATCTGCTTCTACGCTTACTAGACTTACTAATATATCTTGATTATCTAATTTACTAAGGGATACTACTTAATTAAATACTTCTTAGTCTTTTTATATACTCTATAGTTAATTTTACTAAAGAGTTCTTATTATAGCTACTTCTATAACTTTACTTACTATTCTTAATATAATCTTAATACTTAGGTTCCTTTTAGACCCTTTTTTATAATTATTATACTCTTAGAATAATAAATATAAGTTAGATTCTAGTTAATTAACTATATTTAGATATTAGACTTATATATATTATCTTTCTTTTCTTATTATTTTCTTTATTTATTAAGGCTCTTCTTTTCTTTATTATTTATAGTCTTTAGGCTTATAAGGATAAAGTACTAACTATATAAAGAGGAATGTATTAAGGCTAAGGGCTTACTAACTAGAATAGCCTAGACATTTTAATTAGCTAACTAATTTAAGTATTAGTCTTAATAAAGCTATTAATAAGAATAATAGGAATTAGTCTAAGATAAAAGGCAGAAATAACTTAGATATAGATAGTAATTAATAATATTCTTACTTACTTTTATTTTTAAGTTATTAAATTATTTTTTAATATTATTATAATAAGATTTATTTAATTAACTAGAATAACTAATTCATTTTTTAGCCAGCCGCTTGATTATAGCTCTGGTCCTCTTTTTTTATCTGTTTTATTTTATAAGTCTTGTCTATCCTCGCTCTACTACGCATCCTGCCTACCCTATAGCATCCGTCACTTCAGGTAGTGGTGTCTCTCTTGTCCCCCTGCTTAATATAATAGTAATATAGAATTCTACTTTTTAAATAATTATAATATATATATATTAAAAAGCTATTATTATATTCTTAAATTAAGAGTTAATTTAATAAGCTACTCTTTTTTTATAAAGACTATATTTACTATTTCAGACTATAATAATATATATCTCTTTAAAAATAAAGAGTTAATAGCTAAAGGTTTAAAAAGAAATAAACTATATATTCTTCCTTTAAAAATAAAGGAAAATAAAGAAAAACTATATATAACTTTACTTTTAAATAATATCTCTTTAACTAAAGAAAATAAAACTATAGTTAAAACTATAGTTATAGATATATATAAGTAGTATCTAAGGCTAGCTTATTAAAATATAAAGACTTTAAAAAGATATCTTCTAAAGCTATATAAAGGAAAATATTCTAAAGATAATATTCAGTTTTAAATATTTTAAGACTAAATAACTTAAATAATTCAGTATAAAAACTATATAAGAGCTAAAGTAATTAATAAAATAAAAAGAGTTATAAATAAGACTTAATATAACTTCTTAAATTAGGTTATTATAAATATATATCGTCTTATAATACTTATATTATATTATAAATATAGATATATTATAACTTTCTTTAATAAAAGTACTAAGTTTTTTAAAATATATACTATAAGAAATAAAAATAAAGCTTTAAAGAAATTTAAAGACTTTAAAATAAAAGTTAAAAATAATAAAGAAAAAATAACTATAAAAGAAGTTTTTTCTAATAATACTAAGGAATATAAGCATAGCCTAGCCCTTTACTATAAAAAGAAAGAAATATATTATAACTTTTCTTCTCTTTATACTTGTAAAGGCTATAGTAGTGGAAGGAGTGGAAGGAGTGGAAGGTTATTAGTGGAACTCGGCGATTGTGGGTTAAGGAAATGACCAATCAGAAAAGGGATTGAAGATTCAGAAAGAGCAGGAAAAGAAGATTAGAAAGGTAGTCGGTTTGATGTGATTGGTTAAGAAATGCATGTATTGATGATAATGATCCATCTGGACTGGCTAGAGAAAAGCCCCAGCTTTATAGAGAGATTGCTGTCCAGTCATATGTCCAATCTAACAGGGGATTTGGACAATTTGTCATAGTAAAACCGGGTAAGATATATCCTGAGTTTTAGGACTATTAGACGTATATCTAATGCTTAAACTCTAACCTTATTAAAGGTTCTTATTATAGATGTCTTTTGTAGTTATAGTATAAGGAAGATAGGCTTTCTAAGGCATAATATATACTATTATAAAGCTAAAAATCAGGAGATTTTGAATATGTTATTTATAGTCTTATCTAATAAGAGCTAAAGGAGATATTTCTTTATTAGTTATATATTTTATATATTAGGACTTTATAATACTAAAAAACTTAATAGTTCTATTAAAAGAATAAATAGGACTATTTTTAATAATATAAGAATAATAATTTTTATTTTTAATATACTTAAGTTTCTTTAGTCTAAAGCTTTAGAAGCTATAAAATATAGCTATAATAGAACTCCTTACTCTTTTATAAAGTTCTTATATCCTTTAGAACTTAAGAATAATAAACTTCTTACTTTAGAAAAAATAGATTCTATAAAAACTTTTAAATCTATTATATATTATAAGAATAAGCTTCTTAATAATAAACTAAATATTAAAGCTTATAAAAGCATTATAATAGGCTATTTAAATAAGAGCTATAAAATCTAGAACTATAAAAAACGTAAGATAATAATTTCTAGAGATATTATTATTTATAAAAATACCTTCTCTAATAATAATAGTTTTATTATAAATAAAGAAAAAGAAGAGAATAATATAAATAACTCTTTAATAGAGTCTGAGCTTAATATAATAACTAAGCTAGTTATTAATATTCTTAAGAAACTTATAAAATATTATAAAGACTTTTTAGAATTTCCTTTTATAAATACTATATATAATATAACTAAAAGTTATATAGAACCTTTAAGCTATAATTATAAGAAGAAGACTCTAGGCTTGTTTAACAAGAGAGTGTTTAGTAAATTGAAGTATCTTAAGCTAAGTAAGGTCACTACTAGGTCATAGCAAGCCTCTATTATATATATCTATAGCTAGGGCTACTAGCCCTTAGTCTAGAGCTAGGTTCTGGCGATATCGCTCTTAGGGCCAGTATCAGCCTGGCTAAGCCGCAAGATCGCTACGAGCTAGTTAGAGTGTCTCTGCGGTTAACTCAGTAGCTTCTTACTCTAGGCCAAGCCTATAATAATAGCCCCCCCCTTTTCTTTTATAGAGTTTCTCTTAAGGGTGACTTTTCCTTAAAGCTAGCTCTTAATATTATTATTATACCTTTATAACCTTCTAACTTTACTATTACTAGGCCCCTTCCTTCTTCTTAATACTTAAGGTTCTTAGCTAATTATAACTTATATCTATTCTATCTAAATAGTGACTATAAGGCCTACTCGCTCCTCATTCTGCTCTCTTAGTAGCCAATCCCTAGCCTAATTACTATAAGAGCACTATAGTCATATAGCTTCTTCCTTAGTGCCTAGGCCTTACTTAAGAGGAATTAGCTTTTAATATTCTATTATTTATAATAAGGGGGTTTTTTCATTCTTAAAGTGCATTTTAGTAAATAATAGCTAGTAGTGCTTATATAAGTAGGGCGTCTTGTTTATTATTCACTTCTATATATTATAATAGCCTTATTATTAAATAATGCCTTTACTGTATTTCTGATTTTAAAGTGAATATAAGGTTATTAAAGCTTCTAAGGAATAATAGGTTATTACTAATAAGAATAACGCTCATTTCCCTATTATTATAACTATTAGTAGACGCTATAATTAAGGCCTTTATGAGTTAGTTATTAAATCTCTTCTTACTTTATTATAATCAGATTTTTCTTCTTTTTTTAGCTTTAATTATTTCTTTATATATAACTGCGCCTTTAGCTTTAACTCCCTTGTACTGCCCTTTTATTATAAGTTTATAACTAACCTATAAGTAGTAATTAAATTAATCAGTTCTTGCCTTTGCCTTTATTATAATACTATAAGTATCTTATGTCTTTATTTATATAGTTAGTACTAACTTATAGTAATAGTTCTTTATTATTTACTCTTGCTCTTATTATTACTATTCCTGCCCTTATTGCTAATATTATATAAATTATACTCCTACTTCTATATTATTACTTTACTAACTTATTATAATAGTGCTATATACTATTAGGCGTGCTTCTATAATGCTATTATATAGCGTTTTAATAAGACTACTTATAAGAGTAATAAGGTTATGCCTATCTTTATGCTTAAGTGCTTGCCTGCTTTAGCTATCTCTTCTAATAAGTTACTATAAGTTTATTATATAAGTTTTACTAATTAATAATAATAGCCTTTTATTTTAAGTACTCTGCTTATAAGAGTAATAACTATAGTTATATTTTTATAAGTAGTACTTACTATATATTTATAGTGAGTTTATACTAATATTACTTATTAGCTTACTACTAAGTATTATCCTATAATATACTGCTTCTTTACTAAGGTTAAAAAGTATAAAGATCTCTTTACTAAAGACTTTATTACTTAGACTATAAGCATTACTTACTATAATTATATAATATCTTTACTAATTCTTTATATAGTCTTCTACTTGCATTACTGCTTATAAGGTCCTCTACTTTATATCTTATAATAATAAAGTTACTTAGGCCCGCGCTACTATTAATACTACTACTATTAAGTAAGTGCGTCTTACTAATAAGGATATTATATCTATATAGTACTTAATAATTATAAGTCTTTTAGTATAGATTAACCTTATTAATATCCTTACTATAATTATATAGTAAGTGAGTAAGAAGGACTTACTTTTACTTATATATATTAGTCCTTTTGCTCTGCTTTCTGAGTTTAAAAAAGAGGAGCCTAAAGAGGAGTCTATTACTAAAGAAGTTAACTAAATGTCCCTCCCTCCCTTAAAATCATTATAGTATTATTATGCTTTTATAGTATATTCATTTTATTTTATTTGCATAGGCCTTTATGCTCTTAGTTTTTTACTACTAGTATGCGTACTTACTCTATAGAGCTAAGAATATATTAGTTTTATTCTTACTCTCTATAACCTTATAGTAACTATCTTTATAACTCTATACTATATTCTTCTTATAGTTTTTTTATAAGTCCTAGCTTAGGCTATTATAGTTATTATTAGGGCTTATTCAGTCTTTCTTAGTTATATATAATGAATTCATTAAGAAGTCTATTAGAAGTAGTAATAGGTTTATAGCTTTCTTTATAGCAGTCTAATGCTATAAGATCTTATAGGTTTTTTACTAATTCCTAGCTTTTTTCTTTATAGCCTTTCTATTATACTAAAGCCTTATAGACTATACTACGCTCTTACTGCTTCTACTTAGCGCAAAGGATATCCTTAACTTTATATTCCTCTTAGTTATCTATCTGTAGTAGTAGGGGCTAGTAGTTATTATTAACCTATCCTAGGGCTAGGTCCTCTCTTGCCTTCTTTAAGAGATTGATATAGAATTATAAGTAGGTCGCTTTAGGTATGTTAAGTTCTATAATGTATAAGCTAATTACCTTTATAACTATGTATTTTTAATGTAGCCAGTCAAGCTTTTTTAAGGATCTTACTATTTTAAAGTTGTATATATTAAGCCAGACTTTATCTCCTATCTATAGCCTCTTAGTAGGATGTTATAACTTATTTACTAAGGTTTCTTATTATTATTATACTATTATTACAGAGGCTTAAATAAACTCATATGCTTATTACAGTTTCTGGACTAGTTATAATACCTTTGCTTTATTACTAGTTTCTAGCTTAAAAGCAGCAGGTTCTATAATCTTAAATCCTTTAATATTATAGCCATATTCTGCGAAGAAAGGGCTTATTTTAATAGATAGGTATTTATAGTTATTTAGTACTAGTTATATTGCGGGTAAGCAGTAACTCTAATTTTTCTAAGAGAAGTTAATATATACCTAGAAGTAGGATTAGATTTTCTAATTATAGTATTCTAGGCCTCTATCGGTTTGTAAGTAGTATGTAATACTAAGTTATTATTCTATTCTAGTAAGTTTGCAGAAAGCTTACTAAAACTGGCTAGTCTAATTACTTTCTTTATTACTTATAATAGAATAAGGCATTCTATAGAAGTAGAAATAATAGTTAAGGAATCGCTATGTATACACTTTAGTTTCTATATTAGTCATTTCTTCTAATATAATAGACCTAGTTAGCCTATTTATAATAACCTAAAGGTATTAAGTGCTATAAGTATTAGTAGGAAGGAGGTTAGTAATGAAGTTTATAGTAAGGTTATTATAAGGTTAGTCCGGGATTAAGAAGGATTTAAACAGTCCTTATTAAATGTCTCTTTATATATAGCTTTATCTATAGACATTGCAGTTAGTAATGAAGTTATATACTAGTTATAAGTATTCTAGCCAGTACTAGCAGCGGCTAATAATAGCGAGAGTGCTATCTTTACTAGAGTGTTTAGATATTATAGTATTATATTCTAGCTAGATAATACATATTTATAGCTAGTCCTTAGTAGCTTTATTAGGACTATTAAAACCATTCCTTCTAAGTACTTAAAGCCAGTCTTAATAAATAAGCAGCCCTTTAAGCATAAGGCCGCATTCTGCAATATCTATCTTAAGCTTTAGCTCTATAGAGAAGCTGCGACTCCCTGTCTTAAGTACTATAAAGGCGCCCTAATAGATTATATCTTCCTCCTTTATATCATCCTAGAGTTTCTATTCATTAGAGAGGAGTAGGAAGATAAATGATATAGAGATTGCTATAATTATAGTATATTCTCTTAAGGGGATCGCTTATTTAGGGATTAACTATATAAAGTGCCCTTCTTTTTACTCATTCTAGTTGCTCTTAAGAGCGTTCTAATCTCTTTAGCTAAGCCTATTTACTATAGTATTATTACTATTAAGTTAGTATTATAATGTAAAGTTAAACTCTTAAAGTTTTTCTACTTAATAGACTTACTAAGCACTTAGCTATTATTTTTTTATAAAGTACTTTAGGTTTTTATAATTAGTAAGAATTATAAAGGACTTATAGCTCCTTAGTTTTACATTTTATACTTTTAAGTAAGAGATAATAGCTAATATCTTTTAATTATAAATAGAGTAATTATACTTATACTAATTAAATTACTATAAGTAAAATATAATAAAGTAGTAAAGCTCTTATAAGTCCTCTTAAAAAAGGACTCTTCTAAGGACAAAGCCTAAACTATTGCTTTTTATATATACTTTCTTATTTAGATTCTATTTAACTAGCGTTAGAGCATTATAAAAGCAGTACTTAAGTTCTTTAAATACTACTTCTTTACTATTACTTTATATAAAGATCATCCCTTTCTTAGTAAGCTAAGTAAGGGGTATAGTAATACTTATAAAGTTAGGAATAAAGACCTAATAGTAATTAGTAAAGCTAAAGAAATTCTAAACTCCTTTTAATAATAAAAGCGCTTTTTATTTATAAATAACTCACTACTTTTCTAAGTTATAATAAATGCCTTCTCTAGCCTTAATTATAAACCTTAAGTATTTGACCTCTTATACTATAAACTCGCATTTCTTAGGGTTAAGGTTAAGCCTTATATTACTAAGGGCTTAAAGGACTTAGTAGACCTTTATTAAGTAATTATAGTAAGTCCTATTAGAATAAATTAAGATATTATTAAAATAGGCTATTATAAAGTTATTAAGGTATTATTATAGTATTTAATTAATATAGTATTAGAATATTATAAAGGCATTACTAAGTTTAAATAAGCATACTAGCTATTTAAAAAAGCTAAAATGCATTTAAAATATAGTCTTATTCTTATACTCTTTAGCTATTTTTAGCTTATAGAAAGCTATAATAATATTTAGCTTAATAAACTATTAAGCGCTAAAGAGGTTATATAATATCTCTATAATTAATAGGAGGGAGTAATAATCTTATTACATAATTATATTAAGTATATAATAATTATAGTAAAATCTTAGCCTACTGCCTGGTTTCTTAATAAAGAGGACTGGGGCTATTGTAAAGGAGTTACTAGCTTAGATATACTCTTTATTAAGAAGGTTATTTAGGGTCTTCTTTAATATTAGGAGCTCTTCTTAGGATATATTATAAAGGGGCCCTTAGAGTAGGAGAAGTTCTTTTTTATTATGATCTTATAGTAGGTTTACTTTGTAATTAATGCCTAGTTAGTATAAGGGCAGCTTATTAGCCTCTTTTACTAAGAATAGCTTTAGGAAGTCCTTAAGGAGATTAGCTAGTATATATAATTAAGAGTCAGTTAGGTCTTTCTTATAAAGGGCTTTATTAATATTATTTAAGCTAATATATTCTATTAATATTATAGTATCTTTATAGCGAGCTGTCTTATAAGCTCGCTATAGAAAGGCGGCTATAATTAAACTTATAATAAGCCTAGCTGCTTATATCTCGGTTACTAAAGCTAGTTCCTCCTTACTACCTACTTATAGTATAATTCTAGTAATTCTATAATATAACCTCTTCTTCTTTATAAAGTAAGTAATATCTTTCTATTCTATCTATAGCTTCCTTAAGAACAGGCTTCGTTTTAAGTTATAGACTATATATATAAAAAGCGTCTACTTATAGCTACTCACTTCTAGAGTTATAGCCATTATGCTTATAGCTATTATTAGCTCTATTGTATTAATAAAGCTATAAAATCACTATAACTTCTTATTAATATATAAAAAGCTTATTCTTTAGGCTAAGGCCTTATTAATAAAGGCGTAGACCTTATAACTATTATTAATAAGCGCAGTTAATAAGGTGTTATTAAGTTATACTTAAATAATAGCTAGCTTACTAGTCATATACTCTCTTTATTACGCCTAAGCCTCTACTAGAGCTTTAAGAGGCTCTAACCCCTATTTTTATATTAGAACTACTTATTTTTTAATAAGTATATATTAGAACCTTTATAAGATTCTAATAAGGTTACTACCTTATTATAGTAAGCTCAGGAGGCAGTTACTATACAAGAGTCAGTATGTCTTCTAAGACAGTCTTAAGCATAGTACTCTTTCCTATAGATATAGTAGTATATAACCCTCTTCTTCTTCTTCTCATTTTCCTATATTTAATTCACTCTTATTATAGTAATATCGCCTTCTCTATCTTTCCTTTATTAATAGTTTAGAGTAGGAGAGTTATAATATTACTATAAGCAATTCTAGAGGCCTTTAACCTTCTAGGCGATTTCCTAAACCCGTTTAAGCTAACTTTAGTAATCTTTAAAGAGTTAGACTATAGTAAGGCTATATTATAGTAATGAGTTAAGTATGCTTTTAAGGAATGTTATTTTTACTTTATTAGCCTAGTTACTTCTTCTAGTATCTGTGATTTTTTATTTAAATAGTAAGAAGAAGGCAGAAAATGCAGTCTAATCAGCTTACTTAAGATATTATAATAAGGTAGCTGCTTAAGGCTATAAGTTACAGTCCTTATAGGTCTAGTCTAAGTAGCTTAGGAAGTCTGTAAAGTAATAGTAGCTTTATAGCCTTCCTAAAGTATAGAAAGTACTAACAGTTTTCTATAGCTTAATATTAAAGTAGCTATTAATAGTATACTAGAGCTCTTTATTATTAATATAAGGGCTATTAAAGCAGACCTTATCTTATATTTACTATAACTATATAGTATAATTAGAGCAATTGCCTAAGAATTTTAGTAGGTTTAAGAAGGGCTTCTGTCTATAAGGAAATAGGAGGATAATATAAAGGATATTAGTAATTAGTATATTTATAATAAGATTATTACAATTAAGTTATACTAATTATTTATAAATAAGCTAAAGCCTATTATTAATAAGGTTATAAATTGCCTTTATTTTAGTATTAGTTAGAAAGCAGAGAGCAAGTTATTCTATTATAATAAGGGGTTAGTAAGAAAGTAGTGAAAAAGGAGCTTAAGATAATATAAAGAGAAGACCTTAGGCTTATTTAATAAGAGAGTATTTAGTAAATTGAAGTATCTTAAGCTAAGTAAGGTCACTACTAGGTCATAGCAAGCCTCTATTATATATATCTATAGCTAGGGCTACTAGCCCTTAGTCTAGGGCTAGGTTCTGGCGATATCGCTCTTAGGGCCAGTATCAGCCTGGCCAAGCCGCAAGATCGCTACGAGCTAGCTAGAGCGTCTCTACAGTCAACTCAGTAGCTTCCTACTCCAGGCTAAGCCTGTAATAATAATAAGGCTATAGAAAGTATATATAAAGATAAGTAAATACTTTTTATAAAAATAAAAGTAAAAGAATTACTAGCTTAAAAGGTTTAGTCTATAATAAACCTTTTTAATAATAAAACTCTTATAAAAGGCTACTAGGTTTATAAGATAAAAATAAACTCTAATAACTCTATTATAAAATATAAGTCTAAATAAATAGTTTAAGGCTATAATTAAATACATAATCTTAACTATATAAAGACTTTTATAACTATTATAAGACTTAAAACTATAAAGCTATTATTAATATTAGTAATTATAAATAATTATAAAATAATATAATATAATATTAAAAACGCTGTTATTCATTTTAAAATAAATAAAAATATATATACTATACTACTTACTAAATTTAAAGACTATATATTAAAGTCTTTAAAAAATACTATAACTAAAGAGTTATATAAAGAATATAAAGAAAATAAAAAAGCCTTAGTTTTAAAACTAGATAAAGCTTTATATAATTTAAAATAAAGTCTTAAACTTTAATATAACTTTCTCTTTATATATTTAAATAAGCTAGGTTTTAAACTTATACTTTATAATAAAGGGGTATTTATAAATAACCTTTATAAAATAGCTATAATATACTATATAGATAATTAGATTTTTATTAGTCTAAATAAAGCTAATATATATAAAGTTATAAATCTCTTATCTAAAGATATTAAAACACAGTCTTTAAAAAAGATAAAAGAATTCTTAAGAATAAATATAATTATAAACTAAAAGAATAAAGGCATATATATAAACTAAATAAAATATATAAATTCTAAAATAATAGAATATAATAAATAAGCTATAAGAACTTTAGAAGTTCTTTCTATAGTTAGAAATAAGCTATAAAAAGTAATTATAACTCCTTTTAATAAAGATATATTATAATATTAAAAAGAAGTTTATTCTCTATTATATCCTTCTATAAAGACTAAACTTAATATAGCTTATATTATTAATAATATCTTAATATTTATATTTAAATCTAATAACTCTTACTTTAAAGCTTTAAATATAATTTAAAAGTATTTAAATAATTATAAAGGCTTAGGTTTATATTATAATTATAATATATAATTTAACTTATTATATAATATAATAAGAAGTTATTTAGATGCTAATTAAGCCTTTAATATAACTAATAAAAAGTCTATAAGTAAATATAGTTTCTTCTTATATAATAACCTTATAAGTTAAAATATAACTAAGTAGAAAAGTATAACTTTAAGTAATTATAAAGTTAAATATTGTTAGATAGCTCGTATAACTAATTAATAACCTTAAATATATATATATATATATTATATATTTATTCACTATAGCTCCCGCCCCTTAAAGTCAGAGAGGTCTAGCTCTTCTTTCTTCTTAATACAGGCTAGCTAGCCAGAGGCTTAGCGAGCCTTCTCTAAGTCAGTCCTAATAACCCCCCTGCTTCTTACATAACCCCCTAGTGCCCTAGTGTTCTAATATGCCTCTAATTTAACACGCCCCTTTAGCTTAAAGGTATAGCCTTTAGGCTGACTTCTAGAATTACTAAGGCTTCTTTTTCTTCTTCTAATTTCTATTTCTAGTTTTAAGCCAGTTTTATTAAAAGGTTAGCAAGCTTTAATTACTAAATGAATGCTTTAAAGGCTTCTTATAGAAAGCTCTTTATAAAGCTATTAGCTAATAGTTAAGCTAATAGTATATAAATAATATTAATTTAGCTTTATATAACTTTTTAATAAAGCTAGTAATTATAGATATTAATATACTAAAGCTTTATATATAGTTAAATAAGCTCTTTTTTAACTAAGTAAATAGTCTACTTATTATTATATTAAATAGTTATTTAGGAAAGAGGAGCGACTCCTTACTAAGCGGTTAGTAAGCGCAGGATAATATATAGAGATAAAATAAGCTAGCTTATAAAGAGGGCTTTTTTTATTACTTATAATAAAGCTAGTAACTCAGCCTTTATTATTAATATTATTACTATATCTTACTTATTAGCTTTTTAAGAGGTTATATTACTAAAAAGGCTTATAATAAATACTTATAAGCTTTTTTAGTTTAGTCAGTTATTAGTAAAACTAGTATTAGAAGCTATTAAAAGGCTATTATTTTTATTACTAAGCTTAGCTCTATATTATAAAGAAAGTCCTTATATTTATAAAAAATACTAAAGAACTCAGTTTATAGCTTTATAATACTTAGAGCTTAAGTTTTAATTAAATTATACTAGCCTGCTTATTATAAAAGCGATATTTAGCTAGGTTATAATTATAATATATATAATAGTTCTAACCTTCTATTACTATAGGTTAATTAATTATAAAGTTATATTATTATTAAATATAAGAAGCTCTTTAAGTACTATTAGAGTCTTATACTTAGGATTTAGTAAGGAGTTAGTAAATAGTTAATAAGCTTTATTAATATATATAGACTAAGAAAGCTAGAGCTATTAGATTGCTTAATTATAAATAACTTCTATACTTAGGAATTAGTAAAAGGACTTACTTCTTTTAATTTAATAGAGTTTTTAAAAGGACTTAATTAGTTTAATTACCTTACTTTCTAAAGTCTTTAAGTAGTAAAGGATATAGTTATTTATATAAAAAAAGAAGATGATTTTTCTATATAGCTAGTAATAGTCTTTATTAAGTACTTAGTAAAAGCTTAATAAGTATAAGCCTTTTTTAAAATGCTATTACTATAGGAAAAGTAACTGTCTAAAGCTATATAAGGCTTTATAAAGCTTAAGGATAACTCTAGGTTTTTAATATTTAGTTAGCATTTCTATATAAATATCTTTATTAAAGTCTATATATATAAAGGCATTAACTGCATTATATTATAATATTTTATAATTAAAATAATTAGTTAGAATTATAAGAGTTTAAAATAATATTCTAATTAAAGTAATTATATAAGTATTTTACTTATCTTTTAACTATTAATTACTATAGATTACTAGCTATACTTTAATCTTAATAAAGTAACTATATTTATTAAGCTTATATATAAATACCTAGTAATAACTAAGTATTTAATAACTATTTACTACTACTTTAAATACTTTAACTTATAAGCTTACTTCCTTATAGTTTTAAAAGTAAGAGGTTTTAATTATAATTAGCTAGTCTTTATATAAGTATTTATTTATCTAAGTATAAGAGCTAGAAAGCTGTTTTAATAAATACTAGAGTGTTTTAATAAGTGGCCTTTCTATAAGAAGTTTTTTCTTTCTATAAGTAGAAATAATATTACTATAATATATATAATAAGCAAGCGCGTAATATAAGCAAGTGCGCACTTTTCTCCACTCTTTAATACAGATTTACTAATAAAAACATAATAAAGCATCTAATTAATTAAAACTAATCACTATACTCTTCTCTAGAGGTCTTAATTATAGCCTAATAGGTCCTTATATTATGACCTATCTTTTTATAAGTTTTATAGTATCTTTCCTTTAGTAGTACTAACCTCCTTTAACTATTACTTTTTAATAATTTAGCTACTACTTATATATTAATATCCCTCTAATCTATCTCATCCTTCCTTTTATTTAGAGTTATCTTTCTTCCTTTATATAAGTGGGTTCTTTTCGCTCTATACTGCTTATTAAAAGTCTTATTTACTTATTAAAGGATCTAGACTTTAGACTTTAATAAAGCGTTCTAATATATTATTGCTTTTATTTTTTTTAAAAGTGACTTAAGTGCTTTAAGGATTAAGGCTAGAGAGCTGCTTTAATGCCTTCTTATTTATCTTTTGAAATATTTAGACTAAGAGCTAGCCTTAAGTATAGTCTTTAGTATCTTTAAGATCTAAAAGTTAGAAAGGTCAGCCTCTTCTCTAACTAGTATTAGAATCTATAATTATATATTAAGCTTAGATATAATATTTTCTAAGTTTAAGAGGATAAGTCTAGTCTCTTAAAAACCTCTTTTAATATTACTTCTTATTATAGTAGTTTTATAAGTAATATAAAAGGCTAAGAAGAACTCAGTCTTTAAAATATAGATTATAAAGTATTTAATTAATCACTTAATTACTTGATTATAGGCTTATTTAAGTAACTTAAAGTATCTAATATTAAGAGGCTAAAGTAAATAAGATAAATAAAGTAATATATAAAGTATAATAATATAGTTCTTTTTATAATATTTCTTAAAGTTAATAGAGTAATGATTTTTATACTTATTAAGGATTAGAAAATAATAGTAGTTAATTAATCGATCCTTTATATACTAATTAAAGTGCTTAAGCTACTTAAGACCTATCTTATTATTAGTCTAGCTATTTTTAATTATTATAATAGCCTAATTGCTTAGGAGGTTACTTTCTTAATACTAATTAGCGAGGTAATATTAGCTTATAACTATAATAAATAGCTAGATTGCCTAGCCTTTTGCATTAATTGCTTAAATGACTATAACCTATTCTTAGTTTCTAAACTAGACTAATTTCAGGTTTCTATACCTTTCTATACTTATAATAACTATTCTACTTATAATAAGGCCTATTATAAAGCTAGTCTTATTAAAATTATAAATATTAATAAGGTTAATACTATACTTTATAATTATATTCTTTATAAGCCTAAACTAATTATAAATAATAGTTAAATCTTTATATTTAGCCCTTTAATAGTCATATTTATAAAAAAAATATATCTTAAGGTCTGGTTATTACTTAATAAAGTTAGAAGCCTAGCGCTTATTAATAAGTAATGCATTACATTCAATAAATAGTCAGTTAGCCATTTCTTTAATACTACACAATCGTAAGGGAAACCTTCGCAAATCTAGATTAAGAATGAATTAAATAATAATCTATTCTTCTAAATCGTATAGTTTTCTTAAATTCAGTATAATATTATATTAGAAAGGAATGCTATTACGCTAGTATTCTAAGGTGCAGCAGGATACTATATAGATATTTAAAGTGCAAAAGGGAGTTAATTGAGGGTCTTTCTTAAGGGCTTAAAGGGTAATATTAATATTTGCTTTATTAATTAAGGATAATATGATTTATAGTTAAGAAAATTAATTTAAAAGATAAAATTCAGTAATTAAAGGGAAAAGTGCACGCTTGCTTATTTTACGCACTCGCTTATTATATACATTATATATAGTTAAGAGAGTAAGTTAAGCTTCCTCTTACTAGCTTTAATAAAGAGCTAGCTAGACTACCTTTCTTAATCTAATAAGAGTATTTATAATACTTTTACTTTTATAAGCTGCTTATTAAGAATATAGCTTTAAATAATATCCTAAGTATTACTCTTTTAAAGATGATTTAGTAAGTATTTAATAGCTTTACTTTTCTAGTATTATTACTATCTTACTACTCCTGCCTTTTTATATTTAAGTAAGTAGTTAAGACATGAAAAAAGGCTAATAAGAGTAATTATAAAAGTATAAAAAGAACTTTAAATTTAGAAGTAGTATAAGTAAGCTATTTAATAAGAGCTTAGTAAGTACTTACTTACTTTTTACTAGCCTTTATATACTCTAAATTATTAGGGTTAAGTAAGATTTTATTTAGTTCTTTATTTAAGAGCTATAATAACTATAGAAGAGGTTCTTTTATTATTATAAGTAGCTTTTAAATGCATTTTTATATTACTTTTAAATCTTTTTTTAGTAAATTGTCTTAAAGGCTTTTTAAATGCTTATTAAATAATTAGTATTTATTAAAGGTTATATCTTTTAAGATTATTACTTTTTTTAATAGTAAGTTATAAATTCAGAAGGAATTACTTAATATATATTCTATAAGGAATCTAATTTAGGCTTATAAAGCCTGCTTTTAGAAATAGTTATAATAAAGCTATATATTTACTATTAGTATAAAAGCTTTATAGCTATATAATTATAAATAGAATAAGTCAGGTTTTATTATACTATTAGTATAGTATTATAAGTAAAACACTTTATAAAAAGACTTTTAATTTTAATAAGCACTTAGTAAGTAATTATAAAAATAAATAGCTATTTTAATAGTTTTTAACTATAAGTATACTAAAAGCTTAGTTATTACTTATATTATATAGCTTTTTTAAATAATAATAATTATAATACATTCTATACTCTTATTCTAAGCTTAAGTATTTAATATAAAAGGCTTATATTAAATCCCTATTATTTCTATTTTAATAATTACTTAATAATAGATTATTAAAAGCTTATTATTATATTTAAAAGCCTTTATTATAGCTTTATATTATATTTTTATTATCTTAATAAAGCTTATAAAAATAGTATAAATTATAAGTATTAATTAATTTATAGAATAATAATCCTATATATACTTAAAGGCTTAGTTTATTATAATTTATACTAAAGTATAGTCTTTATAACTAGGCTTTAATAAGTAGAAATTAAGAGTAATTCACTCTCCTAGCTCTATTTTTATAATAGCTTCTTAAAGCATTTAGCAGACTGCTTAATAAGCCTTCACTACTTTATAAGTATTATAATTAACTATTATAATCCTTTAAAGGCCTTAGGGTTTATCTAGCTTTAGTCTAATACTTTAAACAGCATTTATAAAGTACTTAAGAACCTTAGAGCCTGAGTAACTAAATCGCTAGTACTATATATATAAATCCTCCTTAAGGGGCCTTTACTAAGTCTATAATATATATTTCTAAGTATAGTATTAAGCTAGTAAGCAGTTATTAAGTAGTGCTTAAAGGGCTAGTAATTCTTCTTTATTTAAATGTATATATTTTAGAATCTATTATTTATAAATCTTTTTAATCTCTTTAAAGTAGTTACTATTAGTTCTATATAAGTAGTTATTACTAAGTCTTATATTTTACTAGAACTCCTATTTCTTTAGCTATAAAAAGGATACTAAGTTTAATATTAAAGCTCTATAAAAAGTAATATTAAATAGTTAGAAGGTTATTAGTAAACTATTAGTAGATTATAGAATTATTATAATATCTTTATAATTATTAATTAAAACTAGCTCTATTTCTAACTATAAGAAGTCTTTTATTAAAGCTGCCTTTAGATTATATATTTATATAATATCTTTAAAAATATATATTAATACTTTAGAATTAAAGAAATAATATACTTAATAAGCAAGCGCTATAAACAAGCGAGCGCCGCACTTTTCTATCCTATACTTAACTTTCTACTTTATTAAGCAAATCTTAATAATATAACATGCCTTAGCAAAATAATAAAGCTAAAACTCTTCTTACTCTTTAAGCCTTTTAAAATAACCTAAAACTAAGTATTTAATATATTATATTAATATATAAAGTAGATAAGCAAAGGCTGCATTACTAATAGAAGGGCATTTAGTATTAATATAATACTATTCTTAATTCATATTAACTAACCAATCTAGAAGAATAGATTATTATTTAATTTATACTTAACTTAGATTTATAAGGATTTTCTTTATAATTATATAGTATTAAAGAAATGGCTAATTAACTGCTGACTAACTATAATGCATTACTTATTAGTAAGTATTAAGCTTTTAACTTTATTAAGTAATAATTAGACCTTAAAATACGTTTTTTTTATAAATATAACTATTAGAAGGCTAAATATAAAGATTTAATTATTATTTATAATTAGTTCTAGCTTATAGAAAATATAATTATAAAATATAGTATTAATTTAGCTAATATTTATAATTTTAATAAGACTGGCTTTATAATAAGTATTATTATAAGCAGAATAGTTATAAGTATAGAAAGGTATAAAAACTTAAAATCAGTTTAGCTTAAAAATTAGAAATAAGTTATAATTATCTAAGTAATTAATATAAAAGGCTAAATAATCTAGCTATTTATTATAATTATAAGCTAATATTACTTTACTAATAAAACGACCTTAGCAGACGAGGAAGAAACCACACCTAAATGGCTAGCTATCTTTCCAGAGCCGCTAGGGCCAATCGCGACAGACGCTGTCCCGCCGCCTCCAGCAGAGGTCAGCAGCGGCTGCTTCTAGCACTACCGCAGGTGAAGGTAACAGGCCGGTCTCTTCAAGATAGCTAGAAAAGTGTCTAATTAGACACTCTATCGAGTTGGATCGCCGCTGCAGAAGGTAGTAAGGCTCGAAAAGATGAAGGTTATAGCAGCAGATCCCGGCTTGGGTAGAAGACCGCGGACGCGGTCAGTCGGGTTTACAGGAAGAGGGCGATTTCAGCAGAATTAAAAGAAGTATGATGGAAAGCAGGGAATCCGTAATGAAATTGATAGTCATACAGTCTAGAAAATAACAGTGCCATCCAGTCCTGCAGCTGAGAGGCTTCTCTGCCTCCCCAGCTATTGAAGCTAGTGATAATGATCTTCTCCTTAAAAAATCCCTAGAAAATCCCGAGACCTAGAGAGTTGAATCTCTAGTCCCCACAACTCTATCTAACCCCTGTCCCGCCACAATCGCATTACTAACTAGTATTAAAAAAGTAACCTTTTAAATAATTAGGCTATTATAATAACTTAAAATAGCTAAATTAATAATAAAATAGGTTTTAAATAGCTTAAATACTTTAATTAATATATAAAAGATTAATTAATTAGTTATTATCTTCTAATCTTTAATAAGTATAAAAGTTATTATTCTATTAACTTTAAGAAATATTATAAAGAGAATTAGATTATTATACTTTATATACTATTTTATTTATCTTATTTACTTTAGCCTCTTAATATTAAGTACTTTAAGCTATTTAAAATAGCCTATAGTTAAATAATTAAGTAATTAATTAAATACTTTATAACTTATATTTTAAAGACTAAGTTCTTCTTAGCCTTCTATACTACTTATACTATTACTATAATAAAGAGTAATATTAAAGGAGGTTTTTAAAGAGCCAGACTTATTCTTTTAAACTTAGAAAATATTATATTAAAGCTTAATATATAGCTATAGGCTCTAATACTAGCTACAGAAGAGATCAGCCTTTCTAACCCTTAAGTCTTAAAGACTCTAAAGACTATACTTAAGGCTAGCTCTTAGTCTAAATACTTTAAAAGATAAATAAAAAGATATTAGAATAGCTCTTTAATATTAATTCTTAAAGCACTTAAATCACTTTTAAAAAGAATAAAAATAATAATATATTAAAATGCTTTACTAAGTCTAAGGTCTAGATCCTTTAATAAGCAAATAAGACTCTTAGTAAGCAATATAAAGTAATAAGAACCTGCTTATATAAAGGAAGAAAGATAACTTTAAATAAGAGAAAGGATAAAATAGATTAAAAAGATATTAATATGCAAGTAGTAACTGAATTATTAAGAAATAATGATTAAAGAAGGTTAGTACTACTAAGGGAAAGGCACTATAAAATATATAGAAAAGCTGGTTATAATATAAGGATCTATTAGATTATAATTAAGATCTTTAAAGAAGAGCATAGTAATTAGTTTTAATTTATTTAATACTTTATTATAATTTTATTAAGGTTTTAATTTTAAAAGTAAGGAAAAGTGCAGTACTTACTTATTTATAGCGCTTGCTTATTAAGTACATTAGCTCTGTTATAATAAGTAAGTCTTAGTAATTATTAAGTAGGCATTTATTAATACTTTTCTTTAGTAAAAGCTTAGTATTTAGTATTATTATATATTATTTAAAATAAGCTTCTTTATTTAATTTATAACTTTATTAATATTCTCTTTAATATATTCTTTAATTAAAGCTTTAGTTATTATATTTAGCTACTATTCTTAAAGTTATAACTTTAGAAATATATAATAATATATAGTAAGAGAGTAATAATTATTAAAGCAAGCAGAGCATTTTATATTTATATTATTAGTAGTACTTAATAATTATACTCTCTTTTCTTAAGCCTTTACTAAAGGCTTACTAGCTCTTCTATTTCCTTTATAATAATAATAAAACGCTCCTAATACTACCTTTTCTTAAGTTAAGACTTTTAGACTATTAATAATTACTTATTAAATAGCCTTTAAAACCTTTATAATTAATAAAGTATTTATAATAGCTTTATTTAGCTTTATAATATTATATATATTAATTTAAGACTTAAGAAGTATACTTCTTAATATTATAACTAAGCCTTTAAACTATTAGCTTACTTTTATTACTTTTTAAAGCCTTACTATTTAAGCTTTTTAAATTATATCTTTTTAGAAAGTAAGCTATTTACTTATACTTTTATAAATTATAATTCAAAATTAGTAGAGTTTTATTAATAACTTATAAAAGGTTTAATAAGCTTTATATATATATTTATCTTTTATATAAGTAAAATGGTTATATAGGGCTTTTACTTACTTAGCTAATAACTTTTTAATTAAATAATAATAATAATATAAGGAGGTTAAAATACTTTATAAGATTTAATCTTAAATAATTACTATTTTCTTTTAGAAAGCTATATATCTCTTTAATTAATATTTATAATTAGCTTATAATATATTAAATATTATAAGGCCTATATTTATAAGGTTAGTAACTTTAATTAGTTTAATTACTAAGTCTTTACTATTTACTAAGTAAAAAGTCTTTAATTTATAATTAGTTATAAGAATGCTTAATATAGTAATTAATATAAAAGCACTTATAAATAAAAGCATGCCTTTTCTCTTCTTAAAGGACTTAAGGTCTAAAAGGATTAGTTCTTTTATAATAAGGAGAGGCTTCTTAGTTATTTTAGAGTTAATATAAATCTAAAGGTCTTAATTATTAGCCTTTATCTTTAGGGCTGAATACTAAGGGATCTAGTTATTACTTATAATTAGAATAATCGTAATTACTAAGGTCATTATTATTAAATGGTTAGTAATTAGTTAGCGATCTAAATAAGAGAAGTGAATAAGTAGTAAGGGCATGTAATACATATTCAACTATTAATAATTAGATAGCTCGTATGACTAATTAATGACCTTAAACATATGTATGTATTATATATCTATTTACTATAGCCCCCGCCCCTTAGGGTCAGGGAGGTCTAGCTCTCCTTTCTTCTTAATACAGGCTAGCTGGCCGGAGGCTTGGCGAGCCTTCTCCGAGTCGGTCCTGACAACTCCCCTGCTTCTCACGTGACTCTCTAGTGCCCTAGTGTTCCAACATGCCTCTAATTCAACAAATATATAGCTTTAAAAGAAGTAACTAAAAAGAGTTTATCTCTTAATAGTCTTTATAAATATATAAATAAGAATTTATCTCTTTCTTATAATAGATCTATACTTTCTATTTCAATAGATAATAAAGCAGTTAAATAATTAATTAAAAACTCTTCTTATTATAAAAGATTAAAGTATATAGATATATTTTATTACTTTATAAAAGATAAAATAAAAAAAGAGAAAATAACCTTTTATTTTATAAAAAGTAAAGATAATATAATAGACTTCTTTATTAAAAGTCTCAACTCTATAGACTTTAAAAGACTAAGAGTATTTCTAAATCTATATAACTATAAAGCCATTAAAAATAACTAAGAGTTTTTAACTTTATATAAGGTTTTTTTTAAATTCTTTAATAAAGGAAAAATATAAGAAACTTTTTTTCTTTTAAAAAGAGTTTTTTATATATAAGTCCTTAAGTAATAAATATATTATAAGGAAATATATTTAAAAAGAGCTATAAAGTCCTTATATATAAAATATATAATTAATAAAGAAATATTTCCTTTAGCTCCTATTAAATAAGATTATACATAATATATTTAAAATCTTCTAATTTTTAGCTTTATAATAGTATATAATATACTTTAAAAAGCCTATTTTTTTATATTATAATTATAAAAAATATCTATAATAAAAACCTTTAATAAGATTAAAGTTTAAGTATTAAATATATATCTAATAGTCTTAAAACTTAAGATATATCTTACTTAGTTTTATTATAATAAATTATCTAAATTCTCTATTAAATTAAATATATAATTAAATAGTAATCTCTTTATAAAGCTAGGGCTTTTATCTAATTAGTCTAAATAGATTATTATTATTAATATATATATTTCTTAATTAATTAAATTAAACTAACTACCTTTCTAATCGCCTTTTCCTGCTCTTTCTAAATCTCTATTCCTTTCTCTAATTAGTTAATTCCTTAACCCACAATCGCCGAGTTCTACTAATAACCTTTCACTCCTTCCACTCCTTCCACTACTATAGCCTTTATAAATAATAGATAAAAGGCTTTAAGAATTGTAATAGAGGTTTATATAATTTTAACTGCAATTCCTTAAGAATAACTCCGCCACTTTTAAAGAGGTGTGGTTTAAATAAATAAAGGAGGCAGCCTTATATAATTCTTATTAGAGAGTCTAGACTAGCCGAATCAGGGAATTATTAAGCTCTCTAAGAAACTGTACTAATCTAAAGAAAGAAATCGTCAGTCTAGCAATGGCGGTTTTAATTGTCGACCGTGATACGTAGCTGCAACAGCAATATAGATCTAATCATTTCAAAATTACATTTTCATGTTCTTTTTGTATTAAACTTCCCAGATGACTATATTAGAGAAAAAACCTTAGTTATGGCTTTGAAGATCTACTACCAAATTGGCCTCTGGAGAGTCAATTTAGTCAAAATACAGATCTACTTGAAGTGAGCCCCGGTTCTCCCAAGCTTATTTGATGCTTGCCCTTTGGTCAGATCGAAGTCAGGCCGCCAAACCTGGCGTTGAATAGAAGCGACAAGTCACGAGTAACAATCCGAAGTCCCAACTCCCCTTTGGTTTCACTCCCGAACGGGTGTCAAGTACACATTAAGCGGCTTCTTCTCCCAAAACATGTAAATATTTTGGTCCATCCAGTCTACATTCTCATCGACGAGCCGCATGTCAAAGTTGAGGATGAGTCGGGCGAGGATTAGTCGCATCTCAGAATTTGCCAGGCTACGAGTGAACATTGGCCGTCAGTATCTGATATACTCACCAAGCCATTCGAGATAAGATGATGGCCAACTTACTTTCGACCGATACAATTCCTCGGCCCAACTGCGAACGGCTGCAGTGCGTCCAGCTTGTCGTCCGCGAACTGCGGGTCCTGCAGGAAGCGCTCGGGTCGGTAGCCGAGAGGATCCTTCCACATGTGGGCGTGGTGGTTCGCGGCCCATTGCCAGACGGATACAACGGTCTATATGGGGTGAGCACGGGAGCCGTTGTCAATTTCCCGTTGAGACTCTCGATCCACTGGGGGGGAAAAGACAGATAAAAGCAAGAAACGAAGATTCACTGACCTTTTCAGGGACGAACTCCCCCGCAATGGTCGTGCCGCCCTTAAAAACGACTCGCGGCTGGCCCATTGGAACGGGGGGATAGCGACGCAGGGCCTCATCGAGGCAAGCCTTCATGTAGCCCAGCTTGCCAACTGAGGTGAGAGTCATCTCATCGTCTGACCGGAATGTCGACCGGACCTCGGCCGTTAGCTTCTTCATGGCTTCAGGATTCTTGAGCAGGAGGTATGTAGCGCCTGCTAACAGTGTTGCCGTAGTCTCAGAACCAGCTATAATGAGTACGTTAGCGTTGATTTGGATGCGGTCGAGGTCTAGAAAGTCCTGGAAACCACCGTTAATATGTTGACGCCGCGTTTCTAGAGGTTGGCAAAGGTTCATGGGATACGGAGTCAAGAGGAAATATACCACTCACCCAGTCGTCCTTCTTTTTCAACAAGCCTTCGATCAGATCTGGCCTCTCGACGTTGAGCTGCATCCTCCTGGTGAGTTTATCACGAGTGTAATCCATGTGCGCTTTCCGGTTCTTCCTACGGGACCTTACCAGCGGCTCGATCCAGCCGCCCAGGCCCAGATACCTCATCGCCAAGCCGGTACCAAATTGCAACATGGTAGCGTTCACAGCAGCAACCCAGGGGTGGTAGCCGGCGTTCTCGAGAGAGCCGAATGGCTCACCGAACGCTAGATCCCCGATGATGTCGAAAGTAGTCCAATTGTACCATGCCGTCATGTCCATAGGCTTTGGCGTCGTCTGCATTCCCTTCTCCACCAGCTCTACGCAGCGTTCCCTTAACCTTCTCACCAACAAGTCCACATACGACCCGATAATCGGCTCCTGTTCGCGCATGCACCGGTCACTAAACCCATGCGACAACTGTCGCCTCAGCATGGAGTGATTGTCGCGGTCCTCGGTGGATACGTTTGGCGGGACATTCTTGGGGCGATAGAAGATGTCGTACTTGGGCAGCTCGTCTTGTCCGTGGTGTCGAGGGCCCGTCCGGTGTCCATAGATGTCCTTCCACGCCTCCGGATCAACAAACGAGAGCTCGTTCGGCGCGATGCGCACCACGGGGCCGTATTTCTCATGCAAGTGGAGGACGTCGAAAGGGAGGGACCCGCGCAGGAGCTTGTACACGAAGGTGATGCGGGTTGCGCGGTAGAGGAAGGGGCCAGGGAAGCGGGCGAGGGGATGGAAGTAGAGATTGTTGATTATTTGGAATGTTGCAGTAAGGGAAACCTGAGGAGCGTTTCTTAGAGAAACAGTTATCATGGTTGGGTTGGCTACAGAGTCAGAGGCTCGGTGCCTGAACATACCAGGAGGGCCGCCACGGCGGTGAGCTCTGCCCAGTGTACCCCAGCTAGCAGAGCCATCTCCATCTATCGTGCTATTTCCTTATGTTGGATGCAGGGTCTTGGTATTCGTAAATGGAAGAGCGCCTTGTCCTAGGAGTAATCTAGTTGCTTAAGGGGTCGGCTGTCGTCCGATATTCTCAAGCCGGCACAGATAAGTAAGTACCTCGGACCGAAACTTGCCAGCCCAAATCACAGAGGACGGACGTTCGTCAGGGTATATACTCCGTATGTGCATACTTTCCTAGAGCCAATCCTCATCTCTCAGGACGCCTATATGCCTCTCTGCTAGAAATGCCGAGATGATTGCCGCATCCTGTTCATACTACGAAACGATCTCGCTAAATATTTCCCATTAGGTAGTAGTACATAGAGTGAGTACGCGCGGCATGTCCAGAGTTGTTCTTCTTGTAGATATAGTAGCGCTGCGTGTGGACGCATTACCAACCTCACAGATCTCCCGATTGGCGCGCGGCCCTTGCAGCTCAGCTCCCAGTTCAAGTACTTTCTAACTGATTGATGGGAACATCAGCACATTTTGCCAGCCTAGAGGCAGCCACTACTGGTGTCTGCTGATGTACCTGTATTAGGACCACGTCGTATTTATCTGAACTACACCCAATTCAAGGACACCGAGGAGGTGTCAGTGTCGGCCTACTTACTGTTTGTGGCATTCGCGCAAACCTTGTTCGGGCCGTCCCCGCGGTTCGGGCCGCGCCTCAATGTTGCTCTGTTATCAGAAGCCCTATTTAAGACGCTCATTGGTGTGCGGCATATGCCGAGCACGTTAGCGTAAGCCGGGAGCACCGAAACGCCTCGTATCCGACAGGGATAGAGGTTAGAGAGGCACATCTACTACTCTCTGTAATAGTAAGGCTAGGGCTGGTATGTGTATTCAGCTCAGGATTCAGCTCGAACAATGTGCTCGCTAAGAGCCAGGGTTGTTTGGCACATACACTCCAGTAGTATATTAGGCCCGAATTGCTGGGTCGCAATCGACAGCTTCAGGCTTTGAATCTCTTTTAACACATCTGTTTCATGATATAGGCAGGGTCTCTGGCCTGCGGTATTGATCTCCTCCCCCCTATTTGTATCGCCAAACGGGTTCCTTGGCCTATATTCTTTGCCCTTGTATTCGATCCCCTCCCAACCACGCCCCACAACTCCCAGGATCTAGCCTAGTATCATCGAGCCATGACGGCCGAGAAGGACGACCTCGGCCAGTTCGAGGACAAACGCCTGACCCGGGTGGAAGAGGAACAGCTTGGGAACCTGGCACACGAAGAAGAGCACGAGGAGAGCAAGCTCGAGGCTCTCCGGCGGCATCCCAGAGCTTGTGCATGGTGTATGTACGCCCTCGTGGTCGTGGTATTGACCGCGTTCGAATCCTCTGCCTCGGGCAGCATTCTCGGCATCCCTGAGTTCCGCAAGGACTTTGGTTACGCCGTAGTCTCCGGCGGTAAGACGCAGTACACGTTGTCGGCGAATTGGCAATCCGCATTCCTAGGTGGACCTGTGGCAGCGCAAGTCTGAACTTTGTCTCCTGGTTGATATTGGAAGCTAACTTGTTATGTTATCTCGCAATAGATCCACCATTGGTACGATCCTTGTTGGGCCGTTGGCCGATCGGTTTGGCCGTCGGCCTATTGTCATGATCAATCTGGCACTGACCTTCGGTGCTATCTCGATGGAGTTCGTCGCTGAGACCCCCGCGCTCTTCTTTGGCGGCAGGTTCCTCAGCGGCCTGACGATCGGTTTTCTAACCTCCATCATGATGACGTATATCAGTGATGTGAGCGGCGGCCCCCTCCCTCGACTATCCAACGCCCAACTAACCCATGTTCTCTGTAGATCGCCCCTATGCCTCTCCGTGGCTTGTTTACCTGTCTCGTCGCTCTTACATATACCCTGGCCGGTTTCATCGCGTCCATTATTCTCAAGTTCACCGGCTCCTATAACAACCGCTGGGCATACCGGGCTATCTTCTGCTCGCAGTATGGATTCGCTGTAATATGCTCTCTCTTCGTTTGGTTCATGCCCGAGTAAGTTCCTTGCCATATTGTGCATCCCTAACTGCTCCAACGTTCCGTCTAGCCCTGCCCGCCGAAAGATAAATGACTCATCTCTCTTGTATAGGTCTCCTTGGTGGCTTGTCTCCAAAGGCCGGCGATCTCAGGCCCTGATCAACCTCTCCAAGCTCGGTTACGCACCCGATGTCGCCCACCGGCGCCTTGCTTATATGGAATCCACACTGGAGAAGGTCCGTGCCGAAACCGAAGCATCAACCTACCTGGAGTGTCTCCGAAAGTCAAACCGTCGACGTACAATTATCAGCTTGGCACCAGCGTCCATCCAGCTCCTCGCGGGTGTCTCGTTTTCATTTTCGTACTTTACCTATTATGCTCAACTCGCCGGGTATAGCACCCCTGAGGCCTTCAGGCTGTACGTTGGCTTGCGCGTGCTGGCGGTAGCCGGCAACGTCATAAGCTGGTTCCTGATCGATCGCGTCGGCCGCCGCCGGTTGGTGCTCTGGGGATTATTCGCCATGACTGTGGTCTTGATGCTCATAGGCGCGCTTGCGGTCGTTGGCGAGCATGGGAACACGACCGCTCTCAAGGGCACTGTGGCACTGATGATGGTCTACGGCTTCTGCTATCAGGTCAGCTACGCACCAACGTTATACACGATCCTAGCTGAGGTTCCCACATCTCGGCTGCGCCTTAAGACGATTTCTATCGGGCTGACGGTTGAGGGTGCTCTGAGTTTGACGTTGGCTTTCGTGCTGCCGCGTCTGTTTAATGTGGATAAAGCGAATCTCGGTGGCAAGATCGCGTTCATCTTCGGCGGGCTGGGGGTTATTTCTCTTGTGTATCTGTGGTTCGCCCTGCCGGAGACGGCTGGTCGAACATTCCAGGAGCTGGATGAGATGTTCATGAAGGGAATTCCCACAAGGAAATTTGCAGGATACGTCTGCGACTCCAAGAGCACTGGCGCAGCAACGGAGCCCAAGGGATTGGAGGATACAACTAAGGAAACGAAAACAGTCCAGATTTAGTTTCGGTTGTGTGTAGGGATTGTGGTGAGGTAGGAGTGTCGGAGCCGGGCGGAGAGTAGGCCGGAAAGTTGGAAATCTTATTTGCCCATATTTTGAAAGATATAACAAAACTTCAATAAACTCCAAGTCTGTACCAATTTTGTGCATTTCAATATAAACTGCCGTTTTAATGCAAAACCCGATTTCTGGAGCCCCATTAGGTTCGAATCTGATCTCTGTCACGTTTGCCCTTCGATTGGTACAAATGACGGTCAAGGTCCTCTGAAGACATGCACAACGGTGAGATTTTGGAGACCGCCACATAGCAAGGTCATCCCTTGGTCTGGAATTCGGTCGACATTCGGTCGACATTCGGCGACCCCGACATGGTAATATCCTCCCTTGGTCTCGAACTCGGTCAACCTTTGACGGAACACACACACAGTAGGCACCGGCTATTGACAAGCATTAGAATTGAGCCGCAATTCTTGGCGGGCAATCCACTTTCAGCACCTGGTGCCGATACCCCACCCCTTAACCCAAACATCCTCCAGACCTGCAACCACAATCTCCAACCCCCGGTCTTCCCGAACACCCCCGTTTCCCCCGCCGTCCCATCGTCCTGGCCGATCCGGCCCAATCCCCTTTTAGTACGGCCGCATTGGGTACGCGGCATCCGAGGGGACCCGCCGGAGTACCATGCCAAGACGGGCGAGATCGCCAAGGCAATATCGGGAGAGCCAGTTGCAAGGGATGCGCTGGCTCGATAGTCTCGCCCCCCCTGCGCGACGGATTCAAGAGGCAGCGGGCGATCTCCGCTACTACAGATGTACATGGACGACATACATAAGGTACCTTAGCTAGTGGTACCATGTCCTCCGAACCCCCTGTGAGTCCTTCGTGTTCAGCTGGGGAGGGACGGGTCGGGTTCTGGAGATTTTGCAGGTGTCAGCCGGTGAGTTAAAAGCGGGGTGGTCCACTTTATCATCCACAAGTGAGCTTCCCTTGCAAGATTGATGCCGCCACGAGGGAATCAGGCATCGACGGCATCGGATAGAAGCTGGGATACATGGATATGTGCTCGATCATCGGGGTTACACCGGCCGCTCTCGCCCGAATGCGCAGCCCATGGGCACATATCCGCGACTTGGTAGGGGCCACTCAAGTGCAGCTTTCTCCTGCGACTTCGATCTAGCAAGGCGATAGGTAGGCGTTGATGACTTTGGTCAGCCGTGTCCCGGGACCACCTCCATATTCCGTTGGTGTTGCTCGCCGCTCTTCCAGTTGTGGCACAGAATGGCACCGGGGGCGTTGGTGGGCATGCTTTCGGGGTCTAGCCCGCGCCGACACCCATCTTCAGAGTGCTAATCAAGGCTTACTTTTTGCACCACTTTCTCATTGTCTCTCATTGACATGTTAAGTGGAAATCTGTGTCGCAGAAGTCATCGAATGGATCACAACTCATCTTTGAAGCGTCGCGAACTCTCCATCACCAGCGGGTTCAGACTGGACCAGGGATAATGCCTCACTCAATGCTTTCTTAACGCTTGGCCAACATGGTGTTTCGTCTGGGGGGCATGACGAATTGATACGCGGGCATGAACCTTAGGGGGTCATGACTTTTAGGGACTCTGATTCGTCAATTTTTTTTTATTGTTAGTGACGGCAGAATGCTGCCAGAGCTTCCGAAGTCTCTTGAGCTGAGCTCTCCTGAATCTTACCTTAGTAACTGACGCGACGCGATCAAGCTCTCTCCATCAGCAAGTCACCCACTACTAAGTCTCTCAACCCTCGATGATTAGGGACTTCGTCACGTCCCAATCCGAGTCTCTTTCCAGCTCAGAGAGCAATCCAAGGCGCCGAACCCGCAGTCCTACTCCTAACGATCAATTACGCGCCCAAAAACGACAGCGGCAGAACCGACAAGCCAGGTTCAAACCGTCGTTACTCGCGAATAGACCTCGCATAGCGAGCAGCATTGGAACAAGTATCGGCCAATACTACGGAGTCGGCGACGAAGATACCCTCTGAAATCTCTTCGCATCTTATCCACAGACCTTTTCAACCGCCCCACGGCCACACAGATCGCAAGGGCTTCATGAGTCACGATGGAAGCTCCGTTTCGATTATGAGATATACCTTTCGAATGACTTCCTAACCTAAGGAAGATAGCAGCAGCGAGTCAGATTTCCTATACCGGGCCTAGAAACCGACCCACTACCTTCCTCCTCTCCACCTCAATTAACATAAGAGCAATCGTCACCTACAAAGGCCGAGTTTCAATCTACCCTGAAGCTAGTACGAGAAGTGATTGGGACGGATCGGAGGCTTACCCTCGAGCTTGCCCGGTCGTATGAACAAGTCCGCCAACGGCGTGAGAGATAGGACTACTCGCTGTTCAGTTCAGATACTTTCAAATTCCCCCCTCCATACTAACCACCTCGATAGCCGTCCACATAAGCACCATCCCCTTAAGAGATCAGATCTTCTCCTCTTCGGATTTCCTCGTCCCTCGCCTCAGACCCGATCCCAAACCCACCGATCCCAGGCGACCCAGCGCCGTCAGTCGAAGCTCTATTCGACTTAGTATACACGTTTGCGAAAGAGAATGGCTTTGGTATTGTCTGATGGAACGCCTACCCCTATAACGGTCGGAGGATGAGATACTCCTTCCAATGTGACCGATACGGAGAACCACGGCCTAGTAGAGGTACAAGTCTTCGGCAACGGAAGTCTCGGAAGTGCGGATGCAAGTGGATGGTGATAGCTGAGGCCCTAGAGGAGGGCAAGTGGCTCCTACGACGACACCCAACCCCGAAACACAGTCAACACAACCATGGGCGTAGTATTAGACCGTCTGCGCACCTTTCCCATAGACGACTCACTACACTCATCGGTGCAACCATTGAGTCGACAAGCCGTCGGGTCGGTATCCGGGCCTATGACGTACGGGCTGTGGTCCAAGATCAACACCCTGAATCAACCTTCACGCAGAGGGACATATATAACGCCCGGGCTCTCATCAATCGAGACAAGTTGAATGGCCACACTCCTACTACAGCACTGATCAAGCTATTCGATGAGATAGACATGCCCTATGTCGTTACGTGGGCGGATGATGAGCCAAGCCGCCTCAGACATGAGCATGGGCAATGACGGGCAAATGATTCTTGTTTCTACGACCGGGGAGACGCGAGATTACGTACTCTCAAGCTCTCCCCTTTTTTGGTGCAGCTAGGAAAAGGATCAAACTTTGGGAAGGGCTAGGTAAACCTTGAAACTAACTCAGATCAATTCCTTTATGTTATAGTCGAACCCATGACACCAACTCTACTGCTTGATGCGCGTTGACAGTGCGGCTTGAGTTTGGTTCCCGCCCAACTCTCCCGGATCACTGGCGTTCTCTGCATCGCCTCGCCATCTCTACCTCTATACCACGGATTTTCTCTTCCAGAATCTTAATCAGATTGTCCATATTGGCGATTTCAATGCTCATCATGAGATTATTGCCCAAAATTGCTTCATATCTCTGATCCAAATTCCTATAATCGTCATAAAGACCTTCATACATTCCTTGCCAAAAGAGAGCCGCTTGTTGCTGATCGTTCAGACGTCTCAAAGTGTCGGAAAAGTCCACCAGAGTATTATAGAAATTAAGATTCGTTCTTTCTAAAGTCCTGGAAATAGACAAGCAGTATCCAGACGGGAAACCCTCAGCAGATGTAACATGCTGTACCTGCATTCCGAGATCGTCGATACAGGCCGACTGTAGCCGGTTCTACTAAAATGTAAGACAAACTTGGACGGTGGATAGAAGTGCTTACATTATTATGCGTGCCCACTGTTCTTAAAGTGCGGAGGTGTGCGGAGTTTGTGGGAACGGACATTATGATGGCCTTGAACGAAGACTTGCAGGTGGGAGAAGTTGAATTGCTTGGCTGTTAAGTTGGCTTTGAAATTACAATGAGCAATGACTTAGAGGGAATCAAGAATTGAGATTAGCTGTAGAGGGTGAACAATTTTAATAAGTAACTGGGTACTGAATGAGGAAAGATAAGAAATGACCGTGACAAGAGTCTGTGATACATTTATATATATTGATATACAGACCAGCAGACAGTTCAGTACCTGGTTCGGCGGAGACCTCGGTTCTCGGGCTGTAGGCCTGTAAATTTTAATAATTGGGGCTCATTTCTCAATACGAGGCAAGATTCAGCCTGCATCCAAAGCCAATGGCCCGAAATAGAGCTAGGTACAGTCCCCTGAGTATGACGCTTCTGGTCTGGTGCGAAGGTAATCGTAGCTGTCAGACGGACCGATAGGAAAGCTAGCTGTGCATGGGGCCGGATCGATATAGTGTTTTCCTTTGAACCTAGAAAGAGACTTCAAACCTAGACATACCTCAGCAACCTAGATGACCCTCAACAGCCTAGATAGACGGCTTGTGACGGACTCATCGGTTCAAAGGTGTCCAGATCAGCCGGATCCCTAGGGATAAATAGCTAGCTTCCTTCTCCCCTAGACAGAGAGAAACGACAAGATCTTCCATCGTCACCAAGCTGTCTCAACTATTTCATCCTGTCTGATAGTAGCTCTAAAGCCTTGGCCCCCTGCAGCCCGACTCGCCTATCGAAGTGGTATTGTTCCTGGGTCCGGGGGGCCGGTATCCACGGGCAAGAAGATCCAGGCGTGGCGTGCCCGACGCGGGGGCTCACCTCGCTTGGGTTGGAGACTTCCCTATCAGGAAAGGCGGATGGGTTGTATGGCTGCTTCATCCTGCGATTATGCAGGATCATGCATGCAGTTGACCGTTCCATAGACTGGATACTTCTTCCTGCATACGAAAAGGTTATGATGGGCTATACGGGGACCATCTTCAACCTGACGGAGAGGAAACAGTCCGTCGAAAGTTTATCACCTCTGTGCCTCGGCACTTGCTGTTTGCTCATGATCATGATCAAGGTACAGACGAAGAGCTCAAAAGTCCTTGTCACACTAAAATCAAGAAAAAGCAAAAGCGTCTCCATAACGGGCTAAATACAAAAAGTACTTTAATCCAATCTTACACTGCTAAACCCTAGCAGGCTATAGCAGACTCTGGTGAGCGACTAAGCAGCAAGCCTTGCCTATGCCGTCTAAAGTTATAGGTATGTTAGGTGAAGGCCTTCTGGAGCAGATGGGAGCGGGATGTATCCTAAGTAACTGACAGGGATTGCTGGATGTGGCGTAATCAGCCCATGGCAAGGACTTTTGAGCTCTTCCTCCGTTGTGGCTTCGGCCTTTGCCCCCCTCATTTCGTTTATCATTTCGAGGGGTGGGGGAGATCTTGATACGGGAGGGCTAGAAATCAGGAAATGGGGCCTGAAATTTTCCCCGCTAGCTCAAGCTCGTCTTCGCTAAAATCACAAGGTATGCTTGGGGGTACGCGTCCCTCTGGGTCTTAGAAATTAACGGGAACTTGCGGGCCGAGTAGTCATCTGCGGGGAATCGGATTCAATACCGGCAAGTGAAACTCTGCAAGGTCGCAACGGCCCGGGCCGTCTTCTCAGCCCGTTTCCAACAGACGTACAGGGGAGTAATGCGGTAAATCCATTACGATGTCATGAGGCAGCCAATCACCTCCGGTCTTTCTATAGAAGCGCCGTAACACTTGCTATCATGTTCCGTAGGCCCATGTTGTATCATTGGGTAATTCTCGTCCATGCACCGTTGTCACGCCCATTCCACTAGATAGACCCTTCTCGCGCTAAGGTTAAAGAGGACCACGAGCCATGCAAGGTGTTCTCACCATCTGTGACGAGATTCAAGATTGCGGGAAGATCATGAGGGAGCCACACACCAAATACTTGGCCTTTTCCTGCTTTTGCCCCGACCACCAAGTCTCTGTGGGTTTGCTGATGGGACCAGGTCAACATAAGTGCTTCTCTCTCTTCGTCTCTCTCGTGACTGTGCCTCCGCATTGCTCCCCGAAAGTGTTTCCCCCTCTTCAGGATTACAAACAAAGTTTTTGCCCCTGACGAAGCAGATTGAGACCAAGAGAACTCTCGTATAGTTTCCGGGAGCATTAGGACAGCCAGGCAGAACTCAGCCGTCAGCGGATCCGTAATGCTCTAACAATCCTTGAAAGGAAGGCACTTCAGAGACTCACTACCTACACTATGGAAGGCGGGCTCCTTTGTCAAAGGGCTATTGAAAATTATATAGGAAGAGAGGCTTATTTAAGAGGAGAAGTATAAGATTTCCTTTAACACCTCCTTATACTTAATTAATTATACTAAGGACCTAATATCTAGTAAGGGATGGAATTTAAAGAATATTACTATTAGAAACTATAATAATCTCATTATTAAAGTTTATATTAAGGTTTTGTCAGAGTTCGGATATAGCTTCATATATATTCTAGAAGATTTGGAAGAGATCTTTATAATAGAGATAGGAATGAATCTGCAAGATGATATAGATAAATAAAGTACTTTTGTGAGGATGCTTTGACATATCTTGTCTAACTAGCTAACCAGGTTGCCTTACTTGACTTATGCTACTTGATGGCTGGACCCCCTCCCCTTATGTGTGTTTGATCGCCACGATAGCAATCTATCCATCGTCTCGAGTGCGCCATCGAATCAACTAGTAGGGCGAGCCCTAACCGATGCGTAGAGAATCACGCTGGTACCTGACGACTTAGCTGCTGAATCTCGTCGTCTCTGAAGCAGAATGATAATTGTGTGAGAGAATGCGAAGTCGCGAGGAGAGGAAAGGCGGGGTGGAAGCGAGCTGAATACCACAAGCCCAACAACACAGCCACAGCCAATCGTTTCAGGTCGGGCTGCAACATCCGGTTGCGTGTGTTTCTGACGCAAAACTGGTCAGCGGCACGAAGAGCGGTAAAATGGCGAAATGCTTTGGACGCGTCCTAGCCAATTCAGCGCGGCGGACCTAGCAGCACGAGTGGCGCGGGGAATGAAACCATCGCCATTTCGTTCCCTTTAAATTTAATAAAGAAATATCTAAATATATTATTATATATAAGAAGTTTAAAAAGCTAAGGAAATCTAAAGAGGAGATAGGCTTTTTATAATATTATATTTATTTATATTATTATTATAAATTTTTTTCAATTCTTTTTTCCAAATATTATTTTAATAATATATAATAATAAAAGTAAGAATATTATAAGCCAATTGTTTAATTTAAAACTTAGAATTTAATTTAGTTAAAAATACTCTCTTTTTATAAGCTTAATTAATTGTAAGGGTCATTAACTAAATACTAAATTGAAGAGGCCACTATAATCACTATAAAGAACATGAGAATAAGGCATGATGCAGAGATATTTCAAAATTCGGCAGTCGCTGCTTTTATCTTAAAGCAGCATGAGCCTTTTGACGTAATGGGATTAGCCCATTCTTGGCAGTGACCGCTGCGGTACATAATTTTGGATCAAAACTTCTTGACACCCACTGCACCCTCTAACTCACCGGCACCAAGTCACACCGTCTTACCAGCAAGGGGTCAAGTGCCCTATCAAACAAGATCGCCAAGATTTACTAGGCTCACACGGGAAAATAACAAAGCATCTTGATTCATGCATTGCTCGAAATTCTCATTGCTCAACCTTTTTGTAACCAGATATTCCTAAGCTAAAACCTGTCTTCATCAACTGCTCCATCACCATTTCAAACCATTCAGGATGACTCCCACCAGAACATCAACGCTCCTCCTCCTCCTCACCTTGGCGACCTCTACCCTCGCAAACCGCGTCCCTTACTACATCCCGGCGACGCCAGCCCCGACTGCCGGTCTCCTCCCCGCTCTCCAAGCCCGCCAAACATCTTCCCCAACCTCCACCGCCGGTGAGGGAGAGGATGTAGACCCCCTCGTCGCGAGCTGCTCTTCGGCTATAATATCCTTTCTCTCTGTCGCCCCGCAAGTGTCGTCGGACCTCGCCGACTGGATCGAAGAGAACATCTCTGGCACTTGCAACGTCTACCCGACCACTGACATCCCCGCTAGCCTCACTTCCGCGCTATCAAGTCTCGAGTCCCACGGATCTAGCTTCAATTGCCACGAATCCTCGCTCATAGAGCTCGTCATGAGCACGTGCGCCGAGTTGCCGGAATTTTCCGCCTCCATACACCCCGTCGCCGAGGAATGCCAGGATTCGGACCCGTGCGGGAACGGCGGAGACAATGCGGATGATGAAGGGGAGGAGAATGCGGAGAGTGACAACGATAGCGACAGAAACGGTGCTGCGTCTCGCCTCATGGGCGTGGGAGCCGCCGCTGCTATAGTTGTAGGCAGCCTTATCGTCGCCGCTCTGCAACTTTAGACCTATCTTAACTGATTTGTCAAGATCCTTTTGATGTTCGCAGGAGCAAACGTGGAGCAGAACTGTAATCGTCGCCCAGCTGAGGTTGCCGAGGCCGGGGAGTGGGGGATGGAAAGTCTTGGGGCGTTGAGAATATAACAATATTAGACCATTATCAACGCATAAATATATCTTAGAAAGCCACCTCTGCGATCTGAATACCTAGGGCCCTAGGTACAGGTGGAAAATCAAGAGTGTCGATGGCGAGCATTACGCTTAGAGTCAATAAGTATCAAACACCTCCGTTGACAATACCAACACTCTCATCAACATGACCGACGAGGTTGAGGTAAACCCGGTCGTCTTGTTCCCTGTCACTGTATCGCTCACTATCCTTCGGCCGCTTCAAGTTCGCTAATCTCGACTACAGCTGTTGCCTTGGCAGTCTTCTCCCACTCTAAAGTCAGCAATATCGGCATGACAAAGTCCCAGGTCACCAAAAAGTACGGCAAGGACAATTTCAAGGACTCTCAGACGGACTGCAATAGCATATTTGGGGGTAGTTGAAACCAGACTTCTGACGACTTTGAGCCTTACTGAAAAGGGTCGGTCCATATTAGCAGGGCACTTTCTATCTTACGAGTTTGGATGCTTAAGGAATCTATTCTAATTATTCCGATGCTATTTAAGCCCCTATGGTGTAAAGATATAAGTCCATTAGAGAGTTAAAAGGCTGAAGAATAAGATAAGAGGCTATGAATAGACCTTCTTATTTATTTATAGTATAATTCTAGATAAGAATGTAATTATAATTAATATATTATAAGAGCTAGGTCTTTAAGCAATAGATCTTAATAGTTAGTTAATTAAAGTAGGTTAAGAGGTATTAGTTCTAATTCTCTATAACCTACTTATAGGAGGCTAGTGATGCGAAGGGGGTTGGGCAGGGGTCTGATAGGGTTATGGGGACTAGAGATTCAACTCTCTAGATCTCAGGGAATTTTAGGGGATTTTTCAGATGGACATCATCATCAAGATCGTCAGCTTCAACAGCCGTAGAGAGACGAGGCCTCTCAGCTGCTAGATGCGGCCGGACCTTTGTTTTCTAGACTGTATGACTATCAATTTTATCGCAGATTTCCTGCCCTTTGTCTATTCCCTTCCAATTCTGCCGAAAACGCCCTTTTTCCTGCGAGCCCGACCGACGGCGTCCTTGGTCTTCCACCCAAGCCGGATCTGCTGCTGCAACCTTCATCTTTTGAGCCTTGCCACGATCCGCAGCGGCGACCCAATTCAATAGAGTGTCTAATTAGACACTTTTCTAGCTATCCTGAAGAGACCGACCTGTTATCTTTACCTGCGGTGGTGCTGGAAGCAGCCGTTGCCGGCCTCTGCTAGAAGCGGCGAGACAGCTTCGGTCGCGATTGGTCCCCGAGGCCCCAGAGGGATAGCTACCCATTTGGGTGTGGTTTCTTCCTCGTCCGCCAAGGTCATTTCACTAGTGCTGATACTTTATCCTATTTATATAGATAATACTTATTAATAGTAATTCTATTATATTTGAGGATATACTGCTACTAAGAGTCCTTAAGAAGATCCTTATTATTATTACTCTTCTACTTTTACTTTTAACGTGCCTTTATAGGCTCTTTAAATTTGACTTTAGGTTTCTGGCCTTATTTTCTTACTTTTAGCATTTCTAACATAAGTGTAGAAGCACTTATTTCTAACGGGCTTGAACTTTCTTACGATTTCTGTCAGTTTCAGAGTCAGTAGGGTGGTTTCTTTTCGCCTTCTGCAGTTAGCAATACTATCTAAGAGGGTTTATACTTAGGGATCTTAGCTACTATGATATATTTAGGTAGAAGTTGGGGAAACCTAAGATCGACCTCTATTAAGATCGGGGAGGTGCTGATTACTTTGTCAAAGAACGGGCCTTTAGTAACTTAGTTTATTGCTTATTAATAGGCTATGTTACTTCGAGATGCGGGGGAAGAGGTGCTGATGTGAAAAGGTGGAGTGGTCATCGGGCATCCCGTTGCTAGTGTCGAGGCGATCCTGTCGAAGTATTGGCTAAATGCAAAATCTCCCGCTATCTGAGGGTAAGAATGGATAAAAGCTGCTATCGAGGATCTTTTTGTACAGATGGTGATCGTTCTTCGGTTTCGATTTATGCTATCCCGGGGTTGGGTGGGCAGGTGATTATGAGACTGAGTGGTTAGGGGCCGGTTTGCTAGTGAAGATAACACGCAGGGCTATAACGCTTCCCGGTATTGCTTATTCGCTTGCTAGACGGCAGATGAGTGAGCCAGTTATGTCTGGACTAGGCAGGGCTGAGAGGCGGTTAGAGAGAGGAGCAGGTCTGAGAGTGGATTTAATGGGTTAAGGAGTGGGCTGGCGTAGTAATTAATAAATAGAAATTCACGGGTAGGGATTTGAAGGAGGGGAATCCAAGAGAATGAGGGGGATCGCGAGAGGATTCAGGGCAACGGGACAATCAAATATGCATGGCATCTCGCAAGCCACCAACTGCCAAGGTCCTTGGCTCTGAAGCTATTAGAGCTTTGCCACCCTCCCCTTCCCAGCAAGCCCAGGACGGGCACACCCACACCCACATGCTGCCTGCTGTAGAACGTCGGGAGGGGAAAATAAGCATTCCTATGAAAAGCTCGAGATCTAGACATCTTTCTGCAAGGCGATGGGGTCAACAAGCCCTCATCCTCTGTACTGGCTCCCACAGGCTGCGAAAGTCTCTTTTCGACTCTCGTAGACGGAGAAGACGACGATGAGAGCTGCCGATGCACCCTGGATCGGCCCCAGTTCCCCAAGAGCATGCAAGAAGAGGCGATACAAGTGTTTGCAACAACAACAACAACAACAACAGTACATTTCCGCTGGGGAACTTCACCGAGACTCAAACTTACCGATGGTTTCCACTGACCGTTACGCTTGAGTTGACGATTGGCATTTTCCGGGCCTTCAATCAGACTAGCTGCAAGCTGCTAAGGAGCTCAAGTTAGGGGACTACCGCCGGGACGCCGAAAAGCTCATCACCGACTGCGATGAGAGTGGCTCGGAGAATAGTACGGGTAGTTGATACCTGGGCGATTCTGATTATCGGTGTCTTTTCTGGGACTTGAATGTGCCTACTCGGTTTCTCAGCATTGGTTCTTAGGCAGGGGCAGGAGATTTTCCGATACTCAGATCATTGTCTTGGCGGTAGTGCGCTGTAAGCTTGAATTTATTAACTTCTGTAGAGTGTCCGGTGGTTCTCGACGCCCAACATTCCCACTAATCGGGGTTAAGAAAGCCAACGCCGTCTGTGATCCCGAATCTTTAATAAAACATTATCGGATTTATGAAATATCTTGCCCTTACTAAAGCTAATAAAACTAAATGGAATTCCTTCTCCTTTCCCAATCGTCATCGTTTCATACCCGGCACATTAGAATTAGCCATATTCACCAGGCCTATCTCATCGCTATCGCTATACTGTACAGTGTAACTCTTCTGGAAAACGATCCCAGAACCTTCTGCTCCCCGTTCTGAGTTCGGACGACCAGTGGTAACTGTTTCAACCGTGCCCCCCTGTTGGGTTCCCACAGTCTTTGGTCGGTTACCGCTGCCATACTGGTAGTAATGGTTGCCCTTGCTGCGCTGTGTCGTGCCGGCAAGGACGGGGAATAGTTTGACGAGAACCATGCGAACTGTTGGAAGACAGGCGCAAATGATTCCAACGGTAATCTCGATAGTAGACCAGACGGACACGTCATAGAATTCCCAGGTTTTGTTGTCGGATATTCCGAACACCACGAGAGACTGGATGCGAAGGATACTAACGACCGTCACGCTGCGAGATACGTCAGTGTCAAGACATGCCACTCCGTTGGGTTGACTCACAGTGTACCAACGCAAAACATCAAGGCAACGCCAACCTTCTTCTTCCAGTGAAGCTTCAGGCTCCTCAACTGCCAAAGCGGGATAGCCAGTATCCACAAGTCCAAAGCAATACTAATAGAGGCGTTTGACCATGAGATAGCATTGACATTGGCACAAGTTCCTTCGTGCATACCATCCCACTGCTTCCAGAAGTGCGGTATAGGACTGCACTGGAAGATGGACGTGAAGATAAACGCGACGCCCCATAAGCTCGTGAAGATGAAAGTGGCCCATAACACACGCTGGACCCCACGCGCAGGAAAGATACGCATGTAGAAGGCAATGATGGAGAGCTTAACCAGGGTTGTCTGTAGGAAGTATAGCCAAGCCATGATGTAGAAGAAGAATAGGACCTTGGTGATCTGATCTGGAGAGAGAGTCCAGATATCCTTTCCAAGGCCGTTGGCCGTCGTTCCAAGCCGGGTAATGAAACCACTGTTTACGATATCAGAACCAAGAGAGGATTAATGATAATGCTCTGCCGTCTCACCTAGGAATGCAAGAAATCATCGTTGCTAGGACGAACCAGTCGTCGATACCGAGGCCAACGCTCGCGACGAAGATCTTGTAGCCAAATCGGATGAGGACGACGGCTCCGGCGATGCCGCCCATGGCGTGGGAGACGAGGACGTATTCGCGCGATCGGTCGCGGACGGGGGTGCCGCAGTTGGTTGAGCTGGAGTTCTTGGTCGCTGCATGGTAGTTAGCAACCAGGTGGACTGAAAATGGAAGAGGATCGCACCCAAAGACTCAGGTATCGTGCAGCTGACTGTGACACATGCTGTGACATTCTGCTGAAATTGTTCGTTGGTGCAAATGCATGTCTGGTTCGTGGGAGAGCATAAGCCTCCTGCGAAAGCGCTGACGATGCATCCTGCCTGGGGGGAAAAGGGTTAACGACTTCACCACGCTTAAGTACGACATCACACAACTTACTGCGCAGTCCGGATAGCCAGGTAGTTTTGGGGACGATGAGCTCTCTGTCTGGGCCACTGTTGAACCGACAAAAAGAGAGGCCAGGAGCATCAGCTGGCGTAGAGGACTCATGGCCCCGGTGCCACCTGGATGGATGTTCTGGGATATGCGACGATCACCATCTGGAAGAACCAACACCGGGACGCACGCGAAATTTGTAAACCGCCCATCTCCCAGCACACGTGGCTGTCAAGCAAGCCCATTCGCCCCGTGGCGTTTCTTCTCTTACAGAAGGTGGCAGCGCAAGCTGCAGCGTCGACTCAGGTCTGGATCTCCACTGGAACACTTCCAGTTTCATCCGTTTTACGTAGCATCAGCTCCGTCACACGCGAACGGTTCCTTTCTGTTGTCCGAGCACGCCGTCAAAGCACCCCTTGGCAGGCCTGCCTAACCCGGAAATCGACGCTTGCCCCTTTTGCAGGTGCTCTTGGCCACCATGTGCACCGCCGTGAACAGTTCTTAGGGCCTTGGCGGGAGTGTCAATGGTTTCGGGAGCGGGCTGCCGGAGATGGCGAATCGTTAGTCAAAATGTCTCTCATAAGCTTAAAAGCTAAGATGTAACGGCTCGTTCTCCACTTGGGCCACGGCCGAAAAGAGACAAAGGTCCGACATCAGTTATTTCGCCGCTAATTTTCGCTGTTAATAATGGCATTGTCAAGCTCCGGCATGTCCGTAAAAGAAATCACTTGCAAAATCTGCATTTTCTAAGACCAAAAATCTAGATCAATCTGCGCCTGAAGTCAGCGGGGAGAATTCCAGTTGGTGCCCACGAGTCGAGGATTGCCACCAGGATGTCGTAGCGAAATGGGTCTTCAGGGGTAAAATGCAACCCTGAAGCCCGCGCTATCGGCAGCAGTCCAGACACCGAGCCGCATTAGGAAGCTCAAGCCCCAAACGCATAACAACGGCGCGTAAGACTCCGGCCGGTAACCGAATGTGTGTGGTTGTCCGTCGACTATTAGACAAAGACCATGAACCAACAAATGCATCTGTTCGGAGAATACCCTTCTTTTCGGGGAGGTTCCCCGAAGCCCAGGGGCCTCGGCGTCGTCGGAAAAGGACCACATGAAGAGCCACAGCAACTGTTATACTCTTAAATGTACCTAAGAGCGCGGCTGACATTGTCTTTCCTTAACCAAGCCGACTTCATTCGTTCCCAAGGCTCCAGTCAATATGAAGGTCTCATTCGTTTTCGCGGCAGTTGTCACGGCTGCTCAGTCAGCGTCCGCGACCTACAGCAAGTGTCGCTACTTGCCAGGAGATTCATACTGGCCTTCCAAGAAGTCGTGGGCTCTATTGAACTCGACTGTGGGTGGTAACTTGGTCGCCACCGAGCCCATTGGTTCTCCTTGCCATGATCCCACATACGATGCGGAGGCTTGCGCTGCGCTCCAGGCACAATGGAGAAACCCCTTGACTCAGTATGGACTACCACCCTTTTCCCCAGCCGCAATGGGATTGTTCTAACCGATACCAGCATTCCTTCGTCGTCTTCCGTCATGCAGACATACTTCGCCAATCAGAGCTGTGACCCTTTCACGGACCGATCACTGCCTTGCACACTCGGCAACTATGTCAGCTATGCTGTGGATGTCAAGAAGAACGCCGATGTTGCTGCCGCGTTGCTGTTCGCAAAAGCCTACAACATCCGTGTTGTCATTCGCAACACCGGCCATGAGTAAGTCCCCCGACCTCTTGTTAATGCAGATCACTGACTTATTTCATCAGCTTCCTTGGCCGCTCAACTGGCGCTGGTGCCCTCGCCATCTGGACTCAATCGCTCAAGTCTATCGACTTCAGCGAGTGGTCTGACGACTACTACGAAGGCCCGGCTGTTACCATCGGCGCCGGTGTAGTCGGCTACGAAGTCCTTGAAGCCGCCAATGCCAAGGGTCTTACCGTTGTCAACGGCGAGTGCGCTACCGTGGGCCTTGCTGGTGGCTTCACCCAAGGAGGTGGCCACTCCGCTTTGAGCAGCGAGTTCGGTCTCGGTGCCGACCAAACCCTTGCTTTCACTGTCGTCACAGCTGATGGGCGCACAGTGGTTGCCTCACCCACTAATAATGCAGACCTTTATTGGGCCCTGTCTGGAGGCGGCGGTGGTACCTTTGGAGTTGTTGTTAGCATGACTGTTCGAGCCTACAAATCTCAATCTGTTGGTGGTGCAGCCTTCCAGCTGCTTGCATCTACAACTACGCCTGAGAAGTTCCGAGCTGTTGTCTCCAAGTTCTACGAGCTACTCCCTGCAATGATTGACAAGGGTGCTATGGTTGTCTTCACCAACAACGCGCAGATGCTAGTCGTCAAGCCTCTGACTCAGTGGAACTCAACCGCTGCTTACGTCCGCGATGTCGTCTTCGCTCCTTTCACAGCAGCCGTCAAGGAGATCGGCGTCATCTTGCCTGTCGCTTACAGCGAGTTGGCCTATCGCGATCACTACAACCGCTATATGGGCCCCCTTCCTCAAGGAAGCGTCGAAGTCGCCCGCTATCAGTTCGGCGGCCGTCTCATCCCCCGATCCGTGCTTGATAACAACAACCAAGACTTCCAAGACGCCGTCAACAACCTCACTGCCAATGGCGTTATCGCCGTCGGCAGTGCTGCCAAGTACACCAAGGCCGAGGGCTCGGCCGCCAACTCGGTGCATCCTGCTTGGAGAAGTGCGGTTATGCAGCTCCAACTCGTCACAATTTGGGACGATACCAAGTCGTGGGATAATATGGAGGCTGCACAACGGAAAATGACAGAGGAGTTCATGCCGCTCATTGAGAAGGTCACTCCCGGCAGTGGAGCGTATATGAATGAGGCGGACTTCCGTCAGCCTAACTGGCAGAAGACTTTCTTCGGTGACAACTATGCCAAGCTATTGACCATTAAGAGAAAGTACGATCCCGGTAACCTCTTTTACGTTCTCAAGGGTGTCGGTAGTGAGGCGTGGAGCGTCGCCGAGAATGGTCGGATGTGTCGGGTGGGTTGAGCGTCAGCAAAAGCATGCGTCACAAAACATTCTATACATCAATAATCTTAATTCTAGTTTCTGCAAAGCCTTTTCTGACCCGTCTACCGTCTATAAAGTCTAAACTATATGCCTCCCATACCAATAGTGGGCAAGATGGGTGTTTGAGCTGTACTACGGGCGTACCACGCACAAGTGGCATCACCAACAATGCAGAGACCGAAAAACAGACCCATGACACAACTTTCATCGCCTCCATGGCCTCCGACTTCGAGCACGATTGCAGGAAGGCGGCTTTCGGAAGCAATACAACCATGAATCTCTCCACTCAGAGCTTCACCGGCAGCAACGACTTCGAGTTCGCCACCCTGCCCTCCGACATAGACGCGACGACCCTGTTCCCTTCGCAATCGCCCTCAATACCAAACTTCCCGGCCTGGGCCATGAGCAAGCCCCAGACCTACGATCTCACCATGCAGTTCCAACTAGTCCCACGTGACCACCCTGCACCTAGTTGTTCCAACATGGTCCAATTTAACAAGACTGTATTAAGAAGCCAGGAATAGCTATACTTCCCTGACCTTAAGGGGCGAGAGCTTAAGGAGAAGCTATATAATACATACATATATTATAGGGTTATCATCATAGTCATCTATGCTATCCAACAGTTATAATCTTAGAAAAAATCTCCAAGATTTAAGGAGTTAAATCTCTAGTCTCCACAACCCAGTAAGACTCCTGTCTACCCCCTTTCGCATTAGTAAAAATGAAAAATATGTAATTAAATGCATTTTTAAGGACCTGACTGCTGTGTCGGGGCTGAGGGCCCACTAGCTAGAATGACCCGGGATTGTAATTGGCCGGCCGATCTGAGTGCCGGTCTTGATAAAGCTATCGATAAGGATAACAGGAGTTGGTTTGAGATAAAAGGCAGAGACTACTTAGACACAGATAGCAACATCATCCTTCTTGCCCACCTTTAATTTTGAGCTTTGAAATTTGTTTTTGATGTCATTATAATGAGATTTACTTGATCAACTGGAATATCTTATTTATTTTCTAGCCAGCTGCTTGATTGCAGCTCTGGCCCTCCTTTTACCTGTTTTGTTTTGCGAGTCCTGTCCAACCTCGCTCTGCTGCGCATTCCGCCTACCCTACGGCTCCCGTCACTTCGGGTGGTGGTGTCCCTCTTGTCCCCCTGCCCAACACACTGCATGTATGAATAAAAAATATATAATTGAGCGTATTTTTTAAGGACCTCACTATGTGCACGAAACAGATTTGGTGTATTTAGTTAAAGTATGTGCAGCCCTTGTCTTAGCAGTAGCAGCTAAGGTGGATATAACCGGCAAGATGCGGTACTTTTCTCGACCAACGTTGCCGGAATGCATTGATCGATTGCTGCCTGATACTTAAACCTGCAGCAACACCAAAACAGTCATGCACTTTGCCATCCGAACTGCACTTTGCCTTAGTCGAGCCGAGGTAGTGGGGCACTAACCACAACAGCGCATCCGCGATAACGGGACGTACATGCAACCAGCACCGCCCCCGGAAAGAGCCCCATCTTCACCGACTACCAAGCCGCTATTCAAGCGCCACAGAACCCCAAGACTCCGCCGGGGCAGTATCTCTTGACGGAGGCCATCCAGGAGCTGGAAAACCTTCGAAGCCAAGGATGGTAGCTACAGTTTCGCTGGATCCCAGCACATATCGGCCTGTCTGGCAATGAGGCGGCAGATCGAGCAGCAAAGGAAGCCGCTGGATACGACGCAACCGCCCTTAGCTTGGTGATCGTCTTGAATTACCGGGACGTCTCCAAGAGCTCCTCATGCACCTTTTCTCTGTGGCGACCCCATACGGCACGACAGCTTGCAAGTGGCACGCGCAACTTCTCCACCGGAATTGTTCCCGCCGCGATATGACGATCGACTGCCTTGCTTTCTTGGGTTCATTGTGGCGGAGGTGCTGGCATCTACGGGAGGATTGTTGCCTTGTCAAATGTGGTACGACCCGTGCATGAGGGACAGTGGGGCCAGACGATGATTCCTACACTAATCCTCCGTCCACCATAGAGACGCTTCCAGTCTGGCGGTGATACTCTTGCTGATAGGCCGTGGGAGGCCACAGGACACATATCTCACCACCCTGTCCATATTTCTTTGGCGTTAATAAGACTTGAACAGCTTCCCCGCTCACCACGGTCTCGTGCGGCTGGAAGCGATGTAATTCGGCGAAACAGCCGAACTCAGATTATCCGAAGTGGCTGTCTCCCCTTGTATTCCCGATGTGAAAATGCAACTGGAGCGCGGGGATTCGGACTTGAGGGTGGGGGGTGCGCTATTAAGGTGTTGTCAGCGTTGTATCTGTTTTGGCGATAATTTGGTGATGGTGTCAGCACCCTGCTGGACGACTCGGTGACTATGCAACGCGGTAGGTAAGCAGCTACCGAATGAGGAGGCTCGGATAGTATTTAGAAACGAATATATAATAGGCGTCATGATGCCTCAATTATCAATTATTCTCCATTCGCACTCATCCTAAACTCAAGCATTTGACATCAATCACTTATACCTACCTACCTATGCATGACAAGCACCACCACTTACACACACAATACACACAACACAACCGCAACAATGGTCGCTCCAACCCCCGTCTGGTTCATCACCGCCGCCTCGTCCGGCTTCGGCCATGAAATCGCCCTCATCGCCCTCAAGCGTGGCCACAAGGTCGTCGCCACCGCCCGCAAGACGTCCCGCATTCAGGACCTCGCTGAAGCTGGTGCCGACACCATGGCCTTTGACGTTACGTCGCCGCTCAGCGACATTGAGGCCCTTGCTAAGGAAATCTTTACCAAGTACGGCCGCGTCGACTACCTGATCAACGCTGCCGGCTTCATCCTCGCTGGCGCCGTCGAGGAAGCGACGCCAGAGCAGATGTACAACCAGTTCAACACCAATGTCTTTGGCACCATCAATACCATCAAGGCTTTCCTTCCGGGCATGAGGGCGCAGCCGAAGGGCTCGAACGGCTCGCGCGCAACCATCGTGACGTTCGGCAGCATTGGCAGCTGGCGCGGCGGCGCGGGCTTCCCGGCGTATGCCATGACCAAGTCGTGCATGTCGTCGCTCGCCGAGTCGCTCAAGGAGGAGCTGGCGCCGTTCGACATTGACGCGACGGTCGTCGAGCCGGGCTACTTCCGCACCAACTTCCTCAACCCGGACGTCAAGGTCATGACGCCCGTGCTCGACGCCTACGACGAGCACACGCCGACGGGCCAGGTCCGCAAGGCGCTAGAGAGGACGGACGGCAACCAGCTCGGCGACGTGAAGAAGGGATGCGCCGTCATCGTGGACGTCTTGACGCGGACGGGCGTGGCGGAGGGCAAGCAGTTTCCCGTGCGCATTTTGCTGGGCAGCGATTGTGATGCCTTCATCCGGTCCGAGTGCAGCGACACGATCAAGATTTTGGATGAGTGGAAGGAGGTCACTTTGAGTACTGATCATACCAACTAGAGAGAGATGTGTTGGTTATGCAGGTGGGGGAAGATGGGAGTTGATGTATTGATAATGGAAGAGTTGGTTAAGAGGGAGTAACAAGGGAGCGATGTTATAATATGGATATAATAAAACAAGTCTAATTTATTCGTATTATTTCCTATGATTCTTTTTCTAACTTTCTTTAACCAAATGCAAATAGCTGTGGGTGTGAGTGCTAATAGCCGTACTTGATAGCCATCCTCAATTATCTCATTGTCCCAGAGTACCAAGTCACAATCACCCCGCCCCAGAATGCAGTTGTCTTTATGGCCTTGATCTCTCGGACTATTCCTCTCGCATCGCGCTCTCAGCTAGTTCCTTTGCATATAACTCCAGGGTTTTAAATACGGGGATCCCATGGGTTTTGGGAGAAATTACGAACTGCAGGTCTGTACAGCCAATACCAAGCCCTCGGCGCCTCTGTCGACGAGCTTCCGCAAGAGTGTGTCCATCCAGTTCTTGGTTTTATCTCAAGGATTGCCTCCCGATACTCCTTCAAAGATGACTCTGTCCATCTTGTCTCGGTCATGGCTCCCCGGAACCAGCACCTTGTCCAGTCCACCGCTCTGCATCAAAGGACCCTTGATGAAATCCTCCTCCATGGCCGCCTTGTCGACGGCGTAGACGCGAATCGTGTTGAGAGACCGAGGTCGGCAAGAATGTGGCAGAATTCCGGCGCGTACTGGTGCACTTAATAAGTGTGATTTGAGCCAATGGGAAATGCTAAAAGTGCGGCACCCGTAAGCTTGCGGCACCCCTATCAATTGCCGTTAAAAATAGATAGTTTTTTCATCAAGTAATCTACCTCGTGTCTGAAACGCGGCGCATTTCGCGTTTTGCTAAATACATCGGGACCGGAAGTGTGGCGCACTTCTAGAAGCGAAATGAGGGTACAGATTCGTAGACTATGAATAGTGCAGAAGTGGAAATGCGGCGCACTTTTGGTGTGCATGCTTGAGTAGAAGCGTTCTTTTACAAATGGGTGTTAGGTCCTTCCGTCAGAGCTGACCACTAGAAACCCCAGTATTGACGCCTGGCTCGCCCAGAAATCTCGCACACAGCCGAAAACCCTCTAGTCTTGCTTGGTCAACAAGAAAGACTCACAAGATTATTGGCAGCCTCCAAATGTTCGAGACACAGCAAGCCCCTGCATGCACAGCTGAAACACACAATGCTTCGTGTCGCGCCCAACAGTCGTCTTGGCAATTGGCTCATTGTCTTAAATGCCTTAAGGTTACTCTCCCATCAGCACGCCGGGAGATAATGTGAAATCAATGATATAGACGAAAAATCACCTCGCTTTGATAGCTGATTGATTTACTGCGCTACGTTGCATATTCGAAACATATCGCTATTACCCGACATTGATATGACGAACCACTTGCGAGTCCCCAATGAGAACTTTCCCCCAAGCGCAACCGAGTCTGATGGCTGTGAATCCGACTCGGAAACAAAGTCGACAATAATCGATGAGTGGCGCGGTCCACAGACCCTGAAGCGTGGAGCACTCGTTGTTACTCTATCCTTGACATGGGATATCATTCTGACCCTTGGGCCTATATGCTTCATTGGTAAGACGCTTTCGGCCACCGGTACTTCAGTCTGGGTTACTTGTATTTTGACATTATCCCAGTTCTCGCTATCCTTGCACTCCGACTTGACGGGCATACCATCTCACCTTACGGAGACCAATTACGCGACTTCACTCTTGTCAGCCCCACGATTTACCCAATCTTGTTTGCCGCTATCACGAGCCGATTCTACAAGAGCTTGGCTCGCTGGCGTCTTGAGTCTAGGAATGGAATCAGGCTGGCAGAACTTGAGCAAATATTTGGCAGCCAAAGCCTCGCCGGGGCTATTGAAAGGCTACTATTTGTCCGCACCCATATAATTTTGGGGTTAGTAATTTTCTTGACCTGGGGTGTGTCACCTTTGGGGGGCCAAAGCGCTGCAAGGCTGATATCTACCAAAGTGGCAGAGAGTATAACCACTGGATCCGTCTACTACATGCCTCTGAACTATTTTTATGACGGGACAGGCGTTAGGGGTGACAGTTCAGGGTTGGGAGTCGACTACATCACCGACGCACTATACCTTTCAAGTCTTTTCGCTTCCTCAAGTCTAAGGCAATCACCAACGGACTTATGGGATCTACCCAAGATCCCGCAGTTGCCATCGACGATAAAGGACGGTGAGGTTTATAATGTTAACCATGATGCATTATTGAACGCCGATGCGCATTACACATCCTTATTGGGACTAAGGGTCCAGGGTTTGAACTATGCCCAGGGGAACACGACATATGAATTCATCGTCGAATCTTCATATGTCGACATTCAATGCCTGCTACTCAACTCTAGTATACCATTCAACGCATCCACTGACTATGTCTCGAAAGCCGAGTTGAACACCACTCTACTCGAACAGGGCCCCTCGGGCAATTTATTCTTTGGATTTGTCGCCAACATGAGCGTCCCAGATACAACAGATTTGGAATTTGCCCTGAAAAAGCCTCCTGGATACATGCTTTTTGCGATCTTTCGTTTCAGTCGCTTCGGTTTATTCAACTGTACCACGCAGGCTACAGTATTGGAAACCTCAATGCAATGCCACCCAACGTCCTCCTCAGCCGGTTGCCAGGCAAAAAGCCAAAAAAGAGTCAGCAATCAAAACAACGAAAATCGTTATCCCCCAGATATTTTGACAGGCAGATGGATTCGCCAAGTTCTCTTGCACACTTGGCGACTTAGCAGCGCTGATACAATGATGGGCTCAACCTCGCCGACAGTCAGCTACCTTGGGAACACGCTTGATCCGTTTTCGAAAGACAAGGGCATGGATTGGACGAATCTGAACGAGTCGGATTTCTCCAGACGCCTGACAACGCTATTTAATACTTATCAGGAAGCCTTTTCAACGCCCAGAAATCTACCCTCAATGACATTTATGGACACACCGGTTCTCGATGCCTCAAACTCAACCATGTTCAACGAGACAGCTTCAAAAGCTACAACCTATGTGGACGTTTACGACACACAGCACAAGTGGGTCTCTCTACTTATTGCTGCCACTATACTTCTTGAGATATTGGCTATTTGGGGGCTTGTTCTCAAGTATCTCGTTCATGGCCCGGACTTGCTTGGATTTGCAAGCTCCATGACTCGGGATAATCCTTATATACCTGTTGCGCCTGGCGGAACCACTCTCGATGGCCCTGAACGAGCGAGAGTACTTGGAAATATGCGGGTCCAGATTGCAGATATTCGTTCACCCGATGAGATTGGATATATCGCCTTGAGAAGCATCCCGGATCCAGATCATTCCGGAGAGGAAACTGGCGATAGTCGCGTCGAGCTTTCTAGCGGGTTACTTGGCAAGAATCGTTTTTATGAGTAAGTTGGCGTTACATTAGATAAGGAAGATGTATTGGATGTGACATTTCTTTCCTATTAGATCATTTAACTGTGATCGCAACCCATCCCAGGGTAGGGCAGTCATAAGTGGCAGAATTAAGAAATCTTGTGAAAGTGTTGGTCAAATCCAAAAACCAGCTAAAAACACACTATAAAAATCAATATTAAATCAACCACAAAGACTTAGTAATAAAAACCAGGCCAATTAATAGCTGAAATAGCAGTAGATGTATTAGATATGTGTATACTTATTTTCTTTTATAAAAGCTCATATTGTATTCCATTATTAGACTTAAAGAAAGTCTCGTGCGTTATTATAACAAACTTCTAGAGAGAAGCATGGTAAATTGCAGCCTCATAAAGCTAGCTCATTCCTAGCGGTACTTAGATTTGGATTCAAACTTATTGCACCCCACTGTATGGAGTAGTTCAGATAGATCCAAAGCACAACTAGGCAGGGCCTGTGCGCAGCCGAAAGAGGGATTGGAGGGGCACAGGAAAGCGCCAAAAGAGCCTCGAACTAGGAGCTGTTACAAAACACTGCAAAGGTGAAATTCAAACTATCTGCTGGAGTGTCTGCAATGTTATCGTAGCTGTGGTCTCTGGTCATCGTTGGGATCAAGGGACAAGCACTCGATTTGTAGGATTTGACTACAACTACCGTTGTTTTTACGAGGGGATCGGTGGCAAGATAGGGAGACTCGGATCGGGATTCACTGCTGCCTGGTTCCGCCAGTTCCGCCAGACATACCTGTGAGCATAATTGGGTTAATGGCGTGAGTCTGGTTGGCGAGCCATCGGCAAAGAGGTCCTATGAAAATCTTGGCGCGATTCAGCACGGCCATGCCTGCCACCTGCACTGCCACCTGCACTGCCACCTGCATTGCCACCTGCACTGCCACATGCTGCTGGACATCCTGGAACCTTGGGCGTAATCCCTTGGAGTGGCTTGCTCCAGCCGCCGCCTCGAAATGGGAGCAGCATCCGATATAGAGAACTCCTGTCTCGCTTGACCGGAGACTGGGAGTCATCGTCTTCCATTCGCATATCTGTTGGTTATGCTCACCATTGGACTCGTGATCTCTGAAAATGTCTTGCTTCCCGTATCCACGAGATACGGATGTGGAATCAATTCGAGTACCCCTGATAGCGCGAACCCAATACTCAATAACGGGACAAACCAATTCCCCAGACTTCTTCAAGAGGGTGCTTGATGCAGTAACGCAAGAGATCGACGCTGCTGTATCTGATGGGCAGGAGAGCACTAGCTCGTTTCTAAGCCATTCGTTGGCTTCAGCCATTCAATCATGGCTGTTCTTCGGTCTAGCATCTGAAGCGCTAGGTCGAAACATCAGGCATGAGGAATTCGCAGGCGCCAACCCTGATGGACTCCATCCTTCCATTGACCTTCGCATTCCGGAATGGTACTGGCGGGAGCTTAAAGCTCGATGGGATGAGCTAGATGACAGCCTCACTGCTGCGGAATTCGAAGCCAAGAGGACTCAACTAAAACAGATCTGCGAGACCACACAGATACTCGTCATCTACATGGATCTTCTGGCGAATGGTCTGGACGACGATACGCTTGCAGAAATTCTCCTCTCAATACACATGCTGTTATATCTTGTGGCGTATGTGCTCGATTCTAATACGCTCAAGGTCATCCAGTCGACCACAAGCTCAGCATCAACAAAGCTACTCAAGCGCAGAATGGTCAAGAATGGGTGGTGCGAAAAGAGGCTGAACTTCCTGGATGCATCTCCACTGCTTTACCCAGCATTTTACTTCCTATCGTCACTCAAGCCACCTCGCATCAATGCGGAAGATCACTCGAGCTGCAGTAGCGAGAGGTGTCTTGTTACTAGCAAGTTGTCGAAGCCTCTCCACCGCACTGACGAATGTCTTTGTGAAGATGTAGCCATTCCCGTCGACAGGGTGAATACCATCGTGGCTTCCGGAGGGATTCCTTTGGTCAAGATTACACGGTCACCGCTTGGCAAGACTGAGCTCAAGGTGGTTCCATATACGCCATCCTCCAGATTTATCGCAATATCTCACGTCTGGGGTGATCAACAATTCGGATCTGCTCAGAACTGCTTACCCAAGTGTCAAGTCGGATACCTTGAAGAAGTGCTTTCGAGTTTGCCCACCTCCGTGTATCACTGGGGATTGCGCGAATGGGTCGCAAATTGGCGGTCTTATCGGCCAGGCGAGATCGCACCGCCGAGTCGCGCATACGAATACTTCTGGCTGGACAGCTTCTGTATACCACAAGCTGTCGAACACGCCGACCTTCGAAGCAAAGCCATCGAGTCAATGAACCTCATTTACGCTGCGGCATCCCACACCTTCGTCTTTGATAAAGGGCTACAGGCCTTGGACGCTGGTCGACGCCCCGCTTCTGTTGCGCATGGTGGACGTCCAACCTACTACAGCCCTCAAGATGAAAGCTTGCTGGATGTTGTGGCATATATATATGCTTCAAATTGGATGGGCAGAGCGTGGACTTTGCAGGAGGGCATCCTGTCAGGACGTATTGTTTTCCCACTCCACGGATCGTTAGCATACCTCAAGTTGTTATGGCCGCATCACGATGATGGCTTTGGTGACCTCTGGGAATACCTCGTGACTACGATCCCGAAGGGCTTCAGGCGATCAGCTCGCGAGTTGCTTCCGCGGAGGAGCAAACCTAAGACCAAGGTCAGCAAGCGTCTGCAAGACGAATCTGAGCCATTCCGTGAGCTGGTGCGGCATCAACTCTTAACACATGTGAAGAATTCTTTGCATGTCGAAGAGTACAACGATTACGCGCGAACGCCGGTTAGTCGTCTGTTCGATTCTTAAGAGAAGTGCTTTTGACTAATGCCAGGCAGGCTGACAGAGCAGCAAGATTTGTCAAAGCTCACTCTCTCCTCCAATCTAGAACGACAACCCAGGCTGAAGATATTCCGCTGATTTTGATGAATATGTCGTGCATGAATGCGAATGCCATATCACAAAGTAAAACCATTGATGCAAGGATGAAGCAACTCTTCTATGGCCTCGAGTCACTTCCGACCGAGCTTCTCTTTTCTGATTGCGCCAGACTGGGCCTGTGCACTGTGGATGCTTGGATACCACGTGAGATTGCCACCGAGAGTTTTGAGGGCAAGCACACTCTCAAGCTTGGCTCAGCAGGTTTCACCTTTGAGACCAGAAAAGGCGCTCAAGCTCTCAAGTTCTATTTGCTATCATCAGCGCATCGATTGGATCGCTTCCGGCTCCTACTACCGGATCAGAAGGACGCAAAAAGCCTCAAATATAACGTTGAAGCACTGCAGAGATCGAATGACGAACAACCTGCTGCACCCACACCCACAGGTGTATTGTGCATTGTAGTCGGCAATGAATCGCCCGAACGAGGAGCACGATTTATCGTCAATCGAGTTGTGGGCAGCAAGTACTTCCTCCACTTCGACTGCCCTCTGCGCCTAACTGAGATCGATGACTCGAAAAGTCCCAGCGATGCTCAACAGGACCCAAAGCACGAATGTGGTGCAGTCAGTCTGAACGGCGACTTCATCATTGAGCGCAGTTACGAGCCACAAGACTTGAGTATTTCGCGTCCCCAAAATCCAGGACAATATTCGGACAGGCTGATAGTCATCGGTCAAGCTGTTTGCGGCACAATCAATCTGGGAGAGCGCTACTTGATCAGAGCGATCTGGGGCGACGAGAACTCTATGAGCACGCCCTTCTACCTCTTTTACGGCTTGTACAATTTCAAGAAATATCAATGGGTGGAGAGGGCCTTGAATGCATTCGTGCACCGAGCATGGATGGCGACATACCAGCCGGATTGGGACCCTAATGGACCATGGAAGTGGTTTTGGAAGCTGTCGAACTGGGAACCACCGATCCCTTTCAGAACCTTGATGAAATGGTGTTGCTCCTTTGTTTTCTTTCTTTGTTTCGAAACCGAAATTTGGTCAGTAGTGGGGATTGTCACGCTGTATTGGCTGCCTCTGTTTCCGAAGCAGGAACTGACAAGCATGTATGTGATAGCAATGTTCACGAAGATCGCTCTTTCGTTCTTCTTCTAGGTAATGACGCGAGCGCCGCCAGAATACCAATCTTGAGATATCACAAACTTCGCATAGAAGACATTATCTACGAACTCTTGTTATCCACCGCTATACTAGCAATTTGCCGCATGCAACCCCACGCACACCCAAGAAGCCTGTGAGCTTCCTCATCCTGATATATAGTCACTTAAGCTGAGAATGTCTAGGCCACTGTTGCCGCTTATGGCCGACACACAGGTCCACTTCATGAAACTCACTGGTTGCTAGAAGGCGGCGGCGGGTCGTCCCAAAGATATGTGAAATACGAATTAATTAAGTCTATTGCCCATCAATCAAACTGTTCGAGTTGAAACTAGCCACCCCTCACACTCCTTGTGCTAAATTTAGACCCGTGTCGTGCCTATCGACGAGTTCCACCTCGGATACATTTAGATCTTCGCGCGCTTTCCTAACTAGGAGTATGAGCCGACGGATCTTAAAGCCTCCAATTGACAGCGTAGCGTAAACGTCAGCCACAGCCATGGGTAGTCTTTCCAAGTCCTTGGCGACAAAGAAGAGTGAAACAAAATAAAATGCCAACTGATACAAGGCATGCTACTAACAGACCAGAAAGCGCCGTGGTGAGATACGAATGACTAAGCTCCGCGCCAACGATGTCTCTCGCACGCCAGACGTGTAACAAGATCCATACTAGCGACAGCATCGACCAGAACAGAGATGTCCCTACGAGAACAATGGAGCCCTACCTGCCAGATCACAGTAATCTCCACCCTTGGCAGCCCCCAGACTCTCAGAATCGATGCCGAGTACCTGATACGGATGAAAATGGCCGTACCTGACGTAACGCAAAACGGCCTGCCGGATCCATTGAGAATTAGTATCTCTAGCTTAAAAGAACTTATTTTCCAGCGATGGAGGAATGTATGGGGCCTTAAACCAGCGAATCTAATCTTTATCAAGCTCATCTTCTTTGGTGAGCCGTTAGATGATCAGGTACCTCTGAGAGGCAGGTAGTATCCGAGTACCGCCTCAAGCAACCTCCATAAGCTAAGAAATGCACTTAGAATACCATTTCAGCTCACAAACCCCGAACATAATTCACATGACTGTCCGAAATGATGGCCCATGACAGATCCCGACGGGTTCATTCCAACTTACTTTCGAGCGGGAAGAGCTTGACCCAGTTGGCACTGTAAACCATGCACTTGACGCACCCACCTACCTTATAACCAGGGCGAACCATTAGAAGATTCCGTTGCGGACCTCGGATCCATTGCTTCATACGCCAAGCCTTACAGCGTCAATCCATCAAGATGTTGGCAGGCGGTTCTAACACACTTATGAAGGACACGGGAACTTCTAGTACAAGTGCTGACTTTACTCAAAGTCAAAAGATAGCTGCCTATCGCAGGCTTCTGGAACTTCGTCAGAAAGGGTCTGCATCAGTTATGCTAGATGGCTCACAGAGATTGCTTTGCCCCTTAGTTGGATCGATGGGTCGCTTATGTCGTTCTACTAAGATGGACTGAAGGAAGATGTTAAAGGCATACTATACATAAAGACCGGCCAGAAACTCTTGAGGAATGCATCGAAATAGCTACAGAGATCAACAGCAAACAGTACGCATGGTGGTTAGAGAAGCAGGCCGCAAGATCAAGGAACCTCGAGCTGTATCTAGACTTAACGTATAGCTGCAGCTTTTTCTTGTGTGGGCTATCTTTCTAAGTCTGGTGTTGCTAAGAAATAAGACATAAAGACATCATTATCTATAGTATTTAACAGGAGGTTAAGACCGGCAATCTAGTTAAGCAAGTATAATGTATTAATAAAATATAGCAAGTCGCCCCATTTATGTAGCATAGGGTCATGTCCTGGCCAAAGATCACAACACCTGAAGTACCCCAATTTCAGTCCCAAGCCAATGGTTTAGCCAAAACCTTCGAGTAGAACTCGTAATTGAATACATACCTCCAAGCATGGTATTTTTTTTTGTCCTAAGGGCATTGCCATACGATTGGGCGGCGCTCAGTCTGGAACCAGCCACCCTTGCTGACAAGCCCTGCAGCACATGCCTCGAGTCGTACTCCTTGACTGAGATAGCCAGTACTCAACGGACAGGGAGCCGAAACTGGCCCCCTAGGCTAGTTACGTCAACCAGAAGAGAGCCGGCTGAGCCTCCCTTTATCGGCTATTTATTTGTGAACCTCATGTTGTCCTGCTCCCCGTCATTCATCCGAGCAAATGCTGCCCGATACTGTTTCCATAGGTTATCACTGTTCGTTCCCAGCGCTAGCTCAGACGCTCGACTCACCTGGAAGAAAAAGTTAAGTATCAGGGCCACCATCAGCGAGATGCTGATGATGATGGGCCCAACCATGTTGTCAAAGTCTTTGCCACTCCGCTCCAGAATCATGATTCTCCGCGCCCTCAACATTGCATAGCCCCAGACCCCGGCAAAGATAGCAATCAGGACGTAGATAATGCCCATGATCTCAGCAATGACATCCTTGCCCGCTGCCGTGTATAAGCCCACCGCCAGGACGCCCTGGAGGATGCAGATTTGCTGCCACTTAAGAAATGTGCGCTCATTTGCGAGCCACACCTTGGGCTCTACCCTGAGCTCACCCATATTCTTGATCCACTTGGCGGGCTTCGCAACGCCCTCCGGCAGCACCTGTGACGCCCGCTTGGCCCTCGAGTACTTGGATAGCGAGAAGCTAGGGATCACCGACGAGAAGGTTCCGTAAGCCGTCTGCTGCTCTTCCAGCTGTCCGGAGCTGCCCTCGCCCTCTTCTTCCCCATGTGCCAGTCTCGACGCGCTGTTGTTGAGGGATTGCGCCATGGAATCCGCCAACATGCGCCCCGCTAGGTATGATTTGCTCACGGGTGAGCTCAGTGCGGGTTTGTATGAACCCGATTTAGCCCCAATCACACTCCCGACCGCCATCATGTCCTCGGCCCGCTGGGCGCGACGCTGCTCCTCCTCCTCGAACGCCTTCTGGGGATCCTTGCGGATGTCAATCTCCAGGTCGCTGAGCCAGAACGGCAGATTGTTAACGCGGTCCTCAAATAGGGACGCAACTCCGTAGACAAACTTGGAGAATCGCGGCGCGGGGTGAATCAGGTGGGATGACATCAGTTCTTCGACCCACGATGGCGGCTTCCGATAGCTGTCCTCCTTAAGCTTGATCTCCATGAGGGCATAGGGGAATTGGTTAACCTCGCTCTGGTTTATCTCCTTGAAGAGGTGTGACATTTCGCTGTCGTTAATATCCAGGCGATGCCACTCGTTAGGATCGCGGTACGGGCGACCTTGGTCGAGGGTATTCTCGCGGATGAAGGCGACGTTAGTATCAACAACAATGCGGATGCAGTCGTCGCCGGGCTTCTGGAAGGCGCTCCGGAAGTAGTTAGCCCGCAGGACGGGGCTAAGTCCCTTTTGCCGCACGAAATCCTGGATCGCCATCACGGCCGTCTTGAAGGCGTCCCTCTGCTTTACGGTAAAGCTCTGCCTCTCCATCTTCTGGATCGCCTTGTCCACCTTGTAGTCGCCATCCAGGAAGGACTTGATATACTTGCCCTTAATTGAGAACTTGAGCTTTTGGCTGCCGCCATTAGCGTCCACCGTCTTCTGCTCGACCAAAATCTCCGAGCGGTAGCTGAGCTGGCCGTACCACCGCAAGCGTAGAGACGAGGCCTCGGACTGGGGATCGACCTTTTTTGAGTAGAGCTCGAATTCGCTGTTATCTAAGTAGAGCGAGGTGACTGCGGGCGAATCGTTGCCACCCAGCTCCTTGGAGGCTTTCTCGCTGTAGATGAGGGCCGGTAGGTGTCGAAGGATGTCCATCTTGACCTCAAGGAGGTTGTCGGGATGGACCCAAACTGCAGACGGGTGTCAGTTGATTCGTGTCTCGTGGTTCCCCGTGCCCTTATGGAGCGGTGGTGCGGGAGAGAAATACACTTGTGGGCGATATAGCGCTCGCCATGGTACGTCTCGCCCTGGGTCTCGAGGTCGAGGGGCGGAAACTGCTCGCCGCCATCCTCGAGCTGCTGGCGGATGGCAAAATACAGGATGGATAGCTTGTTAAGGAGGGGCGAGTAACCCTGCTCCGAGTTGAAGGGCCGCTGGGCGAGGCTCAGCTGCATCATGGGGCGGAGCTTATATCGGTCGCCGCGCTTGCGATCATGCTTCTTGACGATCTTGAGGAAGCCGGTATAGTTGATGTTGCTGTACTTTTTCAGCTCGCGGATCTCGTTGGTGATCTCATCGAGCTCCGTCTGGAGGGTGCGGAGGCGGGAAGCGGAGGTCTCGCCCGACTGGGGGGTGGCATTGTCGTCGGTGGGCTCGACGGTTGCGAGCTCCTTGAGCTTGTCAAGGGCGGAATCGATGCGCTGCTTAAGGGCATTGACGTGCTGCTCCTGGAACTGGGCGACCCTTTCGAGCTGGGTGTTGAAGATCTCGTCGCAGAAGCGGTTCTCATCGTCCTCGGTCCATGGCCTGGCCTCGTCCTCGGAGCTGTGCACGCGCAGGAGGCTTTTGAGCTTAGAGTAGTCGATGTACTTATCCTTCCATGGCGTATAGACGGACTCGTGGAGGGTCGTGCCGAAATGCATGGTCCGCAAGCGAGTCTCGTCCTATGTTAGCGACGTGGAGTCGGCGATGGAGGCGAGACAATGATGGATGATGAACAGAGCAGATGCATGACACACCACTGTGCATCCGGAGCGGGTGAGAGGAAAGGGAATTGACTCGAGGGAGACAACAGACGACCATAAATTTGTGCAGGCGTCCGACCAGCTCCGCGGCCTTCGCGAGAGACAAGTATACATTGGAAAGGTCGGTAGCTTGCCTACGTCACACTATCTCAGCAAGACCTCTATCCCTCGATTGAGAGCCCAAGAGCCGAGACTCAGTAGGTTGCCCTTTTCTGTGATCGACTTCCCGCATGCGCGTTTCAGACAGCGTCGTCGTGGATGGAGGCCGAGGATTCAGAGTTCCTGGGAACAGGCCAGAATGTAACATACCCCGCATATTTTTGGTTCCTTATCGCAGTGAGTGTCAAGGATGACGAGGAGCCCTGGCCCGACAAGGATGTGCGCGATGGGGCGATGGAAGGGCTCCCTCGCTTTATCCCACCTTCACATGCCTGATTCTTAGACTGTTCTTTCAATGGCTACTAGTCTGGCTATCTTGGTACCATTTTTCATCCTTCTGGTCAAAGGGGTGATCTGCTGCAACATCTCGCTCGCAAATGTCCAGGATTTTCTCGTGCAGAAATTATAGCTCGTGCCATGCTGGAATACTGTGACTGAAAGTAGCCCTGTAAGTCGAGAATACTTGCTCGATGCTATCGCACTCGAGCCGGGCTTTCGTTATCTGCGCGGCAGCAGTTTGGCCATCGGTCTGCCGAGGACTAGACGTTCCAAGAGTGATAAACACGTGGAAGCACGGATATGAATAATGCTAATTTATTGACACGTGTCCTTTACGACTGGCCGGTGAGATCGTTGGCCCAGCCGCCTAGGCAAAAGGACTCTCGATTGCAAGCCTCAAACCATAGATGACGATGATTTTAATGTGAACCATTGGCTCTTCATCTTTTGCTGTAGGTTCTCGTACGACCATGAATAGCTTGATGGGAATTGTTAGACTTTGATATAGTCAGGCTATTGGTAAAACCACTCCATTAGCACAAGTACGCTGTAGTATAGTGATGCAAGAGTGCGATATCGCGACTTAACTGGCAGATAGTTAGATCGGCAGAAACGCAACAGGCGAGCGTTCTTAGCGCCGGCAGTTGACCTATCAGCCGGTCAATGGGTGCGTCTTTCGGTCATTTGGCCAGTGAGGTGAGTGGCGCTGTTTATAGGCTCGATAGCAGATGCTTAGCGACCCTAAACAGAGGGAACCCAGATCCGACAGGTGGGCTGCCTCCACTCGAGCCCCTATGCGAGATGCCCCACCCACAAGTAATCCTTCCGATAACCCGTTCCTTCCACCAATCCAAGTCACTATTGAACGCACGTGCCAGTAACCGAGTCGCTCAGCTAGTGCCCGGTGCATCCCCGTCAAGACGTACCAAAGCCTGCAAAACACCTGGATGTGAGCAAGAAGAAAAACAAAATTAAGGTGAAGGTGCTGCTCCACATTATAATTAGATACTGCTATGGCAAGAAGGTGTTCCTACCGAACGATTCTATAATAAAGGCGACACATTCGTAATTATATAAGCCCCAGCCATGCAGCTCGAACTTGCTGGCGGGTCATTCTTCCCTGAAACCGAGAGTGGTACTCCACGTCGGCGTATACCTCTTGCGTTCCCGACTACCAACCCTTATTCATAGCTGGCGACCCTAGCAGTGGCTGGTCCAGCGCCCGCCACTCCGGCGACGACCCGTACTCAAACTCACTGCCTTGCCCTGCCAACAACACTGGCGTACCCCCCTGGTTCCCGTCCGACGCCCGCGACGACGACCTGGGCCTTTGCTGCTCCGAGTGCACTTGCGATGACAAGCGGGGACTTGGATGCGGACTGATCGCCGGTGCCGGGAGCAGCAGCTCCGCGGCGTCGCTCCCCAGGCTGCACTGTCCGTGGTTCCTGTCTCGTCCCAAGGGCGTGGAGTGCACCGACGCTGACATCTCCATTCCAAGGTCATCATCCCCAGGCGGGAGAGACGGCGACCCGAGCCCGTGGATGCGCCGGTATGCGGCCATCTTGTCGTCCTCGTCCGGGCGGAAGACGCGGCCCCCTAGCCGCATGATGCGGTACATGAGCAGGTAGGTGGCTAGCTGGAGGGCCAGGCAGGCCGCCACCATGGCCGGGTAGATGTGGTGCAGGTTATAGGCGCGCTCGTCGGCCGGGTCGAGGTCGATGAAGGCTTTGGCTCGGCCGCGCGAGTAGACGCCGCTCCTGGGAACACAACAATGTCAGTCGATGTGGAGGGGATGTAGAGGGCTACGGGTGGTAGCAATAAGGGAGTATTGTAAGAACAGGAACTTACCAGCACCAGCAGGTATTGAAGATTCCAATGGACGAGAGAATAATGATAGTCAGTGCAGGAATGCCAATAAAAGCGTCCTTAGCGATTGTCATATACCAAGCGAACTTGCCCGTAGCCATCTTGGAGATTCCCCATGTCAGAATGGGGCTAAGTATCAGGCCTATATTAAGACCAATCACCCACAGCGTGCGGCACCCTAACCCGATAGTCGGCGTAAACCAGATGATGACGAAGGCCGACACCGCGGCGATGATGATGGGCGCCGCGGAGAGCAGAAGTAGATGCGCTGGTGACCAGTCGTGAGCCAAGCCACTGCGAATGAGGCGCTTGTGCGGGCGGTAGCTGTAGACGCTGCCGTTCCAGGGCTGCGAGTCGATGAAGTCGTCATCTGTGCTGATGGTGGCGGTGGCTTTCTTCTTCTTCTTCGAGAAGACCCAGCTCGACAGCGAGACGAGGCGCGGGCTGTTGGGGAAGAAGTGGGCGTCGCGCTTCTGCCCTCTCAGGGTTCGGTAGTACCTCTCCATGATCCGGAGACAAGTCCGCCGGGAGGTGAACCCGGAAAGGGTGTTGCTGAGCAAGACGGCTGTCACCAGCCACGACAAGAACATGGCCGTACCGATGCGGCCGCCGGGCTGGCTCGTCTGCGCACCGCCGATTTGGGGCACCAGAGCTCCCAGGACGGCCCACAGGTAGTTGACGATGACAAGGACAGTGCGGAGGACCTCGTTCGATCGACTGTCAACTAGCTCGTCGGCCGTCTCCATCAGGATATAATCCAGATCCTCGCTGGACAGGCGCGCCCCGCTCTCGGACATGATGGCGTTGAGCTCCCTCTGCACAGTGCTCATGTCGCCCGTGAGCTCCTCAAAGGCCGAGAGCATGGCGGACAGAGCGCGAGCCATGGGTTCTCGCTCCGGGCCGGGTGGCGTGCCTTGGAAGGCGATCCGGTAGAAGCGGTTCCAGACTTCGGCCTTGGTCAGCAGCGACCACATGGAGTCTATGGGGTCGCCGATGAAGTGCACGACTACGAAGAAGCGGTTGACACCGCCGACGCGGGGGATGTGCACGTTACCAACGAGCAGCAAAGCCGGGACCAACCAGGTCAGCAGGCGCGGCCACATGTCATCGTACAGGTCGAAGAAGGGCTTGGGGCAGGTCGACTGGCAGCCCTCGATGGTGAGGGCAAGATTGTCGCGCTGAGACATGTGCCCCGAACCGTTGAAGTAGAAGATGGCATCTTTGGGCGATAGAGTCCCGTTGTCAAGACGACTTTGCACGTTGGCCTTGCATGTCTCCAGGTCCACGGCCGTCGCACTCCCCGTCACCATGGCGAGGAGCAGGAGCCTCAACAGCGAGGCCATACTTTGGAGAGATTTGCCCTTTGCCCGCCTGGTCTTTTATGTTACTCGGTGAAAGCCTGGAAAGGCTGCAAAACTTGTGTCGTCCTCGTTGCAAGGGAGGGGAATCGAGAGAAGAGAGCAGGGGAACATAGGTGCTACGGGCTATGAAGTTGAGCGAGCTTCCAGTCCCGTATTAATGATGAAGTCGACACACCAACCGATCACTGCGGCCGCAGAGAAACACAGCCAGATCGCATGACATCTTATGACTCGATGTCTTCTGTCGCTATTCATGACGCCCTGAAACTCGGGTAACAGTGGTCACTAGTGCGGATGTGGCAGTCAGCCTGTTAACGGACCCTTAGCCCCTGCTTGGTGGTTTTCCCCTGGGCATGTATATGGTGAGGGGGAGGCTGGCTCGAGGCAACTCTCCTGTCGTTGCCATGAGACAGCGCCATGAAACCGACAGAAGGTCGCCAAAACAGCGATTCTTTAGTGAGCCTGACACAGCCCCGGCTGGAGCATTCGCAGTGGTTACTGCAAGAAGGCCTGTGCTTAAGCGAACCTGTCGTGGCACCCTACAAGGCACTCATTCGTCCACAGCCTACCAATCTCGTCCAATCGACATGACAAGGGGGCCAGCTCGATCCCCGCAAGGATCGATCTTCTGCCTGTGCTTACTCACTTCGTTCGATCAAGCTTTGTGGAAAACATGGGAAACGGCAGGGATGTTCGCTCGGTGTCTATAACAGGACACACATATGAGGCCAAGCCATGTCTTCAGCCTCGCAGATGAAGAGAGGTTGCCTTGCGCAGATCAGCTGAGGCCTAATGATGACGCTCCCTTGCCCAGTGATTCATTCAGCTACCTCCAACACGCTAATTTCTCAAAAATGCATTGACTGAGCCACTACGCATTGCGACTACAGTCGTCTCGGCCATTCCTTGAAAAGTACAGACAATGTCGTGCGTGCTCAGGGCCTTAGTCATGGCGCTAGCTGAACTCGGATGCCTGGGGGAAGGCGCAATGCGAAGAAGTCAACCTGACTGGCTAGAACTACTTGAACGTCGGAAAGACTCGAAATGGAATAGTTAATGCGGCTGAAAAGGGATAGCAATACCCTAAGAACTGCATCGGGGCGGCCAGTTCCACTAGGGATATAGAGGGGGGCTCAAGCTCTTCTAAGAATAGCTAAGACTCCTAGAAGAGCATAACAAGAGTTGGTTAGAGGCAAGCTAGGAAGAACTATCTGAGGAGCGGATCTAAATATTCTAGAAGTTATAAAATTAACACTAGCTCTACCTCTCAATCACGTCACCTCATAATAGCAAAGTACGCAATAAAAGACTGACCAAGCGAAAGGATCTCATTATCATATTATTATCGCGATGTAAGAGGCTGGCAGTGAGTGAAGCTGTCGCCGAGGGCTTGGCGAGCCCTCGCCTTATAATTAGATGCGCGGCACGATTGAGTAACGCTAGCTACTCAGAATCGCTTGATCTTTTGCCTCAACGGGCAACGGGTCTTTGTGCGGATTGGGCATGCCGCCCCAACCCTTACACGCAAGCATTACCCATTATAAAATATCCCAAGTTTTAATATAAAGCCCCAGCCATCAACCACTTCTAAAATAGCCGCAGCAAGGTAAGAACAGTTATACTCTATCGATATCTTTTAATGCTAAAATATAGTATTCTAGATATGCATATTCTATAGCATAGTAGCTAGTGACGCTCAAGATAGCCAATGACCTAAAGAAGCCTAAAGGTCGCAGCTAATGTGAACTTTTGATATTACTAACTATATGCACTGCCTAGATCTCCTTCTAGCCTTTATACTGCTATATAATCCATTTCTTGATGATATCGTACGTATCTAGAAGCTAAGTATCGATATCGTTATTAATATAGGCCATATGTACTCGGAATTTTAGATATTTCATAAGCTAAGATGGGCAAGAATAGGCTATAATAAACCTTATGAATATTACTTTAAGCTAGTTAGGGTCAATTAAATCTCTAGATGGATTATTAAGCTAACGGTATTTATAAGGATTTTTTACTGCTATAACACCAGGTTGTTAGAGGATCCTTCATATAGTTATCACTTTAACTATTTGCAGAGCTGCTTTTAGCAGACTATGACCGTCGGAAGGAAGGTCTATAAGATACTTTGCAGGAGCTGCAGTAGCCCCAAAGTATTTATAGGTTCTGTTATAAGATTTGCAGCGCCCACTCTTCTTTTCCGGTCCGCTGATTGTAGCATATCGTCTCTATCTCCTCGCCTGGCATATGACAGAAGATCCATGAGGTTCTGGGCTTGGTGGAGGCTATCTAGGCTGTGTGAGGCTGAGATGACTGGCATTTGGACATTTGACTTACGTCTAGGCCGTATAACTGCTGGCCGGAAAACTCCTAAAGTTGTCTGAAATTGACGACTCTCTTCGTGGCGGCCGTTGTACAAAAGGTTTGCGTTGTTGAGGCATGACGGTAAGTCTGTAAGGTCGACAGTGATGAAGAAACTGGGTTGAGGAGACTATGGTCAATTTTGACAGACAACGACCGGTAGGCCTCGCCGAACGTGGTCTGTACTTTCCCTCACGCGCGGAATAAACGTCTAATTGTTCACAAAAGAAGTATGAGGAAGTGACTGATAAAGTATTACGCCGAAAGTCTGACATCACCCCACCCTCATTTCGACACCCACATTTCCAATAGTAATGTTCAAGCTTCAATTGCGCAATAATAAGAAGTCGTAATAACTCATAAGCTACACTAAAATGAATCCCCGAGTCCGTAGTTTAATATTTTATATACCAGCCGCGCGCCTATTTCACAGCGCGCAGCTGGCGCTCCATCGACCGTGTCAGCTTCTCAACGAGGTCGTCTGGCAAGGCCTCCCATGCTTCTTATATCCATTTCTTCATTATGGCGGCATCGTCTTTGCTATTCTTCAGTCTAGTAAGCTCGGGGTGTATCTTTCGTGGTTTGGCCTTTAAAGCTGCCCATGGGTACTCAATAGGGTTGAGATCCAGCGAGTGTACCAGCCAACTGATCAGTCTGACCCCATGGAGCAATAGCCAATCCATTGACCCTTGTGCCATATGTATACGGGCGTTATCCTATTGGTAATACTCAAATTCGTCAAGGAAAGGAAGGAGACCTTCCGTCAGTGCCTTTATATAGCTCCAGGCGTGTATCCCTTCTTCTTGCCCGTCTTATCGCGTGTCATAGGGATGAGATAACTGCGTTTTGAACCGACGATGCCAGCCCCTAGCATAATCGACTGATGGGCTTTTCCATGTTGCTGAACTTTGACAAGGTCCTTCCAATACTTCTCATCATGTCTGCCGAAGACGCAGCCATTTGGGTTGTCAGGGGAGTTATGTATAATAACTTCGTCGCTCAAGCAGATCTGCAAGAAGTTAGGGCTGTATGGGCCGAACTTTGAAGTCATACCCTCATATACTCATCAAGCCGACGGATCCAAATATATTAACGACCCTGAAAATGGTTAGGCGTTGAGGCCTTGGGCGCGGAACAAAATGCATGCGCCATGCGGTTTCATCATACACTTCTCGGAGCGGATGCTTTGCACGCATTCGCCAAGAACTGAGAGAAGGTCATGGCAGACTGGAACTCGCTCACGAGCGAGACCGCTCTCCAATATTGCCTCAAGTTCCGATTCCGTATCGTTCACGCGTTCAAGGCGGTTGACAATGTGAAATGTGGGAGACAAGGTTCTACTCTGCTTCGCCAGCTAGCCTATGTTCAGTTGATGCGGAACTTCGCTTTTCTTGAGGATATAATTGGCTTCGAGAGAGAAACGGGGCGAGTGGTGCGGGGACGTTATTACCGTGACGCAAGCGTTGTGTTTGATATATACATTGGAAGGGTAGTATGACCCATCGGTGCTCAGCCATCGCCTGTTGTAGACCGACGAAGCGGACTTAATGGATCAGCGATGTTGAATCGACATCATGGACTTGGCCCGGGTTATTGTAATTCAAAGCCAGCCTACCCTCCCCTTGATGCACTTCCATGTATTATCTCAGCATGGTTCTGTTGATGCATCTCGTGGTCCAAAGATAGTTTGCGTAGGCGACAATACAGCCCTTTATCGTAGTTTAACCTCAAAAGTTTTGACTTTCAGTGCCATTCTTCAACCTCGCAAATATCATAGCTAGCGACAGGAAAGGGCGCTTGATGGGAATACGCTACGCCGGCAGATTCTCAATGCCTCTCAACATCCTCCCACTGGTAAATAATATGTCTCTCCCCCAGCGCGCCTTTCAGCACAAGCAGCAAGTCATCAATGTTGGTCAATAACTTGAGATACAACGTCACCGCAACGCAATACTGCCGATAGCTCTCGTCCTTGATCAGGGCCGTGGTCAATATAGATGCGGGGTCTTGGATGTTGCAGAAGTCAACAACTCTGCGAACCAATGGTGCTGGTAATCGCTCAGGTAAGGGAGATCCCGTCCTTAGGGCTTGTTCAATTATACCGAGCACGGCCATGACATCGCCAATGCTTTGGTCGTCCAAGATACCCATGACGTGAACAAGGCGCTGCTGTAACTCTATAGGGAGGGAAGCCGCTTGATTGAGAAGGCCTCCTAGCGCTTGGTTCATGTACTCGCATTGTTCTTGGGTGTGTTTCAGAGTCTTCAAGTCGAACGGGCCAAAGCTGATCTCGCCTTTGAGGAGGGCGATCGCTGGGTTGAGTGACAGCAGGATTTCTGCTACCTCGAGAGACAGCTGCCTTGTCACGGCACCGAGAGCACTATTCTGTTCTGGCCGACCCCAGTGAGAAATGAGAAGAGCGTAGTGATCGGACAGCGTCCGGACTGAATTTGCCAGCGTTTTGCATACGTGACTCGTGGCAGACGGGGGACTCGGGAACAGTTGTACAATCAATGCAGCGGCAAATCCTAGGAGAACCGTGACCAGTCGTTTCCAGAATGCCTCGTAGCCTTTTCCCGGTAATCCATACTGATGTATATGGTCCTGATCCCAGCTGAAGCCGACAACGAGCGCAAATGTCGCTCCGCCCATGACGGTCGCCTGCGCAAATGCCGGAGGGAGGAAGATTCGCCACCAGACCAAGAGCATGATCATGAATGCTGTGATAGCCCCCATACCATATGGGTTTCCTGGGCCGTTGCCAGAGCCAATATACCATGCGACCATGCCCATCACGCCGCCGATAACCGTACCCAGCGTTCGGGAAACGATGGAGAAGCTGAAGTCGGCCATGTACACCAGTAGACAGGTCTGAGCGCTGATAACAACCCAGATGCCCTTCTCGCGGTAGAAGAAGCCGGCGGTTTGCGGGAGTGAGGCAGGGATTGACGTTGCGATGGTTACGACGACCATTCGGAGCGCGAACATGCCAGAAGAATTGGTAAACCAGTTACACGTTGCGATCAAGGCGCGACTGAACTTGTTCCTGCGGGCAGCAGATGACCCATGATATCCTCGGCTGAGCTTTAGCCGTTGGTGAAGTTCCTGGGCTTGCTCTTCGAAGGTAACTGGGTCCGCGGTGATGTCGGGGTCTTCCTCGTTTGACGCACCAGCAACGGCGATGTTCACTCTACCGTTAAAGAGCCAGGATTTGGCGTATTGTAGACGCGAAGGAGCCCAAAAATGTTGCGTTGTACGTGTCTGTGCGAGGCGAAGGATATGCTCTAGCAGCTTCTCTACTGCTCCAACCATGCCCAGAATTCTCTCCTCGATGACCATGGAGACGATCATGCTGGGCAGAAATGGGCGATCGGCTCCTTCTTCCAATTTCAAGAGCCCATCTTCGTCAAACAGTTCTGCATGGTTATCCAAGACGGCCTTTGTGGCGTTCATCACACAAATCTCCTTGGCGGCACGCAGGGCAGCCAAGGTGTCATGAAGGTTGCGGTTCAACTCGTCGAATCGAGCTGGTGAAGGTTTTCTCATCCATCGACAAGCGTTGACAGCGTGAACATATTCAGCAGCCAGCTGGACGGATTGGGAGCCAAGTCGCAAGACTTCGGAAGTGGTCTCCCGCATCGTCATCCTTGTCCGAGTGTGCATCTCACCATTCTCGGGGTTCTGAAGAATGTTCCACAGGGTCGCCATCTCGAGGCAATGGCGTCGACCAATCTGATATTTTTCCCTCTCCGGAGTTGCCCCAGTCACGGCGTGGGGCGAAGACTTTGAGAGTTTCTCCTGCTTCTCCGCGGCAAGGATTCGGGCAATGTGGAAGTCGAGAAGATACAGGCCACCATACATGACCTCCCGAGCTCGTTCTTGCAGGTCATGGAGGTCATCTGCATTCCACCGGCCACGGGAAAAGTCGAGGGGGAGGAAGGCGGTTGGTGGCTGGACGGTTTTGTAAAGGGCAATCATGCCGGCTCTGGTGCCCTTGAGTGCAACGAGTGGGACTGTCTGGTCATCAAGGCGTTCTCTTGTAAAGCGCAAAGGCGTGTCCGTCATGCGTATTAGCTTCTCCAGCTGGTCGAGAACTACATACGACGCGGACTGCGGGAAGAACAGAAGACAGCACACTGTTCCAATACCAGCACCGGTAGCGCACGGCTTGACCAGGACCGAAGCCAGACTACCCGAGAAGCCTGGCAGCGTTGGACCGACGAGAATGAAGATGTCCGTCACAATCATGCCGAAGATGTGCATCAGGATGAGCTTGGGGTTGGCACATCGCAGACGAGACAAGGTATAGATGAAGACACAGCCCATGACGTAAAAGATGGCGGTTACTGGAGCATCAAGCATGAAGCCCTCGTGAATCAAAACGTTCGCCTCCCAGGCAATGCTATGCCCAGTTTGGTTCGCCATTGCGACCGCTTGCTGCTGTAAGGCTCCCAGCTTGGCTTGGGTGGTCGAGTCCGGCCTCGCTGCAAACGCGGCCTTCATTGTGAGCAGGCCCCAGGCCCACGCCAGACACATGCCCAGCAGAAGGGAGAGGGCAGCCAGTAGATAAACGAACAAGATTCCAGCCGGCGGAGCGATGAATAGCAGGATAGCGCCGAGGAACGAAGCTAGACCGATGTGGTTGAGTGTCGGATTGATGAAGATGAGGAGGGTCGCAACCCAAACTGCCGCCCAGCAACGGAAGAAGACTTTGAGGTCATAGGCGTTGAAGTGGTCCAGCCACTTTGGGAGTTTCTTCCCTTGATATTGTACATGTTTCAACGACGGATCTTGACGGTCAATCGACTCCTCTTGAGAGTGGGAGCTGTTATTTTGGCTGGGCATTTTTCATACCGCCCGCTCTGGTTGAAGGATTGGCGTTGAGGAAGGCTAAGATGTGGATTAGCCAGCATGGTCACGCTTGGGACGGAGGCACGATGGATTTATTATGAAGCCAAGTCTGACGTCGTTATTGCGATGCGTAACGAAGCGGCTCTCTTAGTAGCCGACGCGGGGTCCAGGCCTCTGGAGAGGGGAGCGAATTAAACTTTTCACAGGGAAAAGGCAGGAGATTATCCTAGAAGCCGTCAAGGAACTCTAAGCCGTACCCCATCCCACCTTGTAATAACGAGAGTACGGCCGGGGTACCAAAAGCCTTCAATCTGAAAGCCTTCACAGCTAAGACATTATATGTCGCACTGAGTATACTAAGGATTAAAGGCCAGGGAAACAATAATGAGCAATAGCAGCGTGTTGATTGATTAACATCTAAAGTTCAGGGTACTCCAGCCCTCATATTACAACTTGATTACTAAGTGCTATTATTTCCTGAGACTCGCTGCGATCATACCTAGCCTGTGGCACCAGATGCAGCTGGAACCACTTGCCTATGAGGTCCTCGGAGTCGCCGTAGATGTCTGCCGTGTCCCAGTTGGGGCAGCCAAGCTCCCACGCGCGGTCTAAGAGCTTGAGGCGTTTCTCGTCGGGGCTGTATGGGTTGGTGTATGTGTCTGTGAGGGGGGCGAGTCCTACCGAATGGGTGGGGGAGACGGACTCGGTGGAGCCGTAGGCGATGCTGACGCCGAAGAGGCCGAAGCATACGGCTAGAATCTTGGGGCCGTCTTTGCCGACCTGGCGGAGAGGGAGCTGGGCGGGAGGAGGCCAAGATTATTCGAGATGGGATGAAAAGTGAAGAGCTGAATCGTCTTTTGGTTCTCGAGGTTCGAGGTTCTTTAGAGTCAACGGTGCTGCTTCTACTCTAGAACCGAGAACCCGGCAGCTCCCTGAGCCCTATTATTCTTCAAGGCCCCAGGCTGCAAGACTCACTTGCGTCCATATCTTCCGCGTCCGCACTCATCCCAACTCAACACAACTAGGTTTACCCGTGGCAAAAGCGTAGCTTGTCGACCGACTAGGCCCGTTGTCTCTGTGAGAGACATTGCGTTGTGCATGAGGCGACTATAGTGCAACGCTAACTGTCTGTGGTAAAGCATCAAAGATTACGTCATAGTATGTCAATGTTGCATCTTCGGTAAAAGAGGCCTGTATTGGATCTGACGAGAGTGGCTTTGGATGTGGCGGAGGAGCCGAGGTAAATCCTGTCCCCGTGAAAGATATTGGCCAAAGGGTCAAAAACCTCCCTTTTCTCTTCTCTATGGCTCTCTCTCCCAACCCAAGCGCGGTGCCTGGAACCTGATCACTAATCCCACCAAGTACTGCGGTCGTGGCCATCGTCCCACATAATCTAGTGCCATCTTAAAACACTCCCATGGCCAGATACACACGCATCAGCGTTTAGATTGTGACTGCTTCTCGGGTACCATTATTAAGTTCCCCGACTGCTTCATTTTACCTATTCTATTTCCTCTTTCTACCTTTTAATCCGATTTGACCTCTTTCTTCATATTAGTAAACATTACCCTCCCTTACCTGCTTAGCCTTACCGCCTCCCACTGACAAACACTTGCATCATACCTGACAGACATTTCCCAAACCTTTCTTAACTGGATGTCATTACAACCTGACTGTCCTACAATACGCGCAATAGGTTGAAATAACCTGTCCTCTCCTCCCACTGAGAATCCCAAGCCAACACTTTCCAGAAGAGCTACTTAAGTACCAAGTCAGTCATGTATTGCACCACAAAGCGTGCCGGCTCCAGTGCTACCACCATTCGCCACCATCATCATGCTACTCACACTGCGGGTATGGGCGGCCGGCATAAGCGTGTCTGGAAGGCTTGCGAGAGATGTCGAATGAAGAAGACCAAGGTATATCCTCATTCTACATCAGGTTCTAACTCTGGTCACTGACATGGTAAAGTGTGATGGGGAGTTTCCCTGCAAGCGATGCAAGAACGATGGTTTGTTCTGCACTGTAGGCATTAGAAAGAAGACGGGGTATAAGCAGCTGCCACGAGGGTATGTAAAGTATAACTTACACAGTCGCACATGTAACTTACACCAAAGTTAGATACGCCGAAGTCCTTGAGAACACCCAATTCGCTCTTATCGCCACCGTTCACAAGCTCTACTCAATGGTCTTAAATAACCAGTCTTGGGAGCTGGGAGAGCCTGAGTTAAATGACTGCGGCCAGCCTGTAATCCACAACATTGCCCAGAAGCTAGGCTGCATCAGACCCAATGGCGACATCGACCTCCCCGTGCATTCAGTATTCCCCGAAGATGAAGCCGGCATGGCTGAGCTGGCACGACAGCTCGAGGACCAGCAGAAGGAAAACGAGCAGCAGAATAAGGCCAAGGACGCAGACTCTTCTATGTGCAACCGGATCGAGCGAGCATCATCACCAGAGTTTGAAAACTCCGACTTCGAGTCTGACTACCGAAACGCCGCTCTTAGAAAGGACGCCACGACCCTGTCGCCTCAGAGCTTCGCTGGCAGCACCAGTGACTTCGACCTTGTGCCTCTACCTCCAAAAATCTACGGAGCGGCTATGTTCCCCTCGCAATCGCCCTTGACGCCCACCTTCCCAACTTGGTCCATGGCCGACAAGCCCCAGCCCAACGACCTGACCATGCAGTTTCTGCAGCAGCCCGGCGTTATAGGCAATATAGACCTGCTGTGCCAGGGGCTTGCCGAGTCCGAGTTTGGTACCATCAAGCCTAACGCCCGGTCGTGCCCCAACCCGGAAGTCATGAGGGTTATGGGCATGGGCGATCCGATGATCTACTCTGGCTACGACGGCGAACTGATGCACCAATAATCATGACTCAGGGGCTTGATATTGACTGCGCATGGCTGTACCGCAGTAGAGACTTATTTACAGCCATCTCCCTCATGCCAAAAATATCATGGCAGCACGGCTACCGGTTTCCTTTTCTTATCAAACCAACACCGATGGGCTGCACAGACGTGTCTTCGGGATTTGGGAGTCTGGTGATTAACTAGACCCAAATTGTGACGGTCGGGCTTACACTAGGGCTCTAGGGTAGGTCCAAGGCGTAAAGTGTTTGATCTAGTGGATCAGGACGTTGATATAAGTAATGCAGGTCACGGTCTGGTAATAGTAGAATAGTAGATTTAATATCACTAAGTGTGTTAATAGCTAATAAGGCTATCTCTATAGAAGTACTAAATGAATGTGCTTATATACTAAGGTTATTTCTATAGGCTCACTAGGTAAGAGCCAGTTAGGTCTCTGGGCTCATCATGGATAAGTGAGTAGGCTGGCTAGGCTCACTTATATAGGGTGAGTTCAGGATGTTGGCATTATGTATAAAAGTGGGTATGTTATGGTTCTGCTAGTTGTGACCGCCTAGTCCCAACCTAGGCTGCGATAATTAAGCATCCAATTAGATATTCTATTAATTATATTTTAAAGAACTGAGTTCTTTCCGGCCTTTTATGCCGCCTACTAAGCTACTATTATAAAGAGTAATATTAAGAGGAGTTTTTAAGGGGCCGGACTTATTCCTTTAGACTTAGAAAATATGATATCAAAGCCTGATATACAGCAACGGACTCTGTCAGATATTGAGGTGACTTGTGTGCTGTTCACCTTCTGTATCGCCTGCTTGAGGTTTTTAAAACAGGCTCTATATGCCTTTTCTGTGCTATATAGAATCAACTGGAAGCTACTTGCTAAGCCTGTGGCAATAGGTGGCAACTGTCATCTTTAATAACAATATTCATTAGCCTTTCAAGCTACTTCCATAAGCTTCCTTTTGCCACTATTCAACATCTGCTGCCTTTTCCTAAAGCAATTGAGGTCTAGAATTTTGAAGGTGTCCTAACCTGATTAGGAAAGTGTAGCGCTCAACCGTGCTCCGCTGCTGATTGCCTTCGAGGTCTTCGAGTTTGATACTATGAGCTGCAATAGTAATATAAATTTAATGACAAAAAGAATGCGTTTCTATATTATTTAGGCATCTAACTACCCGATAAAACTATACAAGACGGGGGGTTCTGGTTGTGGCTCTGAAGACCTAAGTTGTAATTGCCTACTAGAGTAATTCTAGTTACTTACGACTAGATAGGTCTTGCAAGCTTCTGTTAATTACATTGATCCACATCTCAATCCCGATGGAAACGGTACCAGCAGCCATATTGCTGACAGCAGTCATGGTCTTCATCAGGTCCGTCGGATGCTTTGGTGCGGCAATTCACCGGATCTTAAAATGATCGAGCCAGCCTGGGGTTATTTAAAGAGAGACACTACGAAAAAGGGGGCCCCAAAGACCCGGCTAGAAGCTATTCATGTTAAGAATACTGGATCCGGAGTATTCATTAGTCCGATCCTCAAGTGGCTGACCCACTGTGTATTTATTAGTGCTAGATTTCTCAGTCCCTATTGTAGTCTTCCACCTTTAATCAATATCTTAACCTCATTTTAACAATTCAAGCCTGACAGGCAGCTTGGAAAGAGCTTCCCCAGGAGAAAATCCAGGCTTAGATAGAACGAATTCCTGAACACATCCAAAAGGCCATTGACCTAGAAGGAGGAAATGAATATCAAGAGGGTAGGAAGAAGAAGGCCGGGAATAGAGGTGCCGGAGATAGCATCTAAAAATTGACTATTTTCATATTTGGCTAGGTGTGGCTAAGGCGTAGGAAAAGGCTTTTGAACTCTTCCTCCGTAGCACCCCTATCAATTGCCATCGAAAAAACATCGCTTTCACTTCTTTCCCCTCTTTTCCCACTCGCAGATATGGCCTTTATCGATGCTTCTTGCTTAAGCTACGATACACGGACAGATACAATCAATTCACTGCTATCTTATTAGCCTTAGCGATTCAACTTGCTCCACAATCTCGTCTTCCCTCAGGTTATCCCAGCCAAGGTCGCTGCCAATGTCGTCAAGACCGAACTGCTTCCCTTCATCCACAGCCTTGGGCCAGGCTTCCGCTGTGGCGCAAATCGATCTGGCATAGTTACTGTCTAGCAACTCATGGAACCTTTGAAGGCATCCGTTCTCCTTCTCCACAGCAAGTGATTATAATCCCCTAAGCTAATATCAAATAGACTCAGGCTGATGCGACAGCAGGGGGTCAATGCTAGGAGCCCTGAATCGTGCTCTAACTTCCTACACACGCTTCTCCATTTTGTTCCTTCCTTATTGCGGTCCTGGACTTGTTGATGAGTTAAGCTGCTTATTTTACAAATCTCATCAGCAACGACACTCGGCAGACGATCGACATCCCTTGCGTCTCAAAGGTTGGCAGTCTTTTGCGAACTACAATTGATCGTGTCTGTTGGTAATCTTACTGTTGTCAGTGCTTTCTTCGTCTTATTCATTTGCTTGCTCCGTTGAGCGATGGGTTTGTAGGCTGGGTTGTCATCATTAAGCTCAAGTTGGTTGAGAGGCTTGCGAGCCCATTCTTCTGGTGGCTTTTTTAAGTGCTTCATGGCCTTAAATATGTTGCTGAAGAGCACCTCTACTTAGGATCGCAATATAAGACGGACCACGTCATCTACCAAATTTTCACCCTCATTCATAGCTAGGTGGAAATTGAAAATGCCTGATACTAGGATGCAGAAGAAGAAGAGCATGATCCGACATTTTACTTAGAACTGCCATGAAAAGCGATCGGGGCCTATTTATAGCCCATAATAATCAGAGAGTGGAATAGCTAGATTAAAACCCGCTTAGAATAGCTACTAAACCTCACTAAGTCCCCTGTAAGTAGTTTTAGATATTTCTATGCCCTGAGAAATTAAGCTGTGTGCCTCGGGTAAAACTTGTGGGCTAGACATCAATCAATCAGCAAACTGCTGCTGGTCTTTATCATTTTTGCCTGACCTTTGATGCTTTTAGCACGCTTAGTGCGACACTAAGGAATGCTTAGACATATCTTGTAAACCAGCTTTGCTTAATAAAACCTTGGCAAATAACGATCCTCTAACCTAATCCCTCTCACTACATGGAGGAATAGCATGCTTCCACTTGACCTTGCCTTCCAGTGGTTCTTTGCCAGCAACATAATCCAGCACAAACGCCTCCCGCATCCCCCTCGCTACAAAGACTTCGATCATAAAGTGCTCGATCAGAGTCGACGATATGATGTATCTTGACATGATATAGTACAGCATGCTCTCCCACGCATGCATACGAGTCATACTAGCTGAGCGTGAGGCATCAGACTTGAGCATCTCCTTTCGAGTCTCTTGGTAAACGTTGAACATGTCCTCGAGGCTGGACTGGCGCGGCTGTCCTAGGGGATCTGTGCATACTGCCTGTCGCAGACCGTTGCATAGCATCACCACGTCCTGGATTCCGTTATTCAAGCCTAAGCCAGCATTAGGTGTAAACTTATGGCAAGCATCGCCGACAAGAACGATTCGACCCCAACTCCAATGCGTAGCTACCCCTTCTTCCAGATTAGCCATTCCCACCGTAACTCTCTTTCCCCACAGGTCTCGAAGCTTTAGCATCTCATTTAGCGGGAAGTCTTGAAACTCGCTAGCAAACTCGTTAATGTCTGCTGGAGAGTAGAACGCCCGGTCTTGCGTTGGCTCGGGAAGCTTCTTATATAGAAAGACCCAGCTGCGCTCGCGACCGGTAATGTACATTAGACTTCGGTCTTTATGCTGCGTGTCGTAGTTCTGACCAGTGTCTTCCGAAGGGCGCATGAAGTTTACCCACATGCATTTATAGGACGATATGAATGGTTCCTCTGGATCCCAATCTTGAGACGGATTGGCCTGTAACGCGAGCCTCCGCATCAAATGACGCGTCTTGCTATGAACGCCGTCGGCGCCGATGATGACAGAACCTTTGTAAAGGCTTCCGTCAGTGCAGGTCGCTTTGACGCCGTTCTCGTAGCATTCAATGTCGGCGAGGCTTTTCCCTAGGAGGATTTTCGCTTTGGCCTCTGCAGGGAGACGGTTGTACATAACCTCAATGAGGTGAGCCCGATGGAATGCTACAGGGCCAATGCCATGGCTAAGGGAAACAATTAGTAATAATATCATAGATGTTTATAAGAATAACTTACTTCTTGCGTAGTAATTGGATCTTAGTGCTATGCCTAAACTCTCGCCCTTCGACATCAAATGATTTACAAACCTTGATCTCGCTACCGATAGGCAGTAATTCTTCAAGGATACCGAACTGGTGCATGATCCTCAGGCTTGAAGCTGCTAGGACCAAACTCGCCCCGACATCCTCGACGATGTTTTCTCTCCTTTCTAACACGACAAAGTCAATGCCGGCCAAGTATAGGGCATGGGCGGCAGTGAGCCCTGAAGGACCACCACCGACCACGATGACTTTGAAGTTGCCCTGGCTCATGTTGGGATGTGTCGTTCGATCTTGAATCGTTGAGTTATGAACAAGAGGATGTGGTGAATGCGTATTCGCTGAAGAATGCTGCTGGATTTGGTTTCTAGTGCTGGTAGACTCAGATGAGCTGGTTGCGGGTATTTAAAGCTTTTCCTTGGCACGCGGCCTAGAAATGAGGAACTATATGGCCGTGTCTCGGGCAGGTAAAGGTGCACCAATCTCAGGGCCCAGTCCGCTAGCTACTGAATTCACCCCATCGTGTGTTCGAGATAACTACCATGTATCCAGCAGAATGCGTTGAGATATTAGTCAGATCCTTAGTAATCTTAGTGGGCACTAGGACTGCTCATTCCGACCTCCGTCTGTCGTATGCATGCCAAGCCATGCCAGGCTTTGTTGAGGAATTGCCTACTTTGGAAAATAGTTTAATTTAAGCCCACCAGGCTGAAATTTACCTCTCGAGTCAGCACGGCCAATGGTATTATTGATGCTTTCATCGCAGATGGCTCACTCCGCTTCATCTTTATTACCTAGAATAGCAAAAAGATATTGACCCTCGAATTACTTCCCGAACTAAAACGTGGGAATAGACTCTCGATGTCCAGCCTCTTCTCACCGAGTTACCCTCTTAGTCGAGATACGTATCTTAGATCCTTTGTTAGTGCCCCCCTTCTGGGTCTACCCTATGCTCCGTGCCGGAGACCCATGTAAACCGCAGCTGGAAAGCCGTTACTCCGTTCTCCATTACTGAGGCGGAGTCTTCGCCCCAAATGGGTTAGCATGTGTGTCTACGTTATTCTCTGCTATTTTGGGGCGAGGTCGCGTGCGATATTCGGGAAGGGCGACAACCAGGAGTATCATCTATCTCATGGTGGGGTATTCACCCGTGCCAGGGGAAACTTTTGTTCTGAGCATGCTGTCAAATTGGATTGAAACTGTCAGATCTCTCAGGAGGTCTGCTTGCACTGCCCCAGTTGCTGGAAGCGGGCCTGACCTACCTTAAGGGATCTAGTTTGTCGTATACATGCCAAGCGATGCTGGGCTAGCTGTTCGCTTTGTAGCACAAGAAGAGGAATTACCTACTTAGGAAAATAGTTTAACGCACTTACGTACCATTCTTTAGTCCATGAGCCTGATCGAAGAAGTATTATCAAGCATTCGTTCATGATTCTGGCTAGTGCTGATGGTAGCCATGAAAATAGAGTCAATGTCAGTTTTCATTTGAAGGGAGGCCAGCAGCGCGGGTATTCGGGTAATCGGGTAATCGTTTTTGTGGGTCCGGATACCCCACGTGGAAACCCGCCCGAGCGGGCCGTCGCGGACAGGGAATGCGGGTTCGGGGACATCTTCTTCTCGGCTGCTATATGGAATGCTGGGTGAGAAACAGTACTGATATAAAGAGTCTGCAGATATCGCAATGACGACCAAGCCGCACATACAACCAGTTCACAACAACATCTATCAACTCTCACATATTTCCATCAACTTCATCTCAGGCCTATAATAATCCTACAATAATTCTCCATCACTCCGAATCATGGCTGTGGAGCAAAATAAGACGTCACGCAGAATTGTCATCATCGGTGCCGGCTTCGCCGGGGTATGGAGTGCCCTCTCAGCAAAGCGTCTCATCAACCTCCACAACATGGAGCAAAACATTGAGGTCCTCGTCATTGCCCCGGAACCATCGCTAGCAATGCGTCCACGCCTCTATGAAGCCAACGCTTCAAAGATGAATCATCCTATTGGGCCGCTCTTCAAGTCTGCTGGTATCGACTTCTTCCAGGGCACCGCCGAGGCCATCTATACGAACTCGCAGACGGTCCATGTTCGATCCGTTTCAGGAGATGAGTCCGATATTGAATTTGACCGGCTCATTCTAGCGGCTGGAAGTGCCGTCGTACGACCAAAGAGCGTCACTGGCCTTGAACAGTATGCATTTGACATCGACTCTTTGACTTCTGCGGGCAAACTCGAGTTTCATCTCAAGAGCCTAAAATCACTACCGCAAAGCAAAGCTCGCGATACTGTAGTCGTATGTGGTGGTGGTTTCACCGGTATTGAGCTTGCAGCAGAGCTTCCGAAACTGCTTCATAATATCGACAACGCCCGCATCGTCCTTATTGAAAGCGCGCAAGATCTTGGACCAGAGCTGGGAGCAGGCCCTCGCCCCACCATCACGAAGGCTTTAAAACACCTCCGGATTGAAGTCAAGCTGGGGTCCGCAGTTACTGCCGTTGATGACAGCGGTGTGACTCTTGCCTCTGGTGAGCACATCAAGGCAATGACAGTCGTTTGGACCGCTGGTATGCGAGCAACGCCCCTCACACAGCAAATTTACGGAACCAAGGACCCTCTCTCCCGACTTCACGTTGACCAATATCTCCGCGTTCCGACCTGTGGACACGTCTTCGCCACTGGTGACGCCGCTCACGCCATCGCCGATACAAAAGGCCACGCCGCCTTGATGTCCTGCCAGCACGCCAACGTCCTCGGCCGCTTCTCAGGCCACAATGCAGCAGCAGGCCTCCTCGGCAAACCAATGATGGCGTACTCCCAGCCAGAGTATAACTGCTGTATCGATCTTGGATCCTGGGGCGCGATGATTGCACATGGCTGGGACAGGGAGGTCAAGATCACAGGCCATGTCGCAAAGCAGGTCAAGGGGTATGTCAACCAGAAGCTGATTTATCCGCCGCAAGATGCAAAGGAAGCAATCAAGGCTGCGGATCCCGCTTCTCCTGACTCAGATGGCTTTTTCAAGCAGTTTCTGGGAGTCTTGGGGTGGACGCTGAGTAGTTGGAAGGGTATGAGGACGGCAGGGCATTGATTAGGCAACGAAGGAGCAGTTGCAGGGAGACGTACGATTCCCCAATCACAAGAGACCATGTAGAATGATTCAACCGGCTGCCCCTTATTACGCCTAGTCCTACACACCAAAATCAACTTTATAGTCTTAGCTGAAGCTATTGCAACCAAATATTTCGTATACATTTCACTGGCATCAATAACAGCTTGGCAGCGGGCTTCCATTGAAGCCAGAAGGTTATCAAAAAAGGCCAGCGGGATAAACTACCAAACCTCTTTGACTGCCTCGCGTATCGTATGACATCTTCTCCAGAAGGCGCTCAGCGATATAGTCCTTCATCCAGTTCCAAGCTATCTCAATAGGGTTCAAATCCGGTGACAAAGCAGGCCATTTAACAACCTCAACCCCTCTATCTCTGTCGCGGCGGAGGTGTAGGCTGGAGCCTTATCTTGCATAAATCGATGCTTCAAATGCGGATAGAGGCGAAGCCAGCCATCGATGATAGGCACGATATATTGACAATAGGAATTAATACCAATCTTATTGAGAAGCACCTCCGCTCTGTCTAAATGACCAAAATACAAAGACAGAAATAGAGCGGTTGAGCTATCATTCTCCGGCTGGGGATCGATATCGCAAAAGTTGAGGAAAAGAGATACCACATCGGCATATCCGTAGACAGCAGCCAGGTGCAGCGGTCTGACAACAATGCGAGCCCCATCCCTTGATTGGTAATAAGACCCCGAGGTTGCGGGGATAGAACGGAGGCCTGACTCACTGACTGACTGATGGACCATTACACCCACCAACCGGCTAGTTGTGGCACCTAACTAAGATCTTCCCCCGAGAACCGGAACAGCAAGACCAGTCCTGAGCTACAGCCGAGGGCGCCACTTGAGGCCCTTATCGCTGACGTCACTGGACGATATTCAGATGGGAGCCAGAGCAGGTTCCGACCTTGATATGTGATTCATTTGCCGTCGGCACTGATGCCATAGCATCGACGTTGATGTGGGTAATGCAGAGGACAGGATGCAGGCAGTGGAGCGGCTAGCGAGGATGAGAGCGACAGCAGGTTGAGGTCGAACGTCTCATGGTCCGTAAGATGATGTGTACCGGTCTTGTCGAAGCACAGCTGTGGCGTGGTTAAGTCGCGAATCAGTGCCTTGACAGAAGAAAAATGGCACAGGATGTGAGTGTGTTAACGAGAGTGACAATTTCTTGAATCGGCGGTATATCTTCATCGTAACGTCACCCAATAGACCTCCCTTGCTCGCGTCGGATATTTCCGCCGGTGACTGTGATAGCTCGTTGATGATACCGCAGAGCGACGTCGTCTTGCCCTTGCCGGCGTCGCCTTTGATCCAGAGCAACCGGCTGTCTCTGTCGTCTCGCCATCGCCGAAAGTCCTCGTGATCCAGAACCCACTTATACGAGTCCTTGAGAAGACCACCCTTTATCTGCTCGATGCGCGTCTTGTCGCGGGGGTCGGTCAATCGTAGGTCGGCAAGGCATCGATCGTGGTTCGGCTCGTTATATTAGTTGTGGACTTCAATGTGGTTCCCCACATGGACTCTGCTGTAGCCATCGGCCCTGAGGTCCCCAACGGAGTTCATTGTATAGCCGCCACGGTTTGCTGATCCCATTCTGGCATTGTCGATGGTTAGGGAGGTTCTCAGCCCGAACCAGCTGACGGCTCACAGTTGGCCGTGGCGGCGCTTAATGGACCACCGGGATACATTCTTTCGTCAGCCGCACCATCCCCAAGTATATGATCGGAGGAATTTCTATTAGGAACACTGCATACAATAACCAGTTACATGACAATCACAGCCTGAAAGTGCTCGGTGGTACCGAAATAGGGGAGGAAGTCTCCTTAAGCTAACCGTACAAATGGAACACTGGTTGAAGGGCATCAGAACGCTGTTGGTCACTGTACTGATAATCACCGGCTTGTAACGGGCCGCGTTTCATTTCAAGGATAAAATAATCGTTGCTCCTGAACTCGACCTCGGAGTAGAGACTATTCTAACCATGACCGAAAGTCAATATAATCCCTTCTCAACCCAGAGATCTTCTACTACGTCCAATCGGCGTAGAGCGCGCGAGGTGGCGATGAACTCTTGCTTGCTCCAGAGCATCAAAGAGAGAGAAGTTATTCATCCTTGGCCCAATGATGGCTGAATCGGATACTGCTCTCATTATCCCAGGCCCTAATGCTGCCCCAGAATGTGCCCGTGGCAGTATTAGCACCACCAGACTGAATGCAGGTACATCCTATCAACTCGACCTAGCTGCCCTAGGTTGAAATTTCGCCTTCATTTCTTCATCCACGCCACATTCAGCTCAGAGTGGTGTTCTTTGGCAAGAATATTTCCGTACAGGCTAGGCCGTCTTGCCTTACGGTACCTGAACCCGCCTGCCCTCTCCAACTTGTCCCGGGTACATACTGCGATGGCCATGTCCTCGCCCAGGTGGCGACATTCGGCGAGCACATCGCCGAAAGGATCCAACACCATCGAGCAGCCATTCTTGAGCTGGTCATCGTCCATACCAACGGGGTTGCTAAATACAACATAGATTCCGTTATCATATGCTCTCGCTGGAAGCCACTTCATAAGCCAAGATCGGCCTTTAAGTCCTTCAAATTCGGCCCGGAGGAAAGTAGGATCCGTCTCCCGTGCATCCCACAGCGCCGCGTCGACAAAGCCAGCACCAGGGCGGCTCGATGGGGTACACATAGTGACGTGCGGTGCGAATAGTACCTCAGCCCCCTGCAGTGCCGTAGCACGTACGTTTTCAACCACGTTATTGTCGTAGCAGATCAAGATTCCAGCGCGCCACCCAAGTAAATCAAAGACAACCAACTTGTTTCCGGCTGAGAGATGGGAGCTAATAAAGGGGTGAAGCTTGCGGAAACTGGCCAGAACTCCGTCAGCCGAGACGCACACGTACGTATTGTACATGTGATCCACCCCGTCCTCAGCTCCCCACTCAAATAGACCGGCTAGGACGACGATACCGACGTCACGAGCAATCGAAATCAGCTCTTGGGTGCTTGAGCCTGATGGGACGGGTTCCGCGATAGCTCGCAGCTCAGCCCGCGATAGTTTAGATGCAAAGGTATATCCCGTGATGGAACACTCATGGAATGCCACCACATTGCACCCAAGGCCCGCTGCTTGCTCCGACAAGCGGCGAATTGTGGATAAATTGGCAGCCTTGTCCCCGGATGCGTTCTCAAACTGTACGGATGCGATGCGAAGTGTTGACATCGTGAGGATATGTGGAGGCTGCGGCTGATTAAATATCACCGTCACATGTAGCAAATGATTCAGCCTCAGGGAGAGGGCTAACAGTAAATTAAATAAATGAGGGAATAGGTGAAAAGGTACGAAGCAAACAATAGAAGAGCGGATGGAAAGTCTAGTAACACAACGGAATTACTAAAGTTGGTTGGTGTGCCGTGCAATGCAGCAGCAACGTTGTAAATGTGTCTGCAACGTTACATAGAAGTCCTGGACCAGATCGATGAGTGTCTTCTCGAGAGTACGGGGCAACCTTCGTCCGCTGATGACGGTTCCCCGTCTGTGGCTGACCGTTGTGCTCATCCTCGTATCCGTATCTACTCCGCAGTGCTGTGCTACTCCCGCTCTCATTTTCCCGCCTTTAAAATACGATCAGGATGCACAGTGACGAATCTGCCGGTGCCCTTTACGACAACGGGTGGAACGAGAAAGGATTGATCATGTATTGATTGTCAGACGTTTGCTCCACCAGACGTCAATTCCACCCACTTCAACTCCACAGGGAGCTTCGGTTGATCAACTCCACACAGGTGATGCGGTGGGAAGTCCACTCAATTCAATATGCCCTCGGTGGTGGATTGAATTGAGTTTATCGCCAACTTGCCCCCCTTCTCGTCTTTATTTAGCTCTAATAGTAGCCGCCGATAGGAAGCCGACACAGAAGTGGGAGTATTCATTGAGGAGAGAAAAGCCAAATCTAGATAGAACCTGTCGTACTATCTATATCATACAGGGGGTCTTCGATGATTTGTGTAGGGCCGAGTAGCATTGACAATTATCCCGCTGATTTCTATCATTAGTCCCTTGTGCCACAATAGATTTAAACAAAGAGGAAGGCGGAAATGCTACCTTTCATGGTCCAGCTCTTGGAGTGGATCAACCAATCTAGCCACTATCGCCTCACAAGTCATCTGCAAATAGTTAAAAGATTTGATAAAAGAAGGTTAGTTTTTAATAATTAAAAGAAGAGAAATAAGAGCCTATTTATAATTAGGCTAACTAAATAATTAAATCCTTTGTTTTAAAATAATTTAAGTAATATTATCACGACTTATGTAACATAGGACGCCTAACGTTACATAGCCCCTATAAAATTCTCACTAATTATAAGTAATCATACTAACACTACGAAGCGATTACTGTGATCACCCCTGCGATTACTATAATCACTTCTATAATCACTATGATCAACCCTATAAGCAAGGTAATCGAACCTCATACTACGTAGTATATAAACCCGAGGAACTGGCTATTACTAGGACACTAGCTCTTCAGCTATTAATATAACTTAGTTACCTTAATCTACTCTGACTGCTATGCATCGTCATGTATTGACTATTACCTAATGTAATACTACGACTACCGCTCAGTAAGTGTGACCTAACCGTTCTGCTAACATAGACCCCGGTCTATCCCTTAGGAACCCATCCTTAAGCTACTCTATACCCCGTATAGGCTAGCTTGTGGACATGACTGTTATAAAGATCCATGACCTCAAGATTGCACTGAGCGTAAAGAACATGCAAAGATGGACTCAAGTGCAGTCATATCCTGAAGACCTCCAAATTGAGAAGGAAGATATACTCTGTCAGGGGGCGCATGTGAATTGGTTAGATCTGAGGTTAAGGATAGAACAGTTCACTTTGAAAAATAGTTTATTGCCTCATGTTCGCGCTGTTTGATCACGGCAAGTAGCATCCCGGGTAAGAATGTGGGGAGCTCTACATTACGTATGCGTGCACAGTATGTGGGGAACCAATCAGATGCGCTCACATTACGTATGCATACACATTGTGTGGGGATTAGTTGTGAATTGTCGAGGCGTCCCTTGGCACTTATAAGTAATAGTGGACTGTAAGATCATTTGAGGTGTCGAGTCTACAGTTTAACATTCACTTTTCTTTTAATATCCGAAGATCCCTTCTAAAACGAAAAACAAGAGCCCTTACTATCGACTAGCGATGCTGGGAGAATTTATTCATCAAGCCTCTCTATATCATTGCTGTACCACTCTTTTATTGGCAGCATTGATCACGCGGCTCCTGTATAACAAATATGGTCACGGTATCAATTCAATTCCAGGTCCAACGCTGGCTTCGTTTACCAATTTATGGAGATTCTTCCTGGTGACCCGCCGCCGACCTGAATTGAAGCATATCGAACTGCATCAAAAGTACGGTAGCGTTATTCGCATTGGTCCGAATGTTGTATCTATATCGGATCCAAATGCTGTTAAGATCATCTACGCAATAAACGCGGGATTTGTGAAGGTATTTAATGACATATATAACTCCGCGGTTGTCCTCGTGCTTACTAGTCAAATGTTTATAGTCCGACTTCTATACTGTGCAAAAACCAATCGCGAAAGACGGCACGCCCCTTGAGGGTCTATTCAGCACTACGGACGAGAAATACCACGCAAAGCTGCGAAGAGCCATATCAAGCGCGTACTCCATGAGCACACTGGTCCAATTTGAACCGCTGATGGACTCGACAACAGCGAAATTCCTCGAGCAACTCTCTGAGCGGTATGCGGACCGCCACGGAGCCGACGGAGTTTGTGATCTGGGGGCATGGCTCCAGTATTATGCCTTCGACGTAATCGGCGAACTTACATTCTCGAGACGTCTAGGGTTTGTGGATCAAGGAGCTGATATCGACGGTATAATCCGCAGCCTTGAAAAGTTATTGAATTACTTTGCATCGGTACTTACTCCTTTTACAGAGCTCGCTGATCGACCAATATATTTGCTGACCTAGGGGAAATATAAGGTTGGACAGATGCCCATGCTTCATTCCTACCTGCTGCTCAACCCGCTTCGAATCTGGTTGAGCCGGCTCGGACTGTTTAACCTATCCTCCCCGGTCGTGGCCTTCGCAAGAAAATGCATGGCTGATAGACTCGATCAGAAAGCACAGCACCTAGCAATGACAGAGCAGAATGAACAAATCGGATCTCGGGACTTCCTCTCACGATTCGCAGACGCAGGGCGAAAGGATCCAGGATTTATGACCAGGGATCGAATCCTAACCATGACGACAACAAATATGTTCGCAGGCTCAGATACAACCGCAATCACCCTGCGGGCTATCTTCTACTATCTGCTCAAAAACCCAGCGTGTATGCAGTGTTTAATGGAAGAACTAGACCACGAGGAACAAGCTGGACGCTTCAGCAGTGATGATGGACTTCTGTTATGGAACGAAGTACGAGACCTACCGTATCTGGGTGCGGTCATCAAGGAGGCACTGCGGTGTCATCCTCCTGCTGGCCTTGCCTTGGAGCGGGTAACTCCCCCGGGTGGAGTATGTATTAACGGATATTTCCTCACTGGGGGAACAATCGTCGGTTGCAGCCCATGGACTTTGCATCTCAATGAGTCCATATTCGGCAAATTCCCAGATCAGTTCAAGCCCGAAAGATGGCTGGAGGCGTCGGATGCGAGGAAAGTAGAAATGCAAAACACTTTGTTTAGCTTCGGGGCGGGTTCCCGGACATGCATCGGGAAGCACATTAGCCTTCTAGAGATGCACAAACTCGTCCCTGCAGTTTTGCGACGGTTTGAGGTACGTATTATGTTCCAAAAAGATCCATTCCATGCTCTAGTAGCTAGTAGCGCAAGCTAACCCAGCTGACGCGTTACATATTTTAGATCTCATTTACAAACCCAGAAACATCGTGGACATTACATAATGCATGGTTTGTGAAACAGACGGGATTTTCCGTAAGACTGAAGACAAGAAAAGGGACGGTTGCATAAAAATGGTGGTCAGCAGGTAGTCTGAGTGGTATGCAATTCTAGTTAACTAGAGCTCAGCAACCACCATGAATTCTAGCTACAATCTGGCTTATCTATAAAATCTTGTTGCTAATTATGTGAGCGGGTATCCCTTGTATAGCTGTTTTCAATATTTGGGGTAGGTGGAGTTGAGGGCCAGAGAGCATTTATGACGACTTTTGCCGATACGTGTCAAAACAGATGAATCTGAACCCAGGAATGTCATAGCAACCAATGGCGCTTACAGTGGAAAGACTCGTAAGATTGCGCTGTTTGATGCCTGAAGATGTGGGTGGGATGGATCACCACAGTGGGGCTATTCAGCGGTTGCGTCACTACGACTCAAGGCCCTGGACTACTACGATGTGCTGGCTTTGTGTGCCGTGATGGATTATTGGATACCTTCCACATAATATCGCAGCCAAGGCACCCCACAAACTCCCCCAGCCATCTTTGTATTATTGCAAGCCACACACTAACCAAGCCCATGTGGAGGACCCAACAAAGCAGACCCCACATTGCCTTGGGTTCAAGAATGCAGAAACAAGACGCCAGGTTTGCGCCATTATTACGCTATCGGCGAATATACAACCAGAAGCGCTGGTGAAACCGCTGTTCGGACTTTTGTTTCTGCGCTGCCGCGTTCCTCGTTGCCGCGTTTTTGTATTACGTATTTGCATTACTTAAGTTATTATAAAACGAAGGATTCGATTGATTAGTTAACCTAGTTGTAGATAGACTCTTATCCTTCCTCCCTTATGACCTATGCGACTGCTCGGCCCCAGCTTCGCTCGAATGTTTCCAAAGGCTTCATTCCCCACTGTGGTCTGATACGTTTGGAATCCTTTGACGCCTACCCGCTTCTCGAAGAGCTCATCCAGCTCTTCCAGCGACCAATCTCTCGTTTCAGGAACGAAAAAGTAGTAGAATAGAACGTAAATAAAATTGAGGCCTGCCCAAATATAATCGTATTTGGGGCCCTTTGATGCAAAATGAGAATCAGTAACTAGTTAATTGGAATGGTATTAGAAGAGGCACTTACCGAATTCAGGTCCTGAGGGTTAATGAAATATGAGTGATGAATAAGGTCACCTAGCTCAATACGCAGCCGAAACTAGTTGCAGTACCCACTGTCCATACCCTGAGCCTAGAGCTCACCAGCTCAGTCGCAAGAGTGTAGCTTGTTGATTTCAGACATCCATTATAAAAGAACATGTAGAACGCAACGAATGCAACAATGGCATCGCCAACCTCGTTACCCATGGCCTTCATGGTCCCAGCAATGGCCATTGAGAGAAAGCAGAGTGCACAAGTCAGGCAACCGACCATGCAAACAACACGCCGAGCAGCGAGTTGCCAAATAGCATACATCCCACAGAACCACACCTAGTAAACCAAGGCATGTGTTCACGATGGTAAACCGAAACGACTTAGATATGCCAGCGATAGCAAAGAAGTAAGTTTGGAAAGCGATAATAAACCAGCATCCAGAAAAGTTCATGGAGCCAATAACACCATAGCAGGGAAGGGTGCGCTGGAGGTTTGCTCCTATGCGCTGTTAGCAGTATGTTCGTGTGCTTTATAGCACTTTATGATTTGAGTCAGAGTATTGGGCAGAGGCTTCTCACCTCTGAACATTTCAAGCTCTTCAACATTCTTTGAAAGACTTTTCTCTTCGTCTATCCCTGTAATAATTTCCATCCACTCGGAATTCAAACATTCAGGGGCCACAGAATGTGTCCTTAGCACCTCCATGATATTCTTGCTTGCTGCGAGGAGCCACCGAGGGAACTCCGGAACAAAAAAGAGCCCTGCACTGAGAAGTAAAGGCACAATACAGAGACAAGCAATCGGAATTTGATAGGAATATTTACCCATCCTGTCCTTTGTGTAATTAACCACCACACTTCCGAGGATCTGCCCAATATTCACCCAATAGGCATATAAGGCAATAAGTAGACCTCTCATGTAAGCGGGAGCTACTTCTGCGATGCAGGAATTCGAAATGGTGATATAAAATCCGTTTGAGAACCCAAGACGTAGTCGACTAAAGTACAGAAGTCCTTTACTTCTTGTTCCAGCTTGGATTCTGCATGTAACAAAGTTGATCAAACAAGCCAGCTACAGGCCACGCTTGTGGTCAAGGAAGGTGCTAAAAAAGCCAGTCACTAAAGAAGCTATAAAAGCCCCCAAGATGAATGTGGAAATAATATTGTTGGACGGTACTCTGCATTGGTCTCTATAAGTTTTGGCAAGTAGCAACCAGGAGAGAGTATAAACCGTAATATTATATCCAATTGGGCTCTCCGGGTCTTCATGCCTGAATACGTTCAAAAACCTAGGCATTGCTTGGAGCTGGCAATGGCAGTACTGTCAAAGCCATATTGCATATTAGGTATTGCGATAATGCAACAAGCGATCAAACATTTTTATATGGCCCAGGTGGAAGTCTGAGTGCGATTGATAGTTGAATCAGCCATGACCCTTATCGTCCTCTCTAACCGAGTGCGTCATCCGGCGTAATATTTAGGCCGTTTTGCCTATCGTCAGTACCGAATCACATGCCAAAATGGCCGCACATTTGTTAGTCGTACATACCTTCAGCCACATAGTTCGATTGAATTATCTTGGTTCTCTGCCACAGCTGTACAGTACGTTATTTACGTCAATCATCCAAAATGTCTTGTCCAGACTGCTTTCGAGGGGCTGTCTCCAGCACGCAGACAAAGGGTATAGAAACAACTATTCACGGCGTCCCCACTTATATTGCCGAACCTGAAAATGGAGCCATACCGAAAGGTATAATTGTTGTCATCACTGATGCCTTTGGGTGGAAATTCGCAAATAATAGAGTCCTATGCGATCGCTACGCAAAGAGAGGTGGATTTCTAGTGTATTGTCCAGATTTCATGAATGGTATGTCTTTCAATTGCTCTTTCTTCCCTTCACACGCACTCCTAATACCTCGATAGGCCGGTCCATGGATCCTCGAGCTATTGGTCTCTTGGACAATGTCATGGAACCAGCTCCCTGGTTTGACACTCTTTTCTACAAGCCCATCAACGCGTTCCAATGGTTGTCCATAGCCGCCCCTTGGATGATCACGACTCGCCTCCCGGTCACCAAATCCCGAGTCTTCTCCTTCATTCAAGCCCTGAGAACATCTGCACCTCCATTTCCAACAGATAATCTCAAGATCGGTGTTGCAGGCTTCTGCTATGGGGGTAAACACACCCTCCTTCTCGCGCAAGACGATCCATCCTCTCGAGTGTGCCGACATAATTCTCAGATTAATTCTAAAAGCCCCGAGAAGTTGGTAGATTGTGCTTTCGCCGCCCACCCCTCACTAATCGAAATCCCTCGCGATATTGAAGGCATAGCAACTCCGACAAGTGTGGCTATTGGTGATGAGGATACGTTCATGAAGCTATCGTTGGTCCAACAAATGAAGCACGTGCTCGAGGCCGAAAACGAAGGCAGCCATGAAGTTATCGTCTTCCCAGGCGCAAGGCACGGATTCGCTGTTCGGGCACGCCCAGATAACGAGCACGAGATGGAGTGTGCAGAGAAGGCAGAGCAGCAGGCGATTGAGTGGTTTACTCGATGGCTTGTCTGAATATTAGAACCAGTAGCTGCAAGATATATCTTATTTATTTGCCGAGATTCTCTCATCCACTCATTATGCCCAAGCCAACGACACTAGGAATCAACAGGCTCAGCAGTTTATTCGCCATATCTTCCACGTCGCGAAGCCGGGGAGGAAATGGTCGTGCATCTAGGTCGAGAACGTACTGAACAATGGTTGATTCCTCTTGATCCGTGAGTTTTCTCGAATTGGCCGCAGTATCGCGTTTGGATGGCATGCCGCCCCGGCGTCGCTGGAGTTTCCTGGGATCCGTGGAGTAGATCTTAGCAATTGCTCGGGCATAGACTGATCGTCCGCGACATAACGCGTAGTGCAAAGTTCTCCCGGACCCATATCCCACGATCAGACTGCTTCGTCCAAAGAGCTACCACTACACTACCACCACCAAACGGTCCAGTAACGCCACCTGTGCCTCAGAGCTTAGCTCCATACCAGCCATGCTGACCTCGGCAGGTCACTTTCGTCAGGACTAAAACTGGGACCTATCCCATTTTTGGGCCAGACGACATACGACAAGAGTATAAGCCAATACAGTGCGGTGTGGGCGAGCGATTGGGCGGAGATTTGTAGAGGAAGTTAAGCTCTATGCATCCCAATCCTGTAGCTCCCAACTGATTTTATCGGTTAAATTGTCCTCTAGTACAGAGAAGTCATCAGGTACGCGCCAATCCTGGAGATCGGTGGCACCATCACTGATGGACCACTGCGCACTGATATGAGCAGTTGGGTCGACATGACCCAGAATGTTCTCAGAATGCTGCAACAACTTAGGCAGAAGATAAGATTCGCAACCGCGAATCCTTGTTAGAAACTTTACAATCGTACTGAGTAAGTCTCTTGGGCCGATTTCGAGTGAGGAGAAGCTCTGGCCTTGTAATTGAGCTGTGTCGGCCAGACTAATTCCAATATCGAAAAGCTTCTGTTCCTATTTCTTAATTAATAATGTATTTAGATGATAAATTGAATTGAGTAACTTACCATTCCTATCCCGTGGCAGTCCCTTGATAGTTGGCCGACTGAATAAAGCTCACCTAGGACCGTTTTGCCCGCGTCAATAGGAAGACCAAGGGGCAAATGCGTCTCGCGACCGTAGGCTAAATATGGGTTTGTACCAAAAACTAAACGCCACATTGATACACGGAGCCATTGTTGCGTAATAAGAGTGTCGAATCTTTGGCTTTCGATGAAGGAGTTGACCACTTGAAGCGCGGAAAGCCGTGCGTTGATTTTGTTAGGTAGAGAAACATCATCGGATTGGTACTCGTCGTCTTGAGAATCCCAGTCGTAAAGAGCACATGGCAGCAGATCAAAAATACGAATGTGATTCAAGAAGTCGTGCATGACTGTTGGGCAATCGGAATCGATGACGCGCGGCTTAGGGATCCGGCTCCGTAGCATGACAGGTCGACGATTCTGCAAGGAAAACGTTCTAAGAATGCAGTCAGAACAGAACGCACCTCGATCAAGATACATGGGAGAAGTGAAACTGACCTCTCTGTAACAAAGAGAAGCCAAAAGACCCGTCGTCTTGTCTCGCGCTCTCTTTCACAGAGCTCGAGGTAGCCAGCTTCGCAGGTAAGGTTGAGGGACTGCGCAAGAGTTATGCTTTGGTTTAAATAAAATCCAGCGCGACGATTATTGTTGAGATTTCCGTATCCAGTCCCGATAAAAAATGAACTTAGAATCGAGTCCAGGGTGTAATCATCGATGACATTAAATTGGCGTAATGAATTTTCTGCAATACTGAGCAGCATCTCTCCACTAAGTGGCGGCTCTTTGGGAATATCTGCACCAGGCCCGTTCCCGGTGCTATTTTCCTCATTGTCCAGCTTGAGTTGTATGCGGGTTGCCGCACATATGGCGGCGATGAGTGTGTATCGTGAAGGGGGCAGTTGGTCCAGTCGAGCTGCATCGGCTAGGATCTCATGGCCGTGGACCACGGGCATTATGGGGAACATGTGTTTTAAGAAAACTTCGACATGAGCAACGAGGGACAGGCATAGCCGTCGGTTTTGGGCCACCAAATCCGGCGGTACGGTATCTAGAAGAGAGTCGGAGTGGTTAAGAGAGCCAGGGAGAGGAACAGCATCTTCCGGCTCGGTACTTATCAACGGGGATATGCCCAGACGCGTATTGTCGCGTTGAAGCGCCTCTGGGCCACCCCTGACAGCACTACCGCTGGACTGCGAATTGATGCTGCTGGGCTGCGGTTTACCGCTCGATGGCGACGGCAAGTTCAAAGTTATAACCTCAAAGCAGTTCTTGTCCAGCTCAGTCTGGCCTTGCTTGAGCTGCGCCAGCCGACGGCCGATGCCTCGCCTTGGCCCTTTGCGCCTTATTACATGCAGATACTGGCACTGCAAGGACGCGGCGATGCAATGCTTGCATGGCGAGCCACGGTCGCACTTGATCTTGCGATAACGACAGTTATCACAGGCTTGCTGAGGGTGCAGTTCGTCGCCTGGCATCGTGAGGGCAATGAACGTAGGTGGCGGTGAAAGTGGGGGATGACGCGGAGGGGAGATCGCGTGGACATTCAGGGGTTTACACGGACGAGGCACCAGCGGGTAAAACTACCAATACGGATAGGACTTCCGCTAAACTAGTGAACGTGACATTGCTTTTTGAGGCCAAATCGAGAAAGCAAATCGTTTATCATGACCGTGACAGAGGAACGAAATCATGAGATGCATCAGAAGAGGTTTGTTTCTGTGCCATCACCGGTCGGACTGCAATTGCTGATGCACCGATACCTGGTTTCACGGGACCCGTGAACCTATTGGCTCCCGCGGAGCAGCCTCGTGAAATGGATCGTGGATCCTCTCAGTGGATCCACGCGTGGATTCAGTGGAGTGGACTGCAACCCTGCCCAGACGAGCTATATCGATGGACCCCAACATGCATGTTCCAGTGGAGCATGTGTGATATTAGAGGAAAAAAAGAAGTCGCGCTTGCCCCTGCAACCTGCCGTCTGAACTGCACTTGTCTTGGTTCGGACGGCAAAGTGCATGACTCTTTTGGTGTTGTGTTGCTGCAGGTTTGGCTATTGGGCAGCAATGGGTTAGTGCATTTCCGGCTACGTTGGGTGAGAAAATACCGCATCTTGCTGGTTTTATCCGCCTTAGTTGCAGCCGGTACATAAGCAACCTATGGGTCTTGGTATTGTGTAAGATTAGATAGCAAGCTCGGTCATAACCAACACCTGCAATGTAGTAGCATGGTTTTTCCTTTGAGGGCGAATAGATAATGTAGATTATCTAGTTAGCTGTAAGCGGTCTGCGCGGAGCGGACCGGTCTGCCCTACGACGACATAATGCTGATACGGTGTGTGGGGCAAGTGACATACTTTCAGCTACTCACTGCTGCAACCTTCCGTGATACTATGGCCATTATTCCCAATCCAGTGGCACTTGCTGCTGAGTCGACAGTTTCTCCCTTCACTGCCTCACCACGATTTCTTGTGCATCTTCCTTCGAGACAATTGCGTCTTGGCCCCTCTCACACCGGTAAGTGACCTGCCCAGCTGAATAAACGCTTTCTTGGCTTTAGGGTTTTAGGGTGGAGTCCAGATATGAGAGCAGTGAAAGCGCCGATCAAATTTTTAGACGCCAACTAAGATCTAGTTCACGAAACTACCCATCACCTCGTCAACAGCAGCTAATAGTGGCCCTTCTGACGCAAGTCACCGAGCGTAATAGACTCTTTCTGTGTGTGTATTCTGCGATGCGAGGGCTAGCCCCAAACCGACCTTCGTTCTAAATGGGCCATTGATATACTTTTTATCTTGAGGGCTGAAACTACCCAAAGGCATGACATGAGGAATGGCCTGAAGTAGGGCCCCTCCCACACACGGCACTGGCTAATCCTCAGACACAGGTAACCACTGGGCAATCTCCCGACCGATTGCATGTGGATGGTCCTCTTGAAAATAGTGAAGGCCTGCCCCAAGGTTTACGCTCTTCATGTTTTCGAACTCCCGGATGAAATTTTCGGCCTTGTCCTCGGTAATTATGATGGCAGGCGTAGCCCAAAAGAAGAGCTTGGGAAATTCTGTGTGTGGTAACCACGCCATATACTTCTTGGCTTTCTCCCACACGTCTGCAGGCTCCCCGGCAACCGGAATCTCATTGGGAAACCGCCAGACTGGCTCACGTGCCTCCGGCTCGAGAAAGGGCCGGCGGTAGTGTCTCATTTCCTCTTCAGTTAGTGGTCGTACGACTCCACCAGGTAATACTGTCTCAACGAAGACGTTCTGATTGATGATCAACTCACGCCCGAGTTGCGCCTCACGAAACGGCCGGAAGTTGTTGGCGACATCCTTCTGGAACGTATCCCAGCTGTCGGCGGGGAGTACGAACTCCATGAAGGCAAGACCGGCGATACGGTCTTCGTGGCAGCGTGCCCAATCGAAGCCGAGCGCGGAACCCCAGTCATGGACGACAAGCGTCAGCTTTTCCGTAGGCAAGATCGCATCCAGAAAGATTTCTAGGTAGCGCTGGTGATCAGCAACGCGGTAGGCGAGCCCTTTGACCTTATCCGAGTCACCGAAGCCGATCAAGTCCGGAGCAACACACCGGCTCTTGGCAGAGACGTGCGGGATGATATTTCGCCACAGGTAAGACGATGTAGGATTGCCGTGTAAGAAGACAATGGCAGATCCGCTCGAGGAGCCAACATCAACATATGCCATCTGGCTGCCGAGGACCCATACTTTGCGTTTTTCGAAAGGAAAATCGGCCGAGATTTGCTCTGAGGAGTCGGTCGCCATCGTAGAGAGCTGGAACTGCTGCCTTTCGTCAGAGATGTACGAACGGGTATTGCAGCCGCAATGTAACGAAAGGAAACACCCTATTTCCGGATTTTGACGAGGACTTTTGTGAGGAGACAAAGCAATAAGTAGCCCCAAGCTTGATAATATGCCGTGCAAGTTCTGCACCATCTAAATCCGCGAGATTCTTAACCGCCGAATTGGATCGGAGCTACTGAGGGAGCTTAGCTGCACTTCCATTCATTCGGTCTGGTTTCGGCAACCTGCTCTAGAGAAAAGCTGCGTTGATGCGTTATCAACTTTAATCGCGGAGCAATCGGGCCTGATGCAGGCTGGCGATGTGGATTAATGCTCCGACTTCTGGCCAGTGCTATGGCAAAATTTCTAATGCCTAACCCCAGCGCATATTTTACGACCTATCAGGTTCTAAGGCCGTAAGGCAATACATGCACTGCACACCTGCCCAGCTATCGCACTCCGAGAGTGATTGGAGACGGAGAGCGCGGGGAACGATAGTAGTCTCGAAGCTGCTTCCTGTAGGGCTCGCCACTTGGTGCCAGTTTCCACATCGCTGAAAGGAAAAGAGGACGAAAAAGATATAATATCAGTACCCAGGAGCCCTCATCCAGAATTGACACGAGGGAGGATTATTATGGAATGATTCCTGTCAGACAAGGTGCAAATGTAAAAAAATTCTGGGACATAAGTCTGCGAACACCAACATCACACGCCACCACCATCATCAATGCAGGTGGCTTCAAACAGCCACAACTTTGCTAATCATTCTTCAATTACGAAGCCAAGTCTATAATTAGATAGCCCCAGCCTCGGCGTTTAATATCTTGTATAATAACCCCTTGCACGGATCACAGCAGCAAGACGACGGGGGAATGAGTGTATCAGCTTCCTGCCTTAGCCGAATCTCTTCACTATTCACATGTCGCGTTACTGGTCAAACTCCGTGCCTGTTCGGGAGATAAATAGGCGAACTACGTAACCCCGCCTTCGACGTGACACAATCTCATTACGTAAGATAAGGTGATTAAGCTACCTCCTAAAATTTATCTTCCGGGCTTGCTCGGCGTAAACGGGGCCCAATAGGCTGACGCATTTGTCAGTCTGAAGTGGTCCTGATGACACTCAGAAATAGACCTCGTATCTCTTTAATTAGGTGAGTTTATTTTTTCACGCTCCCTTTCTACTATATCCACTAAGCGGTATTTATAATTTTCATAAGGATGGACCATAATAGTCAGCCTACAGCTAAGATTATTTTAACGCTATTTACTATCGGGCTACAAATTGCAATATACTGCTGCCTAGTTATGGTTGAACCGATGGAGATCGGAGCTTAAAATTGACCACAAAGATTATAACTCATGCATCCTTGAAATGACAAGTTTATTGCATAATGAAAATTCGGAGATCCCAGCTAGAATGTCGGCGATTAAACCATCCTTAAGTTGTGGCGACAAAGGTGTGCGGCTCTGCCAACTATGGTTAGCAGCAGGCCATCGGCCCGACGGAATGTAGCACGTATGTTAACTTGTACTCGGTTTTTAATCGTCCCTCTCTACCGTTTGGGACCGGAGTTTATCGTGGCTCGTAGCTCTTGATTATTAACTACCCATCTGCGCCGTAGAACACCGGAGGTTATCACAAATCTCCCGCCACTCTTCCCTCGCTTTGTCAGCCATTGTACTGCTTTGAACTTCGAGGCGGGGGGTCTGGGATGTTGTATATGTATAGAGCTGTACGCTCCCCGGGAGGACTGGAAATTAGTTCTCCTGCATTGTCTCCTGTTCTCAAGATTACAGTGAACTCTTAGAGATAATAACCTCGATCGCCCGGGCTGTACCCTAAAGACGAGCCACGACAAACATTCCACCACTCAGAGGAAATAACACCATGGGGCTCGGATTAAACGAAGTCGTTCGCGACGCGCCATTCGGGCAGCTGGTGCGGTTCATCACCGGCAACCGCGTCTTCCAATACCCAGAAGAGAAACCTGGTTTCAACATCCCAGAGGCATGGCTCGAGGCCATGAACGCCCCGAACCCTCCCGCCGAAGGCACGGTCTCATCATCTTCGACCGTCGCTGGTGAGGAACGAGCGAATTCCCGCCCCACACTGGGTGAGAAGACGGAGCAGCACAATGATGCCATCAGCACTGCTCCTACACACATTGAAGGGGGCGCGGCTCTGGATAAGGTCGCATCCGCGCCGATTGTTCCGAAGCGCACCAAGGGTGGAGTGATCTTGGTCGATTGGTACACCACCGATGATGCCGCCAACCCACACAACTGGTCGAATCGGCGTCGATTCATCCTCGCGGCCATCATTTGCGCGTATACCTTTGTTGTGTACATGTCATCCGCCATCTATACCACATCTCAACAGCAGATCCAGGAAAAGTTTGGAGTCAGCGCTATCAAGGCTTCGCTCGGCCTTTCTATTTACGTGCTGGGCTATGGTGTTGGTCCACTGCTGTTCTCGCCTCTCAGCGAGATTCCTCACATCGGCCGAAGTCCCGTTTATATTATCACCATGTTTCTCTTCGTTATCCTTTCGATTCCCACCGCGCTGGTCAATAACTACCCGGGACTGATGGTTCTTCGGTTCCTGCAGGGTTTCTTCGGATCCCCGTGCCTGGCGTCTGGCGGCGCGTCGATGGGCGACCTATACAGTCCGATGTACTTGCCATTTGGCATGATTGTATGGGTGGCTTCTGCTTACTGCGGACGTGAGAAACCCTGTCATTACTTTATCCGTTTTGCACCGCTAACGTTGTCCCTTCAGCTGCTCTTGGACCCCTTCTTAGTGGCTTCGCTGTCCCTGTAAAGGGTTGGCGCTGGTCACTTTACGAGTCCATCTGGGCATCGTCACCAGTGTTTCTCCTCATGTTGTTTTTCCTTCCTGAGACAAGCACCCCGACTATCCTGCTGCAGCGAGCTCGGCGTCTCCGAAAGATTACTGGCAACTCCAAATTCATATCTCAGAGCGAGATTGACCAGCGCCACTCAACAGTTTCTGCTATTGCAGTAGATGCGCTCATTAAGCCTCTCGAGATCACTATCAAGGATCCCGCTATTCTGTTTGTTCAGGTTTACAGCGCTATTGTGTATAGCATCTACTACTCCTGTGAGTATCTTGATATAAAATACCAAAACAGACCCATGTGCTGATCATTATCGTTTAGTCTTCGAGGCATTCCCCATCGTATACCACGGTATCTACCACATGAACCTGGGTCAGATTGGTCTTGTGTTCCTCTGCGTCCTCATCGGGTGTCTGGTGGGTGCTACTATGTATGGCTCCCTGCTGTACTTCATGGTTGTTCCCCAGATCAAGAAATTTGGCATGGGCCCCCAAGAACAGATCTTGCTCCCAGGCTTGCCCGCCTCCTTCGGCCCTACCATCGGTCTCTTCCTCTTCGCCTGGACGGCAAAAGCATCTATTCACTGGATTGCACCTACCATTGGTATCGGCATCTACGCAATGACGTCCTTTATTCTGTTTCAGTGCGTTTTCCTCTATATCCCACTCAGCTACCCGCAGTATACGTCCAGTCTATTTGCTGCCAACGACTTCTTCCGCAGTGCCCTAGCTTGTGGTAGTATTCTATATGCACAGCCGCTGTTTGGGAACTTGGGTATCGGCAAAGGCGTGAGCCTTCTTGGCGGTCTCAGTGTCATTGGTATCCTTGGAATGGTGCTGCTGTTCAAGTTCGGGGCCAACTTGCGAGCCAAGTCCAGGTTCGCCATCTCTAGTTGATAGCAGAGGGAATATACAGTAGTTGCGATGGAAATTTGTGTATCGGAATCAGGATATTTGCTCTTGTTATGCATGCTGGCAATAGGCGTAGGCCTAAATGTATTGGGCCGAGTTTCTCTTTCCCTTTTTTGTGTATAAATAAGTTATAGGATAACAGAGGCTAGTAGTATATATATACACCATGCTATACGTCACCACTCTATACATATTTCCCAAATAACCATCAACGTAAATTGATAAGGTCAAGCACCAGGAATACGAGGGGTCAATGCTCGGAGTATAGCTCGAGTTGCATGATCCAAATTCAACCACTACATTTGCGCCCACAAAAGCCAACTAATCCAATAATCTGCTCCACGATGCCGTGCAATGCGTATCTCCCGATCTCGTCTCACTTCGTCACGACCCGGTTGTCTTTCACTTTCTCAGTGGGTCTGTAATGTCGCGCGGTAGGAGACAGCATTCTCAGGGGTTCTCAAGGGGCTGCCCGTAAACGATACCCTACCCTGTAGACCATGAATTTATACTTTCATTACGCGTTTTCTTGCCCCTAACGTGAAACAATAAATCAGTAACGCGTTTTCATCACACGTGTCCCCACATATCGACATTAATTATTGTTGTGTTATATACTGGATAATTCCAAGCTGTAAAAATAAGCGGGCACCCTGAACATTTAGCGTAGCTAGTGAATCCATCAATTATTAATAAAATGAGTGCATTTTGCCTGAAGATCTGCTAACTAATATAGACGACATGTTGCCAATATAGATAACCTTATATTGTATTATTATTATATCACATCCTGCGTATTATATTGGTATAATATCAGAACGCGCATATTGTATTAACGTACTTGATAAGCGAGCGCCGCAGACAAGCGAGCGCCGCACTTTTCCTTACTCTTACTCTTAAAACCTTAATAAAACCGCAATAAAGCATTAAATAAATTAAAACTAATCGCTATGCTCTTCCTCAGAGATCTTAATTATAATCTGACAGGTCCTTGCATTATGACCGGCCTTTCTATATATTCTATAGCGCCTTTCCTTTAGTAGTGCTGACCTCCTTCGACCACTACTTCTTGACGATTCAGCCACTACTTGCGCATTAATGTCTCTCTGATCTATCTCATCCCTCCTCTCATCTAGAGTTATCTTCCCTCCTTTATGTAAGTGGGTTCTTATTACTCTGCGCTGCTTGCTAAGAGTCTTATTTGCCTATCGAAGGATCTAGACCTCAGACTTTAGTAAGGCGTTCTGATGTATTATTGCCTTCGTTCCCTTTGAAAGTGACTTAAGCGCCTTAAGAATTGATGCTAGAGAGCTGCTCTGATGTCTTCTTATTCGTCTTTTGAGGTATTCAGACTGAGAGCTAGCTTTAAGCATAGTCTTTGGGGTCTTTAAGACCTAAGGGTCGGGGAGGCTGGTCTTCTCTGTAGCCGGTGTTAGAGTCTATAGCTGTACATTAAGCTTTGATATAATATTTTCTGGGTTTAAGGGAATAAGTCCGGCCCTTTGAAAACCTCCTTTAATATTGCTCTTTATCATAGTGGCTGTGTGGGCAGTATAGAAGGCTAGGAAGAACTCGGTCTTTGAAATGTAGGTTATAGAGTATCTAATTAATTGCTTAATTGCTTGACTATAGGCTGTTTTAAGCGGCTTAAAGCACTTAATATCGAGAGGCTGAAGTAGATAAGATGAATGAGGCAGTATATAAAGCGTAATGATCTGATTCTCCTTATAATATTTCTTAAAGTTGACAGAGTGGTGACTTTTATGCCTATTGAGGATTAGAAGATAATAGTGACTGACTGATTGATCCTTTGTATGCTGATTGAAGTGCTTAAGCCACTTAAGACCCGTCTTATTATTAGTCTAGCCATTTTAAGTTATTATAATAGCCCAATCGCCCGGAAGGTTGCTTTCCCGGTACTAGCTGGCGAGGTGATATTAGCCCACAACTACGATGAACGGCTGGATCGCTCAGCCTTCTGTATTAATCGCCTGGATGACTGTAACCCATTCCTAGTTTCCAGGCTAGACTGATTTTAGGTTTCCACGCCTTTCTACGCCTATAACGACCATTCCGCTTATAATTATACCCATTATAAAGCCAGTCTTATCAAAGTTATAGATATTAGCTAGGTTAATACTATATTTCGCAATTATATTCTCTATAAGCCAGAACTAATTATGAATAATAGTTAGATTTTCGTATTTAGCCTTCTAATAGTTATATTTATAAAAAAAACGCATCTTAAGGTCTAGTTATCGCCTAATGAAGTTAGAAGCCCAGCGCTTGCCGATAGGTAATGCGTCGCAGTCAGCGAGCAGTCAATTGGCCATTTCTTCAATACTACGCAGTCGCAGAGGAAATCCTCGCGAATCTAGGTCGAGTATGAATTAAACAATGATCTGTTCCTCTAGATCGGTTAGTCGACGCGAATTAGGAATGGTATCGCGTTGACACTGAATGCCCTTCTGTCAGCGACGCAGCCTTCGCTCATCTACTTCGTATGTCGATGCGGCGTGTCGGATACTTAGTTTTGGGTTATTTTGAAGGGCTTGAAGGGCAAGAAGGGTTTTAGCTTCGTTATCTTGCTGAGGCATGTTGCGTTGTTGAGATTTGCTTGATAAAGTAGAAAGTTAGGTGTAGGATGGAAAAGTGCGGCGCTCGCTTGTCTGCGGCGCTCGCTTATCAAGTACGTTATATGTATTGCAATACGTTGTTTTATTATCATATGATTAGCAACACTGCCATCGGGTGTGACGCCCGTTCAAATTGCCCGGCTTCACCGTAGCCGTCGATATCAGATCTTGCCTGCAAACGCCCAGGACGGCATTGCTTTTGCAAGTGCCGTCCAGGGACTGACTCATACCTCCGTGGTTGAGGATTGTCTGGAGTAGCTGCTCCCTCATTGCTGCAAATGGCCTCAGCCGAAGTCTTTCCTCGTGATGGAAAAACACATTAGACTTTGAGAATGTATATTCTTGTGCTCGGCGCAAAAGTTGTATGTGCCCCTAGCAATACTCTGCTCAAATATGGCGCATCCGGCTTCTGCTAACTGCAGCCTGCCAGCTACTTCATTCGAACCACTTGAGCGTGTGGATACAAGCTACTTGACTATTTGAACATCAAATTCCGGCGCCAAATTTCCATTCAAATACAAGTCTATCCGTCTCAAAAAGTAATGGACAGTTAGGCATGGGTGGCGCGCATCACGATTTCGGGAGATAGCATGCTCGGCGCCTTCGAACTCGATCAGGGCTATGGGAACCCGTAGGTGTTTGAGAAGCCTGAACATCACCTCTCCTCCCACGGAGGCGGGCATCCGAACAACTCTGGTCTGGCCATGAAGAGCGCCGGCGGCTTTACGTTAGGAACCGAAAGCTTCCCGTATTTTGGATCCAGCCCCTGCCATACTAGGCATGCAGTACTGTTGCTTTAAGCGTCTCCGAATGACCTCGGCACTTATTTATTGCGGCTTATGAAGGGGCCTCGCGGCCCACTCATGGCACCCGGGAAAAGGTGGAGTTGGTCACGGTTTGCGTCTAGGTACCGGGGCCTCAAGTAAGTTTCCAGCGTCCGGTGTCCGCTAATTTGCTACCTTAGCGGCTGCGCAGGGCTTTGGCCGTCTTACGTGAGATCGACGGCTGATCTAGAGCTGTGGGTCTGGGCATTAAATTGAACTATGGATAGGTTTGTATCTAGGGTTCCCAACTAGTGCTGAATAAGTTGGAATTCTCTACTATCCCGCTTACATTTAGCGCTGTCTCTAGTTGGTTACCTCTAGTTAAGTCCGGTCATATTCGGCCTCATTGTGATTATTGATTCCTGTTCGATATTAGGAACGATCTCAAACAGAGCTTGCCATAGATAAGCATTATTCATCCTCATGTAAAGAGCAGCGGTGACGCCTGACTGGAATTGCTATTTACATGGTCCCCTTTGTCATTATCATCTCGTCCAGCAAGAGGATCCCCCTCAAGAGCAACATCTCCAGCATCTTTAATTTTCCCTAAATTAGCACACCATACAAGTTGTTTAACAGTGGACTCTGCACAACAATGTGAGCATCTCTTTTGCGTTAATATGGTTGCATAATTGCCGTTGACTAATAACTTACAGAGCAACTTCAACATGCGAGACGTGAACAGGATATTGTCTGCCGTTCTATTGGCGCAACTGGTTGGTTGTTTGCCAGCTATACTTGGATGTTGGGTCTCGGGGGCCAGTTACATGCATGTAATCTCGAGGCTGTGGTGAGTGGTTAAGTCCGAAACCCAGAAGTAGGACCGACAATATACTACTCGCGGGGCCTGAAATTCGGACACGTATAAAAGAAGGACTATAGATAATAGACCGCAGGATAAAGTATATAAAGCTTAATAGATAAGTCCTTATTCTGGATCGGCAGGCCTAATATTAGCCTCACGCTAGAGAATGCGGTGTACTGTATACGTACGGTACGTGTTATATACGTGCTACAGTGGTATAAATAATAAATAGTACTATATGAATTCTCAGTTTCTTTGACTTTGTAGGCCCCATAAAAGACAAAATAAAAGGACAACACCATGCATATATTTATCGACAAGACAAGGCCCAGGCATACTCCGGACGAAATGCACAAAGCTGTCGGAAAGGATGTTCTCAATCGCATGACTGATCTTAAGGAACATCATCCTGCCTTTAATGGATTCAATAATACAGCAGAGGGGCTTTCGTGGCTTCTTGCCAATTTTGAACTTGACGACTTTGCGGCCGAAGAGTTCTTCAAGATAATCATCTTTGGGTTTCCTCCGTTCAGCATCCACAAGCCCAGCAGGTTGTGCCTCAGTGTAATACGGGAACTGGTAGCAGCTGGTGAGCCGGACGCCATATCGCTCACCAGGGAATACGGTCGTATCGTATGCAATATTAAACATCAGGATAACGTGCAAATTATCTACATTCAGCACCGGCTTGCCGTCGATATTCGGTGGCTGGTGGCCTAAGTGAGGGATCAATACGCGTCGATAATACTGGCTGCATATTTTCTGCTGGTGGAAGGATTTAGAGCAGAGGAGTTATAGATATAAAGATTCTTAACACAAGCTGTTTTCTAACATAATGCTGGAAATTTTCGTCACTTTAAATGTGTTCACACTATCCTAGTCGTTTTAAGGCCTCAACGCTAAGAAGCTTGTACTTCAGCACTATGAGAGCCACACCTCAACATGGCTCAAGCCTCGAAAACGTCTTAGTTTCCCGTGGTGATGGATGGAACGGCCCCTGGCTTACTGGGGACTTCCTTTCAAGGCTCATCCTGACGATAAGCTCCAGTCAGTAGTCTGGGTACCTGATCCGGACGGATCAACAGAACAGGAATTTTTCAGACTGAGAAATGCTCGCATACTGAGAGATGCAGTGAAAGTGGCGCAGTATTGTCTTGGTGGCATTTTATTATGCGTATCCCACCGGGAGATCAACCTCGCTCCAGACTAGACGAAGCTCCCTGGGATAATGAATAGTCCCAAGGCCAAGCGTGTCATTCATTGTTCCCAGTCGTATTATACGTCCATCCCATCGTCATTGTCGCCCACCAATCGTGAGGTTCGGCCTGCTGGCCCTCTGCATGTCGCGTTGGGGGTGGCATCACATTACCATCATCAAACCCCGTATCCCATGCAGCGATATAAGCCTCAACGCTATGGTCAAACACCGGGCATCCCCGAATAACCGAAGACGATGGCATCGCCGCTTCCGCCTCTATGGTGGCCGCTACTGCCTTGGTATGTAGCGCAATCCGACGGTCATACTTATCCTTGACGACGCGCAAGACGACGCGACCGGCAGAGAAGACGTCGACTCGGGTATTGATCGTAATCGAGTCAGATCCCTCGCACATGTGTGTCAAGAACTCGCCAAAGCGTAACTCGCTTTTCGCCCAGGCATCATCCCAGCCGGGGAGCTCGGTAAGAGGAAATGAGAGACGAAGTGCCGCAATGATGGTGAGAATGAACTTGAGCCAGTCATTGCAAGTCAAGGCATTGAATGCTGATTGCCCTAGGTCAGATACGAAGTCGAACATCGTCCTGATTTCGGCGACACAACGTTTGAGCTTTGGTATTGAAGGGGTAATGTACCCGGAGGGCCTGTTCTTAGGTTGTCCTAAGCGGAGCAGAGGGCCGCCGGCAAGATAGATTCTAAAGAACAGCTCTGAGAACTTCACAGGCACTTTTGGGAAATTAGCCTTATTTCAGCAAGTGCAACTTGAGGATTCTTACCAGAACGAGCAATGTGAGGGAGCATGCACTGTTGAAGCTCTCGACTTTGGGCCTCCAGGCCGAACAGCACAAGCTGGCTCTGTTGCTCACTTGGTGCCGTGCTTTCATGGATCGCACTTTTAGCGGCATTGGTGTAACCCGCAAATCGCACGAGATAACTCAAGGCGAAGTCGCCATCGGCCGCTGCGCACCGTTGGAGAATGTCACAGCAATTAGCTGTCCAAGCAGTGAAAGGTGCCATCACGTCCATCTTCCTCCAGGCGGATATGAAGCTAGGGTTGGTTGTAAGTCAACGGCTCACCGGTAGACGAAGTTCTAGTGGAAGACGTACTTTGATACAGCGTAAAACCAGGAGAGATATGCGCGGATTTTTTCGAGTTGCTCCGTCGTCACCTCAGAGTCGAAACCGCCGTTGAGCTCGGGCAACTCCTGATCGAGCTCCATATCGCGAACCATATCCCCTGCCATGCGGACATACTGAAAAGCTTGCCTGTTTTTGGGCCTGAGATGGAATGGATACCTATAGTTGTAAGCCATCTATTCGTTGAGATGAGGTTGTGAGACATCTATCACCAAGCACAGTAGATGAGCATGCCTTGCAGAAGTTCAATGCTCTTTTCCCCTCCAGCCACAACCTTGAGGCCCAACACCTTGCGAAACTCTTCATCGTAAAGGCTATGCCCCTGAAGAGTCCGCGACCCAGACGCGACGGCCAGGATCGCCAACAGAACGAAGGGTTGAGAGGCAGCAAGACTCAAAACCGTTACTTCGGGCTTAAGGTCAATGCAGGGGAAATAAGGCAGCATTCCACGGAACGATTTTAGTAGGTCGTCAGCGGATTCGAGGTTGAATTGGGGTTTTGCATGAAGGGACTGGATGGAATGGGTGTGAGAAGACGAGGGCGTCGGGAAGCATGTCATCGGCGAGGAAGTGAGATCATTAAAGTCCGAGTCCGGCTCAAAAGGAAATATATTGTCGATGAACTGTGCGTGGGTGCTACGCAAGGCGTCATAGTTCTCGTCGATTTCAGGCGGAGACGGCACGTCAAAGTCGATGGTGAAAGTCTTGGATGCGCGGCTTGCGGGCGGTGGTCGAGGCTGTGCCGCACCACCAAGGCTTATTATCAAGTCAGTATTCGTACCCGAACCAGCCCGGAGTATTGGACCGAGACATACAACTTTGTCCTTCTTCGGCGAGTGCGTGGGCCTGTTCGTGATATGCATTCTCTCTTAGATTCAAGACATCTAGATATGGATCCGTCAGTTCATCTTTTGCATCGTCACGTTATTCTCGTCTTACCTGCGGCAGACTCCAGGCTGTTCACTCGGCCGACATTTGATCTTGGCCGCTCTGCATGCCTCACATGCTGTCGATATCATCTTCCGTGAGGAGGTACTGGGTTCTCCAACAGGATAGACACCGCTTGTGTCTGTCTCGAAGTGTATTTCCATAGATTCAGACAGTGGATGTTACGATAGGATGCGCTGCAACGGCCTCAAGTAGAGTGAGATGCCCCAGGAATTCAGCAGAGTTCAAGAACCTTCAACTCAACCATGCAAAATAAAGAGTGTCCGTGTTGGACAAAGAGGGACAAAGATGAAGGATATCCAGGGGGCCCCAGATCGGGCCAAAGATCCGCTGGTGGGTCTCAGTTATCGCCGGTGGGCTTCGGAACTTAACCAAAATGTCTCCACACAACGATCACCGTCTAGTTAACGTCCCATCGTCTACTCCACAGCCACGGGACAGTGACATAATGCCTGCACTAGACTGGGATCGAGCCACCTTGACGGCGATAAAGGTGTGCGGCTCTGCCAATTATGGTTGGCGGCAGACCATCGGCTCACCGGAATGCGCACGCATAGTAATCCGTATTTGGTTATTACTTAATCGCCCCTCTCTGCGTTTGGAATCAGAGGCTATCGTGGCCCGTAGCATTTGATTATCAACCACCCATCTGTGCCGTGGAACACCGGAGGTTATGCACATCTCCCACTACTCGTCCTTCACTTTGTCAGCCATTACTATGCTTCGAACTTTTGACGCGCTTTGAGCCTCCGCCATGGCTTGCATTAGGTCTTAGGCGGATGCTCGAGGGAATACAAACGTTCTGTGAGTACCGGACTGTATTTCTAATCAACGTGGCGTACTAGGCGTTCAGAATGAATACAAATCGTCTCAAGACCCGACCAGAATTGTCGAGATCTTGCTACCGGCGCCGCGTATTATTATTCAAAGCCAACCTTAAACCACTACCACCGTGAGAGCCACCCCTCGACCTTGAATCACTTTCCTGAGAAGCCATGGCAAAGACCGTTGCGGATGCTTTCGCGGCCCATAAGTCTGTTCTCCCCTTGCCCGGGCTGGCGGATTTCTAACATGCATGGAGCATAGCCCGAAGGACTTTGAGCCCTTTCCTTACATATCTGAGTCTAACACGCCCGGATCCAAACCTCGCCTCACCATCGTCGGCGAGTTCTGCCCTTTCCGCCTGTATTTCAACTCTGGCTAATTGAAGGCTCTTCTGGCTATCTAGTGGCTTGCATAGACCCTCGCTGCAGTGTTGACAGATTCATCGACATGAACGTCGGAAGTAGCACCGGCGAGAGTAAGTTGTAAATGAGGAAAGGTCCAATTCGGGAAGCTAATAGTGCTGATACAGTGGTGATGGTCTCCCGCAATGCGGGCGGTAATGTCCGATTTGCAGCTCGAGATATTCTACTGTTAGACACCGCGTTCGGTATCGACGAAGTTGTTATTGTCCATCATACCGATTGTGGGTCTCTAAAATTCACCGACGAAGAGTTGCGTGAGCGTGTGAAGGCACGAGTAGACAAGGCCCATTGGGAGGAGATTGAAGATATCGACTGGGGTGCTAATACAGAGTAAGTGCTCTAAAGCTTACTTTTACGGAAGCATAAATACTAACTAAGGGGCATAGCATGGCGGCTAGTGTTAAAAGTGACCTGGAGTGGCTACGTAGCAACAAGGTTATCAGGCAGGAGATTAAGAGCACTGCTAGAGGATTCCTCTTTGATATTAAAACTGGTAAGGCTGAGGAAATTAAGATCACTTAATTTGTGCCAGCGACTCGCTCACCCTTGATGGAGCGGACAGTTATTTTAATAGCTAAGATCACTTAACTTATCATGCCTTTCTCTTAAATTCATACCGCAACTTAGGGTAGTGTTAAAGCAGTGCTAGCGTGCAGTAAGCTTCTCTATTGTCCGTTGTAGTTTTCAACACCATTAAGCCGCCGCCGACCGCCCTTATGGAACGCGTCATGGGGTTATGGAAAAGAACTGCGCTTTCACTCTCTTTTGACTCGGGCTAACCCTACATGTGGCTAGGGGGTTTGTAACAGAGTGTGTCGTCATGCCGGTCTGGGTTCGAAACGAGTGACGTTACAAGCCTATCTGAGTCACTGTACGTTTGAGTGGTGTAAGAATAGTTCACTCCTGCTACTGAATATTGCCAAATACAATCAATAACCTGGAGAATTTCTCCGCGTGCCCTTGGCCCTAGATACGGGGAGAGTACAAGCTCAGAGTCTGTACTATGGATGTGATCTCCTTCTTGACTGTCGTCTTTTTGCCAAAGGGACGCCAGTTGGCCACCGAAATTTCGAACTGTCGTCAATTCGCGTCGCGTTGTGGTATCGACATCATCGCTATCGTTAATGCCGTGCCCCGAGGATTACCTACCCTGAAGCAATACGATACCTTCGCTAAATATTAATACCGCCAACACAAGCCGTGGCAGAGGTCCAATCAGTCCGACTAATCCCTCTAGTCAAATGCAATGCGACTATTGTCGAGAAGCCTAAACCAGTCGTCAGGCAGTTTAACGGCCGGCCCCGACACGGCGTAGGAAGCAAGACGTGAAAGCCGCAAGGACATACGTTGACTAACCCTGCAAGGGATGTACCATAGCTGTATGAAGACAGCACTAAACAGACAATGGGCTCAGGCCCACGAAGCCCTGATGAGAGGGGTACGGCTTCAGTTGACGAATTCGACCACTGCCTGGTTGATGGTGTGTGCTAGTGCTGTTGTGTGCGATACCCAGCCATTGCGTTCCTCCCGATCCCTGTGCTCAAGCGCATCCTGCGTTACAGTTAAGGCATGAACTCTGATAGCTATAATAATCAGTTCTGCCAATGTTCATATCGGCCAGTTTACCAAACCACCGATAGATATAGTCAAGCCGCAGACGGGTAATGTTGATGGAAGAAAATACCCAGTAGCCGGGCCTTTAGAAAAGTCGAGTGGATGAAATATAAGACGACGGACGGCAAATTTACAGGGGAATATAACAAGCTGAGAAAAGACGCAGAGAAAGCTTGGTGACGAGCCCAGTCAAATTCAACACGGGCTAAGATCGTAAGATTGAAGTTGTAAGTCCAAACGCGAAGAGCCATGCAAATCCTGTGAGTGGTATGGCCACCAATAGACACAATCCGTCGCATCCCCGTTTCCTGCTCGCCACCAGTCTCTACTCCACACCGATCTTCCAGTCCTCCTTGATCATATCGGCTGCTCTCTCGGCAATGGCATACACTGAGCTGGCAATATTTCCCCTCACATGAAGGGGCATCACACTTGCATCTACGACTCTGAGGCGCTGGACTCCGTAGACCTTTAGCCGATGGTCAACGACGCCGCCAGCGCTCTGTGGCATCATCGAACACGTCCCGATGAGATGCCAAGAAGATATCGTGGCGTCCCTTACCAGCTTCTCTGCCGCCGCTCGATCGAGCCGTCTGGAAATCTTATAACCTGGCTGTATCTTCTTGCCATCACCATCATCGTTGGTTTTGACCATGTCGGCCATTGGCGCTGTTTCGATGATCTTCTGTATAAACAATAGTCCGTCGACCATCATCTGGAAATCCACCTCTTCGGAGAGGTAGCTCGGGTCAATTGTGGGATGCGTCTTGGGATCCGAAGAAGTAATATGCGTCGCGCCGCGAGAAAACGGATGGTTGACAACAGCTACAGACCCAAGATAGTTGCCGGAGTCGGCGTGGGGGAATAGGCCAGCCATGGATTCGCCGATGTATGGATTGAAACCTGTAGGGGCGAAGTTGATCTGTACGTCGGCCTCCTCCTCGTCAGCTAAAAGCTCTTTCAGGATCTCGAACTGCGTGTTCTTGAGCGTAGATCTCGTGGCCGAAAGCTCAAGGAGCTTGCTGACCCGGCTTGCATCAGCTATAGCCTTGTGAAGCAAGAACGAGGTGCCGCTAACGCCAGAGGCCAGAGGTCCCCCACGACCGGCTTGCCACTCTCCCATGGCCCAGTCTAGGACGCCCGGCTGCCGAATTGTCTCGGCAGTAGGAAGCCCATCCTGAGCTTCGTAGGTGAGAGGGACGAGTGGATGGTCCTAAAACGTTAGGCTATTCATTGTCATCGGGAGGGCGGGGGCAAAGCGAGCAACTAATACCTGCAAGTTCTCCCCCACATTAGGGTTGACTACGACAACCTTGACACCAGCCTTGCTTAGAATTTGGGCTCCTCCAATCCCAGATAGTTCCAATATCTGGGGGCTCTGCACCGCCCCAGCCGAGAGGATAATTTCGTTCAAGGCGTAAACAGTGTGCTCTTTCTCAAGTACTGTGAACGACACGGCCGTCGCCCTAACGCCATCGCCCTCCGCTGCCTCAAGAATGACCTTGTTGACATGCGCGCCGGTGATCACTGCCAGATTCTTTCGCGCTGCATTAGGCGCGTAATACGCCGACGCCGCGTAGCTCCGCTTGGCCCTTTGGTCGATGAACTTGAGCACCGCGTATCCGCCGAGTGCTTGACCTTCCCGCGGGTCCTGCTTCATTTCAAGCCCCAAATTCCTGAGCGCCGCAGGCCAAGCATCATCGACCTGGCTCGTGCCGTGCGGAAGTGTAAGTTGAACCGGGCCGTCCTTTCCGTACATCCCTGGGTCGAAGACATCACCACCCAGAGAAGCTTTGGTCTCCGCTGAGGGTTGGTTAAATGCCTCGGACTTCCGGTAGTATGGCAACAAGGAGGCCCAGTTCCAGCCGGGATTGCCGAGTTTTTCCCAGTTATCGATGTCTCGAGCACTTGGGTGTGCAGCCATCATGAAACTAATGCCAGAACTACCTCCGAGAAGCTTGCCCCTGGGCTGGGCGACAACGCGGTCGTTCAGAGCATGCTGCTGGGTGGATTTGAACGACCAGTCGTATGCCGGGCTATTCAAGTTAGACTTTGAACCGGGACCACGGAACTGGATGGCTTACTCCTCGTAGAGTTGGGTCATAAGAGCGGGGATATCGATTTTAGGATCCTGCCTCGCGCCTCATTAGTCAATCGGTGTTGGGGCGAAAGCTCGCTAGTCCCTACTCCTAGTCTATTCTCGCCAGCCTCAAGAACGAGGACGCTGACCGTTGGGTCTTCTGACAAGCGTGCGGCGAGGACGAGGCCAGCCGTACCACCTCCAACAATAACAAAGTGGTGGGCTTTGGCCACAATCTCCTCATGCGGGATGTTAGACGGCATATTGGCGGATCAAGATAAACGAATTCTGCCTCAAGACGGCGGTGTCACTAGGCACCCTACGTTCTAGGCTGGGGCGCAGCGGTAGATTTATAGGCCTCGATGGCAGAGCAAAGCCCAAGTGAGGATACAGATAGGAAACTAAACAAATCAATAGACTCCTAGCCTCGCATTTCGTTGATACAATCGGGCTACGTCATACCTGCGGCTGCAACACAGCCATTTCATGTAGTTTTAGTAATATTGCTAGCGCTGTTTTGCGTTGTGGCTTGTCAGCGCGAATCTAGGCAGAGAGGGTTCTGGTTCTGGCGACAGCCACCACCACGCCTCGTCTGTTCTGTCCGGTCTGACTATGCTTCGGGCGCCATCTAGAGCTACGATGTACCATTTGCGGGATCAGGATTTTCTCCCCAGACAAGTTGCCCAATAGCATAACGTTGAACTCGCCGTGACCTCTCGGCGTGGCCAGGGCAGTCGACCCTGCTCTTAATAATACCACGCAAATATTTAATGATTAGCAACCAACATCTACAGGGGACGCCTTCACGGCCAGCCTAGCTACGTATAGAATGCAGGAGGTGTCAATACTGTAAGATCTAAAATCCCATTCCGTGGCGTCGTCATGCAGCGAGTACTGATTCACATGTACTCTTCTAAGTCCGTATCCACCCAGCGGGCTTTGGGCGGAAAGTGGAGCAATCCATTCCATCTTCAATCTGAAAAGTCCAAGCGTATGAAGCGTCTAACGCAAGTTAATCGCCGAAGGCGATCGGAGATTGCGTCGTATGATATGTCATCGGTGCAGGGGTTTTTACAAATCAAGTGCTGAGAAGAAAGTCAACTAACCGGTAGAAGAGCTAGACTGAATACAAACACACCTTACACTCAAGTGCCGAGAGTCGTCGGAGGCTCTCACTAATCAGGAACGCCGCCACACAATCAAGAACGACCACAATCTACCTGAGAGCCACCGGAAAATCGTATATTGGCTGTTATTTGACTGAAATTTGTCATCCCGGAACGCGTATTCCTCTGTGTGCGGACATGGAAAGGTAGATCCCAGTTCGCTGCCATTGATGCTGATTTCCAGTGCGGAAGAAGAGAGTGAAGACGAGTGGATGAGAACGTCACTGTAGCAAACCCTCGAAAGGGCATGCCTGCTTGGAGTTGGATCGTGACTCTACTGGGAATATTCCTTGGGGGCCCTATTATACGGCAAGTGCTTTGCCCCCCTCCGCCCCCGCCCCCTCCCTTATTTGTTCGCGCGTCCGAATCGCTAACTAAGAAGGTGATGTCAGGTCTAGACATGACGATCGCCGCTGACGTTCAAGCTTCCGTCTACGAGACTCTCGGGGATGTTGAGAATCTGGCGTGGGTTGGGGTGGGCTTCCCAATGGCTTCATGGCCGTCATCCTTCTCCAGGGTCGAGCCTACGGTCTGTTTGACGTCAAAGCCTTGATGCTCTCCTCGATCGCAATTTTCGAAGTCGGCAGTGCTTTATGCGGTGCGGCTCCGACGTCAGATGCGTTGATCATCGGTCGAGTGATCGCTGGAATAGGTGGGTCAGGAATGTACTTGGGGTAAGTCTGTGTTAGAGAAGAGGCGGAGATTCGGCATCCGGTGTATTTGTCTGACGCGAGCCCAGAGCACTCACATACATATCCATCCTTTCGACCCAAAAAGAAATCCCGTTGTACAACGCTCTCATAGGGCTCTCCTGGGGAGTTGGGGCAATCCTTGGGCCTGTGATTGGCGGCGCGTTTTCGGTCAGCGCGGCAACATGGCGATGGGTAAGTGATCGAGGACTTGAGCGGACGTCGTTTTTTTTTCAATTTCTTTTTCTATTTGTTTTTTTTGGACCAGAGCTAAGACTCACTGTTAAGCGTTTTACATAAACCTTCCTCTCGCGGCCCTGTTCGCTCCTGTTTACTTCTTCGTCTTTCCGACGTTCAACCCCAACAAGTCGAAAAGCTGCGGGAAATCGACTGGATCAGCGCGGTTCTTAATGGGGAGGTTTTTGTTCTGTTTATGATCGTCGTCACTTTCGGTGGTTCGACGTTCCCGTGGAAGTCTGGGTCTGCAATTGCGCTGTGGGTTGTGTGGTGAGTTTGCCTCGCTGCCTATGTCTTACAGCAGTACCTCAGTATCTTGACGATGCCGGACCGACGCATCTTCTCCTTGCATTTCTCGGGTCCCGGTCCCTTGTCCTGCTCTATGTTACAGCAGCGGGTGCCACGGCCGCTAACGGAATCGCCTTATACTATATCTCCCTGTTCTTCCAGTTCACCAGGCGCGATACGGCGCTTCAGGCCGCCGTCTGCCTCCTGCCCCTCGCTATCGTCTTTGTACTCTCCACCATGGTCGCGGGAGCTTCTCTCCCCTTAACTGGGCGCTACAGCATCTTCTACATTGTTGGCGGAGCTTTGGTTATTGCCGGTGGCGCTCTCATGTTCACTGTCGATGTAGGGACGAGCACGGGGAAGATATATGGCTTCGAGGCGTTGCTCGCTGCCGGGACCGGTCTTCCATTCTAGACCGCGTATGCCGTCGCTGCCAGCAAGGTTCAAGAGAGAGATCGAGCTAATGCCATCGGCTTCATCAATGTGGCGCAGATCGGTACTGTCGCCATCTCGCTCACCATTGCCGGGTCACTCTTCCAGAATCTCGGCTTTAATTCGCTCAAGTCGGCCTTTGCAGGCTATGGTTTCCCCGATGACTATATTCGGTCGGCTTTGTCGGGGACTGTATCCCCTATTTTCTCCTCTGCCGATCCGGTTGTGGTCGCGCTTGCGTTAGACACGGCTGGCGGCGCTGTCTTGTTTGTCGGCAGCCTTTTTATGCCGTGGGAGAAGCTCGACCTGGAATCTGTTGCTGCGTAGGTTCTGTTCGTCGCGTCCATGATTTTGTTCACGCGCGGTCTCACGGGCGGACAGGAGAAGTGGTTGGAAGGATGTTGAGGAATGGTTCTCAATTAGGAACAATGACAGATAAGCTGCATTGTGCTGCAGTGTTTAGATTCCTTCTTTCCCTTTGTCGTCATTTAGATTAGAGTCACACGATCATATAGGAGGTAGTTTCCTTTTAATTTACAATTTTGCGCCTTTCTCTCAGTGGACTTGACATCGAGTTATATCAGTCCGCTAAACTTCGTGGTTCTTAGATAAAACTTAACTGGTGATTGGCATTAACCACATCGATCGTGATCTCCAGATAACTATCTCGTCCTCGTTCTTCTGTCAGAGACACTGAATAGATCCAATCGTAGGTGTTGATAATCGGTTCCTCTTCTTTGTCACCATGTCACCCGTCTTACTATGCAACCACTCGTTATCTGCCTCCGTTGGCGGATGCTGTAAATGTCAAGTGTCATTTGTGTAAGCCGATAGCCAGCAGGGTTTGCTACGCACCCAGACGTTGTTATTCACTAAGGGTGGAACGAAGTGCGACCAGCCCGAAAGTGGACGGTCCGCAGGATCCCGGCACTTGTGCGTAAGCACGAAACGGAATGAGTACTTAAGGAAGGGGACCCTCCCGGTTTTTGGTCCACAGAACGTTTCAAGAGCAGCCATAAATATACCTACAAACCACTTCAGATCAGCCTAACCGACAGCATCTAGTCATGCAAGGTCAAGGAGAAGAAGGCATTGCCCAGCGTCACAAGGCTGTCATTATCATTGGAGGGGGGTTTGGAGGTATTGCGATGGCCTGTCAATTGAAGAGAAAGCTAGGTTGCACTGACTTCTGTCTGTTGGAACGTCAATCGGGCATAGGAGGCACGTGGTGGATCAATACCTACCCAGGCATAGCCTGTGATATGTGAGTCTTGTCTTCCTAACCACTACTTAGAGGTTGAAGGGCCCTACTTACGATGCCACCAGCCCTTCGCCGTTCTATTCCCTCTCCTTCTCCCAAAAGGCGGATTGGTCAACATTCTATGCACCAGGTAAGGAGATTCGTCAGTACCTTGAAGAGGTAGTCCACGACTTCGAACTGGGGGGCAAGCTGTACTTGGATACAGAAGTGTGCTCATGCAGGTGGAACACCAAAATCAGCCTGTGGGAGGTTACGACTCGCCAGTTGTTGCCAGGCCTCGGGGACCTCTCCGCCGCGGAACGAAAACGGATTCTAGAAACCGAAGGTCCTTCATCAGTCTTCTTGAACGAGACGACGTGGACCTGCGGGCTCCTTGTCAGCGCTGTCGGGGGCCTTGTTGAGCCCGCTCCATGGCCCGCCAACGTCGCCGGCAAGGATAAGTTCCAAGGAAAGGTCATCCACTCGGCAAGGTGGGATTCAAACACTGACTTTCGCGGGAAGAATGTTGTGGTCGTGGGAACTGGGTGCAGCGCTGCTCAGTTGGTTCCGCGGCTGCTTGACAACGACTACGGGGCCAGTCACGTCACGCAGCTCATGAGAGAGCCTCCATGGGTGCTACCCCGTGTCACGCCTCCTCTGGGTGATCACTTCTACGAAAAATGGAGTCCATTGCTATGCTCGTACATACCGACCTACATGCGGGCGTTTAGAGCCGTGGTTGCCTTGGCCACTGAGCTTGATTTTCAGCTCTTCGGTGCTAGTCCTTCTTGCGGGCGGAAAAGGCACCACCTTGAACAGAAACTGCTTCGGCATATGAGAAAAACGGTTCCGAGTAAAGTAAGCGGTTCAGCTTGGTTACCAGAGCCTCACTAATCAGTGTTGAACAGTACCATGGCATATTGACGCCAAAGTACTCCATAGGATGCAAGCGGCGTATCTACGATACTGCATGGTTCCCTTGTTTACACGACTCGCGAATTGAGCTTACAACTCTGGCGATGGAAAGTGTTAATGAAAATAGCATAACTCTACGCCCAGGTCCAAAGACCCATCAGACGGAGAAGAGCCTTGAAGCTCGCAGGGTTCCCGCCGACATCATCGTGCTCGCAAACGGGTTTTCGGCCAGCCGATGGTTCCATCCTCTTGAGGTCGTGGGAAGCAGGGGGACAACCTTGGAATGGGAGTTCGACGAACGAGGAGGCCCACAATTGTATCATGGCACAGCTCTTGACGGGTTCCCTAATCTGTTTATTCTCTTCGGCCCCAACAGTTTCACGGGGCACAGCAGCGTCGTGCTTGGCCTCGAAAACCAAGTAGATCATGCCATCAAGCTGATGCGTCCTGTTCTTGCTGGAGAAGCCAAGACAGTGGAGGTAAAACGGTCCGCCGTCGTCAACTATAATGAAGAAGTGCAGTCAGACTTAGGAAAGATGGTATGGAATAACGGTGGCTGCTCCAACTGGTATGTGGCTTCTAAAGGCCGCAATTCCATGTCATACCCGTGAGTAAACCTGACAGGCAGCTACGTGTACATCTCTGACTGCTTTGCAATTTAGGTACTCGATGGCCTACCAAACCATACGCTTCATGTTTCCTACGTGGTCTGACTGGGAAGTCAGCTGGACTCGGAAACGCCAGAGTGTAGGATGGCCTAGCCTTCTTTGGGCTTGTTTGGTTCTAGCTCTGAGCTTGGCTAGACTTTCAGGGAAGCCTTTGCCTCCTATTTTGAGATATTTCGCCGGAATCCGCAAGGCCATAACTTTCACTGTCACGAGACAGAAAAGAAGTTGTGCCGGATAAAGGATGGCCGAGGTGACCCTCTATAGAACGACGATTTAGATCTTTTGGAAGATTACGTTTGGCAGACTCGTTGACTGTGGTTGAAACCATGCTGGCATTATTGACGAAATTTTCTCAACAAGTTGACTGGTGTTTACCTGGTGCGCTGATTGAGCATGCCTAACGCCCCCACCTCCAAGAGAGAGGTGGCGTACCAACCTGCGACCGCGCCACTGGTATAAAGAGCGGCGGGTAGTGCTAACTGACTGCCTTATTAACATTCCAGGGGCAAAGCAGTGCTTTAGAGGAAGAGCACAGATCGCAGCAGCATTCATCGCCGCTAGACATCTATCAGTCAAGATGACCGACGGAAGTTGACGCTGATAGAGTGACCTGAGGTGCTCCAAACGCCCATGGGTAATGCCACATCGTATCACTAAGGCGGCTCTGGCACGCGGGCGGTGTGACCCACGGGATCAAACTTCGATGCAACAGATCATTAGGAGAACCTCGCCGCAGTTGACGAATAGGACTATCTCTAAGGAAGAATAAAAACAAACGAACTTCAGTCATTCATTTCGTTAGAAATCAATAGCTTCAATGCAGTTAAAATCCCTCATAGAATGTAAGATGAATCTGCCCCTACTAATAACTTGCCGCTGCGGCACAGTCATGGACCCAATTGCTTGCCCAATCCATCGACCCTTCCGTCACCGTTGTCTTCACACAATCTCTTTTAACACACCAGGCGTCAGCCAACAAACTCTGTCCATGACGCCTTCCGCCTCAAAGGCATGCCCGAGAGCAGGTCCATTCTCGGTAAAGTGCGTCCACGACTCGTAATGCATGGGGACCAAGACGTCTGCGTCAATATCTCGAAATAGCTTTGCTGCCTGTTTTCCATCCATAGTGATCTGGATCGGTGTGGCAGATCCCGGGGGCGGAATCATGACTCTGCCAATGTTCAATACTGCGACAGAGATGTGATATTTTTCCTTCATCTGGGCCAGTTCCTCCAGATACACCGTGTCGCCCGAGAAGTAGATGGCGTTCGGCCGTCCGTCTGTCAGGCCAAATTCATCGGCCAGGATAATGAACCCGGTACACTCGCCTCCAGGTAGGTGTTGGCAAGGAGTGCCAACTACCTCAAGCTTCTTGCCACCAATGTCGAGTCCTACTTTCTCCCAAGGACGGAGACCGCGTACTCCCGGGCGCGGAGCCAGTTTGTTTGCGCCGTCAATCGTAGTCAGAACCTTGCGGCCGTCGAGGAGCAGACGGCCCGGCTCATCGAGATTGTCGGCGTGGTCTTCATGGCTGAGAAGAACAACCTCGATAGGAGGCAACTGCGCAGGACTTAGTGCAGCCTGCTCCGTATTTCTCAGGATACCGACACCAATATCCCACTCCGTGCCAGCGGGAGAGAAGACAGGATCTGTAAGCAGGTTAATGCCTAAGGCTGGGAGATGGAAAATTGCTGTAGCCGTGCCGATATGGGTGATTCCAAACGGCGTGGACAGACGGACACGAGAAAGAAGCTTTCCCGCGTGGTTGGCCATTGTTGTCATAGCTCAAGTTGGCTTGAGGGGGGATGGAAAATTGACTCAAGAATAAAGTGAATACTGGTCGACTTGAGGTTAATTATTTTTTTTGAAGAACGTCTGAGTGTAGGTGAGCACGAGTAGTCGGTACATGTATGACTTGCCCCCGCTGGCTCGGATGGAATTATGTCATAACGACCAGCGGCAGACATATTCCGCCAACCAGCTTTAGCCTGTTGTTGGATTCACCAGCTGCGCCATTTTAGGCAAAAGTTTAGGGTACCCCGCTTATTATTACAGCTTGGAATTATCCAGTATATAACCCAACACTTGCCATAACGACCGGCGGCAGACATATTCCGCCAACCAGCTTTAGCTTTGTAAGGTAACAGGGCCCCGAAACTATTATTGCCAATCGCTGCAGTACAATTACCTAAGCAATGAAGCTTACACCCGAGCGAGCTCGGAATATAGACTCCATCAGCTGATATGATGATTCCTCATCAAATCTTATCAACAAGATTGCTTCATATTGAACTTCTGACATTGGATCTGTGGCGAGTTGACCCACTGGTTCTATCCATTCCTCCCCTTCTTCTCACGCGCTCTTTCTCAGCTAACGCAGTCAGCCTGTACCAATTCCCGAAGCGCGCTGCCACTAGCGCTTATGTCTTCCTGCGCTTTGGAAAGTATATCGTTCAACGCCGAGATCCCCAGCTTCACCAACGCCGTATACCTTATATCCGAGTCCTATTCGGTCCAAATACGACGTTCTCCCGACGCAAGCCGATCCATCAACGTCACTGGCCAGGTATAAAAAGAGGTAGTCTCCGATCACCTTCGGCGCTTAAGTTCCATCGGCCGTGACACTGTAGAATCAGCGACGGATTCGTAGCCCTTGCAGACTCCCCTTGTGATAGCTATGGCACTTATAATACTAATTACTAAAGAACAAAGGATTCTCTGATGACTCTCGGGTGGGTTGTAAAGTCCGATACCGTGCGAGAGCACTCCCAATTAGTGAAAGCCCTTGTAGCCTCCCCTTGTGATAGCTATGGCACTTATAATACTAATTACTAAAGAACGGAGGAGCCCCTGACGATCCTCAGCGAGGTTGCTAGCGTAGCCATGCTTCACTCGGAACGACCTCTATAATAGGACTGAAACCTCCTGGTTATATTGGCAATTTTGCATCATCGCTTACCTCCGGATCCTGTTAAGAATTACTTAGTCAATCACCACGCGCCAATTAACTAAGACTCCTTGAACCGAGATATCACCGCATCATTTTCAGGGAAGACAGAATGGCCGAGACTGTTGCTGATCTTATTGCGGCCCACGAGTCTGTTATTGTCATGTTCCATTTACAAACGAAAAGTGACTAACCCGATAAGAATAGGCCCCAGGAGTTCGAACCGTTCCCGACAATCGCCGCCATGAACAAGGCATCCAAGCCTCGCCTTACCATCGTCGGTATGTGAACCCGATGTTCTGTTTTCCGCTTTGTCTGGAGACTCGCTCACCAACTTCAACACCGGTAGTGGCCTGTGTGGATCCTCGGTGTAGCATTGACCAGTTCATCGACTTGGATCTCGGAGTGTCGAATGGTGAAAGTAAGTGAAGAAAAGAGAGTCGCCCGCAAGGAGACTAATCAGGAACCAGTGGTCATGGTCTCGCGTAATGCCGGTGGCAATATTCGCTTCGCGGTACGGGATATTCTCCTTCTGGACACGAAGTTCGTGGTCGATGAACTCATCATCGTTCATCATACCGATTGTGGCTCGCTGATGTTTACGAACGATTGGATGCGCGACGCCGTCAAAGCGCGAGTAGATGAGAGTCATTGGGATGAAATTGACAAAACTAGCTGGGGTGCGAATACGGAGTAAGTATTAAATCTATTACGGTGAGGAAGTTTGCTAATGCTTGGGTACAGCATGGTGCGCAGTGTTAGAGGTGATCTTGAGTGGCTTCGTGCCAATAAGGTTATCAGAGACGAGCTTAGGAGTAAAGCCCGGGGTTTCCTCTATAACATCGAGACTGGAAATGCCGAGGAAATTAAACTTTCTTAGTTATTATGGTTTATAATGAAACGGAAGCAGCTAATCAATATGTCAACTTAAGGAAAATTGTTTTAGTACTGGTCCATAGTTACCAAATTTTCAAGTTTTTCTTGCCTTCTAAATGCCTTGCTTCCCCTGTCCTAGTGTATTCCCGCGTTCTCCATCCTTTACTCCATACTACTTTTTTTTTTTTTTTTTTTTAAAAAAAGAGTCACCTTTAAGAAATGGGGTCGATCTCATCCTTTTAATCTAACTAGTAAGTTGAGAGACTATTACGAAGCATCCTTGGCCACCTGATCTCTATTCTTAGGAAAAGCCGAACACCTACGTTGATAATGCACAGCTACCTAGCTGCCCAAGTTCACCAAACTCAGCACAGAACACATCATGATGATATGTTGAGAACTTTAGGAATTTGCATCCATAATCTCGACTCGAAGTTACCTTTCATGGAGGAATTTTGAGTTCAGAGGGAACTTACTTGTACCACCTATTAGGGTTTAGGGAGTGCTGTATTTTTAGAAGTCGTATTCACCGTTGTGCGAAGAATCCAAACGTTGTTAGGAAAGTTACCGGGCGGTAGGCGGCTCGTATAACAAGAAACGCATTCAATCTTGCCAAAGCCTAACGTCAATGAGGTGGCGGTGGAAGTCAGCTGATTCCCCATAGAGTCGACGATTTGAATCTTACAATGGTGCGGCATTCGATGCCTCGATCCGAGAGACGTCGGGATCAAAGTTTGGCGAGCGCGGTGCTTCGCGAAGTCATACTAGCCTGGTATGGGCAGACAAAAACGCTCGGGTTCCATCTTACACACGTGTGATCACATGACAGCAAGAAACAAACGTCAGAGCAAGCGTCATGGTCTACTCTTCTCGCAAAAGCCGAACAATTCTTAGCCGCTCCCCTAGGAAACTAACCGATATGACCTACTGAATCTCGTCGCATGCAGCCAGCGCACCCGCGAACCTCTCTGCATGATGAATCCCCTCCAGCTGCCTACGGAAGTCTTCTTTTCCCGTACCCTTGCCATCGAACCCAAAAGCAAGTCCAAACTCCTTGACATCGTTGTCGAAGGTGGTCTCCGGCTTGTCCCTGCATAATCCACACATGGTCTGAACCAGTGCATCGGTGAACCCGACACGTGGAAAAGCCGCGACTACCTCCTTGTACTCTTCAACGGAGATGGCGCCGCCAGGGAAATTCGGCCCAAAGAAATCGGCCATGATGCCAAAGTGAACAAGAGCAACTTCAGACTCCTTGTACGGCGCGATTGACGCTACCCCATGCAACGCGATGGCGTCCCAGACCATTTGCAATCGTCGGCCGCCCTCGTCCCAGCCCCCTTCTGTCTTAGAGTGGGCGATTATGAAGTCGCGAGCGATATTAGCCCCGTCAACCTCAAATCGCTTATCCTTGGAGAGGAGGGACTTGGTTGTGGCCCAGCCCATGTCATGCAGGATACCACTGAGGACAATCATCTCGGTGTCGAGCTCGTCTGCTACCTCAGCGAACTGTGGCAGCTTCTTGCGTAGGAGTAGTGCGAATGCGGTACTGCGCAGGCAGTGATTCACCGTGATCGAGGTGGTGTGCTGCTTGGCATAGTCAAGCGCAGCAGAGATGATACGTGAGTCGGGAAAACATATCCCTGAAATAGGGAAGGACGGAAAGGAGGCTGGATTTAACGACGCCATCGTAGCGTCTAATCAATAGTTTGAGGGGGCTTTTTTTTTTTTTTTTTAAATGACCGAAGATTTTTGTGACATGTGCACACAATCATGCGATTTTGCAATGATTCATTCCGAGGAACGCATTCATTATATTAGTATCTATCGCTTACACGACGCAGCCCTCCCTTTCCTGCCCGCACAGGCGGCCCCGTCATAGTTATGTCATGACAGATAGCGGCCGAGACGTTTTCTACACCGGCTTGGTAATTGTTGCTGATTAAGTGCGGCACCGTTGCATTAGCAACAAAGTTTGGCGTCGAGCAAGGCCGGAGTTTAGACTCCATCGGCATGTATTGAAATCTCTGCCGACTGCAACTCGACCAGCCCGCCGACCTGCATTCGACAGCCAACCCTAACCTTTCAGGCGCTAACATGGATATACTCCTGATCCTGTGGAGTGATGAGGAATCAATCTGCTAAGAAAGTCTAGAATGAAGCCCACTAGCTGGTCTCGGTGGATGACTAGCGTGGGGTCACACTGGAGTTGGAGTCATCCTCCGAGCATTACCGGAACTTAGTATAATACGTCCGGAATATGGGGTAGACAGGCGGTTGGCAGGCGGCTTGCCCCACAATGTCAACGGGTAAAGCGAATTACCGTGGTTTTTCCCAGGGTTACATGCCGCCCCTGGAGAATTCGATTACATACTGTAGTCACCACAGCTTCCATATGCCCTGCTTGGAAGGATTCTATTTGATCTAATCACTAAATTTCCTAGGCCCCCTTAACCTCATCGCGACGGTTAGCAGCCATGGGTATGGCTTTACGCTTACATCTGTATGGGGAAGGGCTGATGTGAGAGAACTTGTTGAGGTTGTGAGCTGAAGCGGCCCACCGCGAGAGCCGTGGAACAGTCGGGTGGCGTGTAATCCGTCCTTTTTTTCCCTTTCTTTAGTCTACTAGGGGGGTCTCGTCATTTGTCTCGTCATTTCACTATAGCTCAACCCCCCTGTGAGGGACGGGGGTACGTTAACTGGCCAAAAAGTCAGGCGACTCACCAATTTTAGGAACATTAGCCTACACCAAAAGCTCAGTGTTAGCAGTGATTTTTTTTGGAAAGCATTTTTTGGAGTAAGTCACTGATTTCTTTTTAAGGGTAGGTACATGATTTCGCTAGAGACTACACCTATTTTTTAGGTATTTGGTGAGTCACCGACTTTTTGGCTAGTTAACGTACCCCCGTTCCTCACGGGGGGTTGAGCTGTAGTGAAATGACGAGACGGACCCTAGTATTGAGACAAATATGGGAGAAGGGTCGAACAGGAAACTCGAAAAAAGGGACCCAAATTATCGCCGTAACTACAGTCCATTTCCTATTCCCCTCATCTTTGACATTTTGTTTCTTACGGGTCGTCGGCTCTGCGGCAAATATCGGCGGCCCTGGTTCGCCGATAGTGCGGATATTAACCAGTGATGAAAGAAACCACTTAACTTCCGATCCCCCCCGGAGTTAAACATAACGAAGCTAAGAACTGCGATACGGGACTTTTGTATGAGACGTGTTCAGTAATCCATTCAAGCCAACCATGGTCGTGCCGTAGAATGGCAACAAGAGCCGCCAGCTACCGTAGAAGGGCCAATATATATAGTAATTCAGGTTCTTAGTGACAAATATATAAAAGGCATTGTCTCTTCAACTGGTGAGAGGGCTCTGCACTCATGAACATAAACCGTTTCAAAGCAGTGACCACAGGAGATTCCATTGACACGCCTCTGCTTCGACAGCGAGACATAAGCTCTTCCTGCACTATTGAATCATAACTTTAGCAACATGGATCGCAAGCCCGCCAACTACCAGCCAGCGTATCGTCCGACAGTCGACGAGCTGCTCCTGCGCAACAAGTAGGACTCTTTACACCTTAGACTTTTAACCCAGATGCCTGTCTCACGCCGTGGATAGGAACTATGCGGCCACCGTACACAAGCCTTGGCCTGACATGCCGGAGTTACTGGAATGGACTTCGCCATCTACCGTCGTCAGTGCGTATTCCTCCGCATTAGCTCTAAATTTCTTTCCCCTTAAACTAAATCTCTGCAGTTGCCTGTGCCGACCCTCGCTGCGATCCTCAGCAATTCATGCAAGGGAGGAGGGGCGGTAAGTTTCGCGCTTATTCTTCCTTCAGGCATATTCCTTAACACATGATACTGAGGTGAGGATCTACAGAAATTGCCGCGATTCGAAACCTAGGCGGCCAAGCCGAGATCAGCATCCACGATGTTGCTACCCTGGACAGTGAGTTCCAGTTCAAGGAGCTGGTGATCGTTCACCACACTGATTGTGGTGTCACGCACATGACAAAGGATGGGGTCTATGCGTATCTGAAGGATAATCTCCCTGATGCTACTGCTGCAGCATTGGAAGCATTTCCGATCCGTATCTTTTCAAAGTTCGTCCCTGCCCCTCCGCTCCTTCCTACCCGCCCCACCCTTCCCTCAATATCTTTCACTATGACATAATAATAACCATTTTGCGACTTTAGCATGGAAGAGGGCGTGAGACATGACTTGGAGGTTGTGCGAAAGTCGCCTTATCTCCGCAAGGAGCTGAAAGATTCAGTCCGAGGTTTCGTGTTTGACATCAAGACTGGACTTTTGAGCCCAGTTTTGTGAGCTCTGCAAGAAGGAATCTGGGAGGTAGATCGCAGATGCGCCTGAAGTTGGTAAATAAGTCCAGAAGTAGGCGATGTTGAGACCTTCGTGTTAAAGCCCGGCGGTGGCCTGCGTCAGGACCTGGGACGTGGCCGTACTTCTCAAAGCCTTCGGAGCGGCAGATAGTTTTTCCAAGTGGTCACCCCGTGATCACGACCGATTACCGTAGTATATTACCAGAACGACTAGCTATCGCTAAAATACTAGCTCCTCTGCTATCAATACAACTTGATTACCTCAATCTACTCTAGCTATGATATATTGGCTATCAATACAATGACCTGATTCAGAATTTACACTCAATTGAACACTAATCCCTTGACAAGTCATATCACATGCGCAGAAAGAGATATTCCCTGTAGGATGAATGGGATGGGTTGCCACGCTCAGGAGCCCAGTAAATTTGACGACATTACCGCCCTCTGCAGCGAGTGCACGTACTAAATCCCCCAGAATCTCGGAAGTATTAAACGGCGTGCCGCAATCACCGTTGACATTATCGACGACTAACCGAACGAGTGAGTCGATTAAGACGAGACCATTGGCATGTACCAAATACAGCACGTAATTCTCTTCTCAATTGTTTTCATAAAAAATAGAAAAGCCCTAGCTAAGCTTCATCCGCAAGCTCATCAATCGAACTCATCACTCCGTATAGATTCTTAGCACGCTGGGCATCCTCTACCACCTTGTTGAACTCTTCAACTCCAGTGCCTCTCCCATCGTAGCCCCACTCCATTCCGTAGTGCACAACGGTGCTGTCGAACGTGTAGCGTCCCCTATCCCTACATAAGCCACAAAAGATCTCCTTAAACTCTTCCGCAAATTGCATGCGCGGAAATGCATTGCAAATCTCCTTAAACTCTTCATTCGTCATGACCCCTTTCAAATTCGGCAGGTCATCTGGCAGCCCAAGGAGGTGCAGGCTCGGCCCAAGGAGGTCGCCATGAATGCCGTAGTGAACAAGCGCGACTTCGGGCTCCTTCCAGGGCGCAAAAGCGTCCATCGTATGCAGCGCAATGGCATCCCAGGCTAACTGCATGCGGCGACCGTTTTTGCTCCAGTCGCCATCTTTCTCCAGCGTTGTGTCGATAAACTCGCGAGCGAGGTTGGCACCGTCGACCTCGAAACGCCTTGTATTTGTCACAAGCTCCTTCGTTTTAGTCCAAGCGAGATCGTGGAGGAGACAGCTCACGACGACAAGCTCGACGTCAAGTGCATCACCCAGCTTGGAAAATTCGGGCATCTTCTTCTGGAGGAGGAGGCAAAAGGCTGCACTTCGCAGAACGTGATTCAAGACTCCCGGGGTCGAATACTTCTTCGCATGTTTGTAAGAAGACAACACAAGGGGAGTTGTGGGGAACTGTATTCCGGTCAAGGGGAAGGAGGGGAAGGGGTTGGCAGTTGACGATACCATGGTTGTTAGTGTCGATTGCAAAGAGACGAGAATATCTGAGTCGGTGACTGATGATATGATGAACGTGTGCAACTATTCACGATGATGGAATGGCAAGGCGCCTTATATAGGAAAATATTAGGTGGTCAGATCTGACTAATCGATAAAGGGGCATGCAGATGAGCAGTAATTGTTCCGTCCTTAATTTGCGAGACGCATCGGAGCTTAGGTACCCAGCATTGATTAGTGACAGGATGCGTGCGCGGCATTTGAACGTAGGTCAGTTTCCGAACTAGAGCGGTTTCAGAGTGGTTTATTCATATCAATAACCAACGGCTATTTTTTTTCACTCTGTGCCAGCAGAAACTCACCCTCGAGGGAGCGGACAGCCGTAAATAAGTAACCAGCTGCTCCGTACCAGCTATTTGGATGCAGTTGCCTTTCAAATCCTAAGTGTGCGCCAACATTACGTGGCTGGCTTTAAACCACTGACGATGTTTAAAGAACGATACTGCCCTTCCACATGTTTCTAAGTGCGGATAGAGCGGCAAAACGGATAGTAAAAGGAATTTGAAGGGCAGATATCATCGAGGAGTGGGGCGGGATGACACCGTCAATCATTAGTTAGTCAGCTGAATTATGGTCATACGGTTTTTAAATTCCGGCCATATACGGAATATATTCATAATTAACCCCATCAGCTCTGTGAATTGACAGAAAGACTATTGATTACAAACCAAACCGTCAGCAATAATCATCATTCTGCATACCCACCCCCGCCTTCTTCTTCAATACAAACAAGAATATGACCAACGAAACTGGTAACTCAATATAGGACTAGTTAATTGAAATAAATAGTTGAGGATTTATCTCGTTACAGATTGGCCGAGGAGGTTGGTGACTCGAAGCTATGGGAGGGCTCGTTCTACAATCTCGTACATCAGCTTTTCCTTTTCCTTATAACCTTCGACGTACTTTCTACCCCAGCCCATGACAAACGTATCTAGAAGAATTTGAGCATCTCTACATGGCATGGCAGAGCCATTGAAAAGAGGTTCTTACCGTACGTAGTTGCAGGCTTGGTCCTGCAAAGACCGCACATGACCTTGCGGACCCCACCGGCCAGATCATGACGAGGGAACACATTGTTCAGGGCATGGAACTCCTCCCAAGTCACTGTACGTGTGCGGTCACTGTCGGGTCCTTGAAAGTCCACGCTAGTCCCGAAGCTGCATAGCCTCACAACAGGTTCTTTGTACGCCGCAATGGCAGGCGTTGAATGCAGCGCAATAGCATCCCATACCAGTTGCAGCCTATGGTGGTCCCAGTTCGCTGTCTTTCCGGACTTCTGCTGCTCCTCAATAAAATTTCGCGCGGCTATGGCTCCATCAACTTCGAAGCGCTTATCCACGGAAACTAGTTCGCCGGTTTTGTCCCAGCCAAGGTCATGAAGGATTGCGCTGACTGCGTGAGCCTCAAGATCGATAGCCGGAAATTCTCCCTTGTCTCGAAAATTCTGATAGATGATGACACCAAAGATCCACGAGCGCATGACATGATTGTATGCGAGATCGTCTAAGTGTTGGCGAGCAAAGTCTTGTGCAGCTCGAACGAGGGGCGTGTCGACGACCTCGACTCCAGCTATGACCTTTGTAGGCAGGGCGGAAGACATGATAAATGTGATCTTGACGTGATGCAAATGGAAGTTGGAGTAACTGCTGAGGATAACCCCAGTATCGAAAGGTCGACTTGTTATTGCCGCAATAGCAGGTTGTAATATATACTCTAGCAGTTACATTACTCGGTAGCACCAAGTCGAGACCTGACATAGACTAAGGTCAGTGCTAATACAGATCCAGTCACAAAATATGTCTTCGAGACATAGCCAGGCTTGAAATTCCTTCTATTTGATCAATTGCCGTGATTAGTGAACATTTTCGGTCGTATAACATGTCTGTCGTGTCAAACCGCGGTGGCCAAATCTCTTCTCCACTATTCCAGATGCCGCGCCATTAGTCAAGCTCCGTGCCTGCTCGGGGGATAAATAGGCCAACTCCGTGCTTGCTCGGGAGATAAATAGACCAACTACGGGTCTGGGCGCACTAGCCATAGAGTCTAACGGGCCTTGGCAAATATGCTTGAATCGCCTGCTTCTTCGGCTGCGCTGGTCACGAGCTGTGAATCCTATCCAGCAGTTTTCCCGCACATCAATTTCCTTACGGAGTCGCCGGAGGCCAAACTTTTCTATTTAGGATTCGCACATTCTCAGCTAGGCTCTCTCTCGGCATTATATCTCAGTAAGTCAAACCGCTTTTCGCACCCGGCCACCATGTCTTGCCCTTCCCGACATGCATTCCCAAGACAAGCGTCTCGCTCCTAGACAGCAGAATAGCGACCAGAGCCAACCGTCATTTTTACCCACATCTCAGTCCAAAATGTCAAGTGTTGAGAGCCGTTCGCCAGTGTACTTGGCCATCCTCATCCAATCCGCAACGCCATTGACGCGGGTGGGCAGTATCTTATCTAGGAACTCGTAGTCCCTTTGGATCAAACCCTTGTTCCCCGCGCTGGCTTTGTACAGGTTCCACCAGGCAGTGAAGTTTTCGCCATAGGTCTGGAGTAGTGCTCCGTCGTCCTTCACACTTAGAAAGCCAACCTTGGTATCGGGTCCCTTAGGAAGCCTCGTCCAAGTAGCCACTTGCCATGCCTCTATAGGTAAGTCGACATACTGAGCAGGTTTTGCCGTGACTTCAGTAAGGGCGTTTGCAATATCGGGCCCACTGGCATGCACGGTGGCCACTCCAAGGTCTAGCCCATTGGATTGTTCAGGGTTAGAGAGTGCCCAATGTACGTAGCCAGCGAAGTCGTCGAGATAGATGAATGGGATTGCACCGTCGCCCAGCGGAAGCTTAAACACATATGTCCCACTAGCATTAATTGTTGGAGCCATAAGTTGCCACAAATTCTCGATGTATGGACCGGACCGAATAATAGTCCATGCCATGGGCGACTTGGGCTGGGATTGCATGAATTCTGTAGACGCTTAGAATTATACTAATCAAGTTTCTCGGGGAACTCACGCTGAACTCTCGCCTTGCCTTCGTAGTGACCAACGTAGAGGCTAGGGTCAAAACCGGAATCGCGACTGGAGTAGTCCAGCCCGCTATAGATCAAGTGTCTGACGTTTGCCTTCCTGGAAAGCTCAAACAGACGGATGCCCCAGTAGGTTTCTGCCTGCTCCCCTAACTCGAAGCCATCCGTATTCACGAAAACGAAATGGGATCTGGATGCCGCAGCCAGGAAGGCATCGAGGTCATAACCTTGCCGGGCAGGGTTGACGACAATCTCAACATTGGGAAGGGCTGCTAATCTGAGGGAAGTAGTCGAGGTCTTACTCCTAGTAAAGACGAGGAGATGATACTGCTTGGCGGACAGCAGGTTGATGACTGCCTCTGACTGACGACCAGAGCCAACAATAAGTCCGGTCTTCGACATGGCTGTATACAAGACACAGGGTTCGGTAGAGAAGGTGAGTAATGTTTAGGCGAAAATATCGGACGTGGAATTTGGCATGGCTAAGATACTTATGTCGTCACGCGGACTGTTCACTTTTAACCAAAACATCGTATGTGCTTTGGTTGTCAATTGGTAATGGGGGGGGGGGGGGGGGGTTCGAACATTAGGAAATCTGCCTTATTAAGCCCATTTGTCAGCACCATACATACTCGTTACTGCCCCGCTCGGCTCGTTGACAAAACAAAACAAGTTTGTCAGAAAAGTAACAACGGCACCTACCTAGCGAAATAAGAGAGCTCCTTGTCTATAATGCGCACTTGTCGTGCCATTCCTAGACCATCTGTCAAAATTGGCTAGATTTGTCAGGGCCCTGAGGCGGACAGCAAGAGGCCTGATGTGAAGGCTCCCGAGGCAGGATGGCCTGCCAATGGTACTTCTTGGCCCCACCCGACTTGAGTGTGTTCTCGGAACGAACGGCAGCAGTGATATGATGCGGCGTCATGCGGCCGTCATCGCGATTCCCCGTCGTGATCTCCAGTAAGCAAAGTTCAATAACCCTAACCTCAGGACGGGATTAGCATGCTTACTGCCCCCACGATGCCAACGGGTAAAGCCCTTTATCAAGGTGGTCTTTTGAGCATGGGATGACAAGACCCGCTCAACTAGCGGGTCTCGGGTCAACTTGAGGGGCCACGATGCAACGGCCAATCAATCACTCAAGGAACGTGCCGATGCCATTCGGGCTCTCTCTATAGAAACTGATCTAATCATAGCATCCGGACCGATTCCCTGATGCTTATGGTTTGTCAGATGACCTGAAGCACCGTTTACCCCAAGACGGCTGATGTTTGCCTTCATGGTTTAAGACGACAGCAGCTAATGTTATTTAGCCTTCACGAATACGAGTCACCAACTCATTAGCCTAACATGATAACACACCATCAGTCTTCAATGTTGCATTTAGTCCTCCCTGAGGTACTGCACTTGCCGCCACTTTACGAAGAATTATATGTAACACCATATTATGTTGCACATACTTTACTTAGCTGCCAGTTTCGGCTCCTCCTGGGCTATTATTAAATGAGTCGATCTCAATTGATGCTTTGGTCGTGTTTTGACTTGTGGTTTATGACGTATCTACTACTTAAGCTCATGCGACTGTCTGTTTGTTGCTACAGCTTTTGAAGCCTTTTCGGGTTCCAGTTTTTGATTTGAGTTTTCTAGATCGATTTAATTGCTAATTAAAGTTCGTGCCGCTGCAGAAGCTAATGAATGAACACAAACTATCGTTACCTTAGTAGCAATAATACCTTGCATAGCAAGCCGCGGCGCGATGACAACACTCTAGCGATCGCTTATTCATTTTTCGCCATGCTGACGCCTCAGTCACACATATAAAATCCTACCACAGGCGACGCCAGTTTCAAACTTAGACATTGGTATGTATTCGCCAACACCAATACCAACTACTACGCATGAGATTATATCAGCCTAAGTCGATCTTCACGATGTCTGACTTCGCCAAGAACGGGGTTTTCCCATCTATCAATGTTTCGTCTCTCAACGATGTAACATCTGAGGAACGATCTAGCGCCATCGACTTCGTCAATCGCAACAACTTTGTCTTCGAAGAGTTCAACGTGGAGAAAGTGCTATCTACGTTTCTCCCAGACGGCGCCGTGCATCATATTGGTGGCGCAGTCCGCGGCAGGGCTGAAATGAAGAGTTTTCTTGAGGAATACGCAAAAGTCTACATTCGTGGTATCAGTCGGAATGCAATGAACCATGTTGTAGACCGCGATGACGATGGTGTTATGGTCAGGTATCACCAGCACTTAGTTAGGTATGCCTGGCCCAGAGATACTGCAAGTGTTGCTGCTGGCGGGGATTTGTTGAATGATGACGGGCTACCGTCGACCTGGTTTTTCGCAACCGTTATCGACCGCCTGCGGATGACGACTGAGGGCTGGAAAATATTTGAGCGACACCTTGGTCCTGCGTTCAGAGATAAGAGACTTGAAAATTCCAACGCCCCTCAGGCGATTTAGCTTTAGCCTGAGTAGATGCTTGGTTGAGGGGATGGAGTGGCCTCTACAATACGTATCCTGTCCGTCCTTAAGTTGTATCTGACTTCCTCTAGCACTAAATCCAGAATACTATAGACTATGAATTTATACTTTTATTACACACGCTGTTGAAACCGCTGTTCGGACTTTTGTTTCTGCGCTGCCGCGTTTCTGTATAGTCACGTGTTTACATTGCTTGAGTTGTCTTAAGACGAAGGACTCGATTGATTGGTCGACCTAGTTACAGATAGACTCTTGTCCCTCCTCCCCTAACCACCAGGAACCAACCTTCCTCCGCCAAATCCTTCAACCCATCGCAGTCGATGTCAGAGGCGACCGCAGCAGGATTCCCTTAGTTTCTAATGCGTCACTCCTTCGGCTGCATATTGATCAGCACAAGGTCAGCCCATAACTACATAACCCATGCATTATAGCTCTTTAGGTTATTAAGGAAGGCATTATTAATAGTTATTATTTCCTTCTTTACCTCCCTTTAAGCTAATTCTTCTAATAAGACTTGCTCTATCTTAATCCATTGGATTATATCCTTATCTAGCGGGGCTTATAAGAACAGGTTCTCCTAGAGGATGCAGCAGCTAAAGATCGCTAACTAGATAAGCCTCTTATAACTAGGTTAGCTGAACTCAGCCTCTATTATAAGTCCTAGGCTAGATAAATGAGATGCTCTTTATAGCCTAGGAAGTAGGCTTTGATCTTCTTCGATTCTTTTAGCTAGTATATATATAAGATGATTCTTATATACTAGTATTAGCAAGGGTCTGCCGGGCTGTCGCGCGATGCGCTGCACGCGCATTATGTCGTTTGTTTGGTTGGGGGGGGGTCATTGCGAGTCGGTTGTATTACGAGCAGGTAGTTGAATTGCGACGTGACGGGAATTGCAAAGCGGTAATTGAATTGCGACTTAGAATTGCGATGAGCTTAGAATGCGACGAATGCAGAGCCCTTACGGGGCTTTTATCGCATGACGATTTTGCCTTCCGACATCTAGCTTTTCTATCTAGCTTTCTAGCTGCTTGACGCATCTCAAAGGGTTGATTAGGACAGTAAGGCTTGCACCCTAATGCAGTAGAAACTCTAGTCATTCTGAGTTGCTGTTGCCTTGGGCTTGGGTTTTGGGCCCTTACACTGTTATTCACTATTAGGTTTTTTTTTTTTTTTTTTTTAACTGTTTAACCTCTGGCCCCTCTCTGAGTGTGCGCTGCCAAGGACTATAACCTTAATAAAGCTTCTTAAAAGAACTTCCAATTTTAACCCACCCTAAAGGAAAAGAAGCACGTGACATCAGGAGCAATTTCAGTACGAATATAGTAGTAGCAGCAACAGAGGTTTATGCGAACAGCAACAAGATTTAGCAAAACCAACAACAGAACATTTCGTTACCCCGGCTAGGCTACACGACTACAGGACATCAAAGTTACCGCCAGGGTTCAAAGCCACTCCACGAAAACCCACATATGGACTCACATGTGGATCCATATTAAATACACTCCATTCTATTAGACCTAGTTGTGGATTTACTACCACTCTACGGGAGCCAGGCTATATATAGAATGCAGTAGAATGCAGTGGATATTTCCTTAATCTTAGCGGAGGTTTATAAATACTATAGAACCCTTAGTTAATAGGTTAAGTTTAAAGTATTTACTAACTAATATACTAGATTTAAGATAATATATACCTGTTCCCTACTGGTATCAAACTACCTAGAATGTCTATTCAGCTATTCCTATAATGCTGCTCATGACCGCAGCTGCCTAGCTGGCGGAATAAAGAGCTATACGATCCTGTGCATTTCTTCATAGAGGACGCGTTCTTTAGATAATTCTTATTAATTAGCTAATGCTATTAGACCTTTGACTATAAGGATTTTAATTATCTAATAATGCTAATACGTCTGACTACTAGTACTTTAGCTTATTTCTGACTAGCGATAAAGCTGCGAATATTGTATCACAATGGCCGACTCTTAGCCCGATTCCCGACCTACTCTCAAGCCCCCTGCGCAAAGGAAATCAACAGTAGCGATCCCTGAACGAACAGAAGAAGACGAATAACGACTATTTCGCTTATTCAGAGGCTGGACTTTGTCCGAAAGAGATAGCTATATGCGCTAATAGGTCTACTGATTTAAGTATGATATTTAGAATATAGTAATAAAGGAACGCCGCTGGGTCTATTATATATATATCAAACAGAAGGATCCGAGGCTGAAGAATTATAACTATAAGGGCCTATAGAACGCTAAGAGCCACTTATTCAAGGATTATAATAGCATAGTAGATCCTTTAAGTAAAAGGCAGCCCCTGAAATCTACTGTTATAACACCTGCCCGCTTAATTACTACATTATTTTAATTAAATTTAGAAGTTCCTTACAATCAAGAAATAATAAATCTATTAATTAAGCAGTTTAATAAAGCCGCGTTTTAACAGATAATCGTTAACTAGATCATTACTACGAATCGATCGTTCACTACTACAAAAGATCCTAACCTATGAGCGATCTTCGAATATCTTAACCCATCTATTTCTATTATAGAAGCTTATATATCCGATGTAATAATATAAGCGATTGCTAAAAGAGAATTCAATATGAATAAATTAGCTATATGAGAGACACTTTAGAAGAGCCTAGGCTAGATCTATATCCAGTTTAATAGATGGCGATCTAAGAATAGGCATGCTCTTTATAGTATTACTTATATATTTAGGGATCTGGATAATAGGCCTTGGAAGTGCGTTCTCAGCCTTCTGGAGCTACTAGGCCAGCATACAGGTAAGAATATCGCTAAGTAGATACTCGACATCGTCCAGGAGTTCAAGATTGGGAATAAGCTAGACTACTTTACGCTAGATAACGCCTTGAATAATAAAACAATGATGGAAGAGCTGGGCCATGAGCTAGGATTTGATTGGAAGAAGCGCTAGGTTTACTGCATTAGCTATATTATTAATATAGTAGTGAAATATATGCTATTTAGCCAAGATCTAAACGCATTTAAGTAATAGATCTACGATAGCCAATTAATAGTAGCGAGGGAACATAAGCAGTAGCATAAAAGGGGTCCAGTAAGTAAATAGCATAACTTCGCTATAGTAAGCTAATATTTTTCTTATTTTTACTATAATGTTTTCTGACTTTTCTATTTCTGACTTATTTTAACTGCATTTATAGGAGATTAATAGATCCGATATCTAGACCGATATCCTTAAAAAGGTCCAGCAGGTCGAATCCTAACTATCCGACGATCTAGCGATCTAAAGCCATGATCCTGTTAGCATTATATTAGATAACGCTACCCGTTGGCTCTCCTAGCTAGCCATGATCGACCGGGCTCTTGTTTTGCAGCCATTTTATGACCCTTTTATCCAGCGAGCGTTAAGTGAGTGGAACAAAGCGAATCTTATGAAAAGTGGCTCCGTTAGGAAGGGGGCCAGGATGCCGTTCTTTTTAAAGGAAGAGAACCGGATTTTAAGCAGCGACTAGCGTGTGCTCTAGGCGCTCTGCGATATCCTACTAGACTTTTAGCTAATAATCAAAGCCTTGGAAGGCAATGGATAGGAGAAATACTAAAAGCAAGGTCAAGAAGATAAGATTGAGCTTCTATTATCCGGTAAGTCCTGGCTGGATAGAGTCAGTCTGTAATTAGTATAGCTAACCGAGCCACGACTTGAAGGTACAAGCTGGGATCTTCTTTACGTATACGAATATCTTTTCGAGTCCCTCGAATCCGCTAAAAAGATAGCCATTGGCCTCCCTGACTCCAGGCATCTCATAGTTAATATTAACCTAGGCTGGATAAAGCTCGATAAGTACTATTAATACCTTAATGATAGTCCTATGATCTATAGTGCGGTGGCTCTCCATCCTGCTTACTACTAGGCATTATTTGATGATCTGTAGGGTAATGATGCTAAGCGGTAGACGTGGATTATTAAAGCTAAAGTGATTATTTAGAATCTATAAGAATGCGAATATAAGGACTTATTTTCTAAAGATTAAGACCCCGATTTACCTATAAGTAAATGTCTTAAATCCTTAAGGAATAAGTTTATAGCCTAGTATAATAGCAAACGAGGGCTAACTCTTTAGAATCAGGCTATTAATGAGTCTGCTGGGGCATCTCTTTTGTCATTATATAGAGGGTTGGATCTCGATGAGTACGATTAGTAGTAACGCAATATTGACGATTCTGACGCCCTCGTTACTGACCTATACGAATACTGGCACACTAAGCGGCTTAAGTACTCCAAATTAAGTAGGATGGCCTTAGATTTACTAACTATAGCCCTTATATTAGTAGAGTGTGAGAGGTTATTTTTAGTAGCCGGGCAGATGGTTATAAGGCTTAGGAATCGGCTAAATGCTTTAACTATCAGCATATGCCAGACTTTACACAATTAGCTACGTACAGGATTAATCGGACAGTTAGATCAGATACTGACAGAACCTTCGAAGGAATGATGGCGATATGCTAAGGGTCGAGTTATACAAGGGAGTAAGTCCCTTGCTCGTTATGTAGAAATCCTTTCTACATTGTGGACTTACATCCATAATGGATCTATATCCATCCATTCCACCGCTATGATCTTAGTTATCATCCACATCAATTCCATATCCTCGAATGTGTAGTGGAGTGTAGTGGCTTTGAACCCTGGTTACCGCCAAACTAGGAAACTTTCGCCTTGTGTATAAGCAGTCCCACACCCGTCATTACCCAATTAGCGGGTCAGCAGTACCTTATGCGACTCGAACCGCCCGGAGCGGCCTTGGGTCAGTGGGAATGCGTCGTAGCTCCTGAGCAGAGACATTATACATGCGGAAAGGCCCTGTTGACCGCCGCCCTTGTGCTTGCATATACCTCAAGTTGGCCGTTCCAGCCGGAAGCACACCCCGAGCTTGCGTACTTCCGAGACTTCTTATTCCTCGCTCAGCTCGCTGCCTTGCAGTAACACCAGTTCCTACGGTTGCCAGCGGGAATACGAACCCTGGCTTTATCAGCATATAGTTTGCGAGGGTTGCCCATGGATAAGAACTCACTCCGAGACCCTTGGACGAATTCAACCAACGATTTTATAACCGTAGGGTCAATCCTCCGGGCAACATTGTACTGGTCAAGAACATAGGGAATCCCGACCTATCCTAGTTAACACTTCTGGAAGGTTTGATGAAAGTCCCGGACTGAAACTTGCCTGTCTATCGTCATCCTGGGGGTTGCGATAAAATTCGAGTGAGCCCCCGAAGAGTGCATTCTCAAACCATCGACCCGACTCGCCTGTCGATTGGTCCTCCTCTCCATGTGGTACTGTGTAGCCGAGATCAAGGTGGCTAACAGTTGGAGGTGTATAGCTGTAATCGGTATCCCTGCCTCCGCTAAGGTAGGCAACAAACGCATGGCAGAGTTCGTGGGCTGCAGTAGCAGCAAACATAAACTGAAAGTTCTTGTGACGGTCCAAAGGTCGGGAGGTGGGCTCGGGCTGTCCCTGACCAGCTGTCCTAACATTTGACCTTTTGGCAGCTTCCACCATGTTGGCAACTCGCTGAGTCAAGAATAAGCGAATATCCAAAATCAGTTTTGGGAAAGTGCCTAACTTCTTTATTGAATGTGACGATTACCGCCAGCTTAGGTTTGAACCTTGTCAAGACTCCATCCCATACCCCAGTGATACGCTCTGTGGCCCCCAGGCAGTCGGGGTTGCCTAGATCGCCAATTTGGATAGTTGGAAAATCCGCCCGTAGAGCGGAGAGAAAGTGCTCGACATAGTCACGCATGAGATGAATGTTCCCGCCGAATTGATACCGTCTTGTACGGTGCCACTCTTGGACTATGAGACAGCCAAGACGTTCAAGTGTCCTTCTCCCTTCCGCGGCCTCGAGGATTTCTATGCCGATATTCACGGCAGATGCTAGCTAGACAGAATCATTAGTTATACTTGGAAAATGTGAAAAGTTTCATGATTCTGCTTACCAATGTGAATTCCCAAGAGTTTTCCTCGATCGAAATCCACTCCGAAGGGTTTTGTGGAGTTCTATTCCGATTGCGTACGAGCATCAATAATCTATTGATGCCGTTGGCCGATGTGTATAGGGGCTCTCCGCGAGGCATGATGATTGTATGGAGGATGAAGGTAGGGAATTGTGATAAAAGTCTCAAAAGGCCAATAAGGGAAGCGAAGAGGTAAATGAGAACTCGTTCAGGTGTAGCGAGGCTCTGTTAATGGCACTGAAGATAAAAGTGATTGGCTTGCGTGTGAGTTGTCAAGTTTCCATACGCTGAGGGAGGATCGGGGTGCTCTTAAGTACACAGAAGGGGCATGTTTTATTTGGGTACTAGCATTCTTCTTGGTCGACTGGAAGCCTGAGACAGCCTTTCCTAATTATCAGGCGCCTTTGGCCTCACAAAGCCCATCTAACATGGGCCTCTGCGGTTGCGAGCATATGTTGATTCGTCCAACTAGACTGTTGGGACGGTTAAGCCTTTTTCCGAGACCTTGTGGGATGATTTACTCGATCCTCTACAGAGATGAAGCCTCGGGATTAGTTGCCTGCTTCTAAAAGTAGCGATGCTAAGCGGAGGATCCAATAGACTTTAGCGATCACAGATGGATGTACGAGAATGAGCCAGTGACCATGTTCGAGGTGTCTACGTGGCCAAGTTTGATGGAACCTGGTCGCCGGAATTGGTCTAACTAGCCGCCGGCTAGGTTTCAGTTGATGCGTGATCATGGTGTAACGGACGGACTCGGCGGTTAGAGGTTTCGTCAGCCCAGCACGCCTTTGCCCCTACTTGCAAACGCCCGCTGTCGCTATCCATGCATTCATTTTCATTGGTGAGATGATCTACTTAGGAGCTCCATTTTAGAACAAAAAGTACAATAGAGCCCAGCTCAGAGCAGGGTTTAGCGAAGGGTCAGATGTCGACTTATAGCGTTCCCATCGCTGATTGGACAACGTACTTCGGAGAGCTGTATTTGATACCCCGCCCATGGTGGTTATTAGTAATCCAGGCGGGAATTCTGACCTGTTGAAGGCAACCAACATCGTCTGAGAGATCTCCGATTCATCATCACCAAAGCATCCCTCAAACATGCGCGCACGCATCGACAACCCCGAGCCCGTCGCCTACATCACTCCTCCCGCTCCAGACCCTTCAGATATCGAGGTCCCTGATCAAGATGTTCTCGACGGCGAACACAAGGACACGTTCCGTCAGGCCCTCAAACGCCTATTGTCAACCCATGTGGCTGAACTCACATACGCCCAGATCCTCGACGGGCTACCAACAGAGAAATCTCTCCAAGACTCGTATGTCTGGATGCCCCGTCATCCCGTCTACGAACTAGGACACACGGAGCTATGTGAGGGATTCCTTGATAAGGTGCGTGATTTTAGGGCCAAATTTGACCCTTCGGACTTAAGATTCAAACAATCTGTAAGTTAATCTCAACATGTTTCCCATTCCAACACGCTAGATCTATTTAGTGGCTTGATTTAATTCCAATGCTTAAAAACTGAGCCTGTATCTATAGTTACTCCGCGCCTTCCAGAATACAGTGCCTGGTTCAGAAGAGTATAATTTACGCCTTATTGAGCTTGTTGTCGTTGCTTGCCATCAGATCGCTACCTATTTATTTGAACAAGATGACGGCGTTCACAAACATCAACTTCATCAAGACTGGGTTGCTACTGAGAGCCAAGTGACAGAAGAAGAGGCGCGACATCGAGGCTTTGCGCTCCCACCGACAGCCTTTTTCCATAGGTTCTATCAAGCCTATGAGCAATACCCTAGGGGTCGTGCGGATGTTGCAGGTTACTGGGCCGAGGGGAAGATCTTTGGCGGTGTGATTGTCTTTGATCGCGGTGAGACTGAACAAGAGGCAAGTGGAGCAGAAACACCTTGCATATATCTCTTAACTCTTTAAAATAAGCAGACTAATAATAAATGCAGTGCAATTCCATGTGGATACATGGAAGCGATTTCAGGGGACCAAAAACCCTCTATCCGCCAACGCCACAGCAATTTGATGGCCTGGTTCACTTTCTCTTAGCTGACCCAGACTATCAAGTCCAGTGTCCTCTCCCTATTCATGGAACCCCAATGAACCGGCCGCGATGGGATGCCTACGATGCCATTACTCGCTTTCATATATTTCGTGACAAATATGAGCGAAAGGTCCCGACGAAACGCCCAGACACAGGGTGTAGGGGACCAACTGGATCCGATTGGCCTGAGATAGTCGACCAACATACTATTATGCTAGCGATCGGGAACAGGAAATGGGGCGAGCCAGTCGATGAAGAGGCAGTTGCCGCTGCTGAAGCTGGGTTGAAAGACATTACTCCTTCGTCACCTCTCTGGAAGTCTCCTTTCTGACTCGACGAGCCGTCATTCGAGGAAATACTGTAATCAGCAAACCAACTCTGGATTCAAAACACTACAAGACCCACCTGGCGCAGTCACAGAGGGTTCAACAAGCGCCACAAGTTGAAATAATAAACCAGATAGTTAGGGAATCTTGTGCCGAAAAGATTTTATCATGAAATGTGGGGATAATATTGAGGAAGATCTTGCTCATGAAATGTCGTATGTTTAGCTGCAAACATAAGGATGTTGCTAGTAAGGCTTGTTAGCTTGCTTATTGTAAATACTCCCGCACGCTTGATCGTAGTGAATTGTGAAGATTGTTGTCTTTAATAACGAGAGTTGTAAGGCTGATCCAGAAATGCACGTTTATTCCTTGTTTATTCCGGCCTGAGAATAAGTTTTGCTAGCGTACTCTTACCCTAATGTTAAAGTGAGTCACGGGGGAAGCTACACTTATCAGTTATTTGTAAAGGTATTGCGATATTAGATTGTACTAAGAACCAAACAGCACTGCTTACCTTTCCATAGAAGACGTGGGCATTTTATAATTTTATTACTAATAGTAAATAGTATTCACTTTAAAAATAAGCGCTTTTAATAAACTGGCCTTATAGCTACTATAAGTAAGTATTAAATATTAAATTAGTTAATATTTTAATAAATGCTATTAAAACCACTATTTAGACTTTGATTTTTATATTATAACTATATTTATATTACTTATATTATTAAGGTTATAATATTTAATAATGCATACTTAGGAAGGGGTTAGAGATTAAATAGTTAAAATAATAATAATAAATAATAATATAAAGGCTTAAAACCTAAGCATAAGTAATAATAACTTAAAATAACTAGAGTTTCTATTAACATATATAATAAGCTTATATTACAGATAAGCATGTATTACAAAAATCCCTCATTCTCTTCTCTTTACATTTAATTAATTAATTCTTAACTATTAAAGATGTCCTAGTCAAATGATAAAGGAAAAATTCTTCTTGCCCTATAAGCCCTTTAAAATGATCTAAAACTAAGCATCTAAGGCACTGCATTAATATACTAGGTCTGTTATTAGAAGCTAGGTCGCTGCTAGCAAAGCATGCAGTTTTAACGCGATTGTATCCCTAAATTATATAAACTATCTGATCTAGAGGAATAGATCATAGTTCAGTTTATCCTCGACCTGGATTTACGAGGATTTCCCTTGCGATTACGTAGTATGGAAGAAATGGCTAACTGATTGCTCGCTAACCGTAACGCGCTATCCGTTAGTAAGCGCTAAGCTTCTAACTTTATTAAGTAATATAATAAGCTTAAAACGCGGTTTTTTTGTAGATATAACTACTAGAAGGCTAAATGCGAAGACCTAACTGAGATTCGAAAGTAGTTTAAGCTCGTAGAAAATATAATTATAAAATATGGTATTAACCTAGCTAATATTTATAACTTTAATAAGGTTGGCTTTCTAATGGGTATAATTATAAGTAGAATGGTTATTATAGGCTTAGAAAGGCGTATAAAGCTAAAATCAGTATAACTTAGAAATAAGGAATGGATTATTATTATTTAAGCAATTAATATAGAAGGCTAGGCGATCGCGCTATTTATTATAAGTGCTAGCTAATATTACTTTACTAATTAGTACTAGGAAAGTAACTTCCTAGATGACTAGGCTATTATAATATCTCTAAATAGCTAGACTAATAACGAACTAGGCCTTAAGTAGTTAAAGCACTTTAACTAATGCATAAATATGCGATCAGTTAGTTACTATTATCTTGTCACAGCCTAGGTTCCTACTAGGCGGTCAGGAATGGTAGAACGATAGGACCCGCACCTGGCTCAGACTAATAGCATAGCCCCGCCCCAGGACCGATGCCTTACTAGGACTGATAGTAATAGTCTAGGACTGATAGCAGTCTTTTAAGTAGGACAGCAGTCTACTTAGTATATAGTTATTTAAGAAGTGTATATTTAGTATAAGCAGCTCTTTAGCTATTAATATAACTTAGTTATATTAAGTACTTTTTACTCTATTATTATTAAATGTAATAAGCATTATTTAATCTTGACTTACTTAATTACTTTATTATATAAACCTCTAGATTAAGACTTAGTATATACTAGCCTTATAAAGATAGTATATTAACCTAATTATTATATATTAATAGCTCTTATTTACTATATTACTTATATTAAGCTTAAATAATATTAAATTATTATAATAGCTTTACTTACTATACTTAGTTTAATTCTATCCTCTTCTTATTAGTTAATAAGCAAACTACTTATTCTAGTCTTAATAGATATAAATAATAAAGAAGAAGTTATTATACTTATAAGTTATAAAGCAGAAGTATATAAATTAGAGCGATATAATAAATAACTTAATAATGAATTTAATAAACTTACTAAAGCCTCTTATAGGGATGCTATTAAGAAGTAAGGATAAATTAATAACTTAAATAACTAAGTTAAGGCACTTATAGATAAACTCAAGAGGCTTACTAAGGCCTCTAAGAAATAAACCAGCCTCTATAAGGACTATATTAAGAATCTGGCCTCTAACTTAGTAATAGGAAAAGACACTAGAGAAATCCTTAAACTAAGACAACCAAACCCCTATAACAGATCCATAGCTACACTCTAAGGATTTCTAATATAGCTTAGGGCTTACTAGCTATATTATCTAACCCAGTTCATTACTAGTAATACTAAAGTTGTCACGACCCGTGCAACGTAGACGCCTGACGTCACGTGGCCCCCACAAATTTCTCACCAATTACGAGCGATCACAGCGAACTGTGGAGCGATCACCGCGATCACTCCCGTGATCACCGTGATCACTTCTGTGATCACTGCGATCACCCCTGTAACTAAGGTGATCGAACCTCATACTACATAGTATATAAACCCGAGGAACTGGCTGTCACTAGGACACCAGCTCCTCAGCTATCAATACAACTTGGTTACCTCAATCTACTCTGACTGCTACGCATCATCGTACATTGACTATTACCTAACGTAACACTACGACTACCGCTCAGTAAGTGTGACCTAACCGTTCTGCTAACATAGACCCTGGTCTATCCCTTAGGAACCCTTTCCGAGCTACCCTATACCACGTACAGGTTAGCCTGGGAACACGACCGTTACACGTTGATAGCTCTTGTTCAGACGGTTACCTTATACGCTGAGCAATAACCGACAAGCTGTTATGGCACCCGCAACTCCCACTACCAGCTCTGGCTCCTCCAAGGGCAAGGGACCCGCTACTCAGCGTAGGGCCCAGGACCCAGACGGAGACCGAGACATGGACTCGTCCGGAGACGAGGATGAAGAGATCATCGCACTTCGTGCTGAGAACCAACGCCTCAGCAACGAAATGATCAACATGTCTAAGCTGAACCACGAAGCGCACGAGCACTACGAAGCGCAGTTCGCGGCTCTTCGAACTCAACAGGAGAACCCTGTTCGAGACCCGAACGTCGCAAACACCATCGCTGCTCTTGAAGCACGAATCGTGGAGTTGTCTACAGCTCAAACCGCTGCTAGGAACGAACAGCAGCGCCAGGCGGAACAATTCACCGGGTTTAACGCACCAGCCCAGCAGGCACGACCTCGTGACGCTGGAGAAACCCTCAAACCGCCAATGCCAACTAAGTTCGACGGTACCCCCAAGGACCTTCGCGAGCACCTCACGCAGCTCAAATCATACTTCATGTACTACCCTACCATGTTCGCGAACGAAGAACTGAAGGTCAGACATGCAATGAGCCTGCTCGAAGGAAAGGCCCTACGCGGACTCGAACCAATCTTGAGAGACTTCGTCGAGAACCCCTACGATAGTCGCCGTGTCGAAACCAAGGAGCTCTTTGGGAACTTCAGACTGTACGAAGAAAAACTCATCGACACTTACGGCGAATGGGACGAGAAACACGACGCTCTCAAAGCGATCCGGAAACTGGATCAAAAGCGAGCAATGTCGGAATATCTCACGGAATTTCGATACCACTTGGCCAAGCTCAGTTGGGACGAAGAAACAACAATCGATGAGTTCTACAGAGGAATGAAGGATGAGGTCAAAGACGAAGTGTCCAAGATCCTGACACTACCCACCACCTTCAACGCTTACGCCAAACTGTGCGTCACCATCGATAATCGACTCTTCGAACGACGAATGGAAAAACGAAACGGCAACGCCAGCAGTAGCGGCTGGAGAAAGAAGAACTATGCCAACCAGGGGAAACAACGAACCCCCAACACTTCTTACGGTACTGCAGCAGGACCAATGGAACTCGGAGCGGTGCAGCAACGTCACCAGCAGGGAAAGAAGACGTTCAAATGCTACAACTGCGACGAACCAGGACACCTTTCACGCGACTGCAAAAAACCAAGGAGGGAAAAGAAACCATTCAAGCCCATCACCACGCCTACCCGCAACATCAATTCAGTCAAGATGCAAAAGGACGACGAACTCCCAGTCCGATCCATCAACATGACCCGAAGCGGCTTCGACGGAACCTTCAACGGCGCAGCCCCACCGTGGGACTGGATGGAAGACCTGAAATACACCGACAACCCCAGAACAAAGGAACTTCTGGAACCAGGAGCGATCAGGCCAGGCACAAACTCAAACCTGACCGGATGGAAGCAAATACGAGAACAGGAGGAAAAGAATCCTGACAGACGAGAGCACCGCCTGCGAATAAAGCGAGACAGCTACCACAGGCATAAGGACGAGCATAAGGAGAAAAGGGATCAAAAGAATGGGAAGAAACCTGCCAAGCAATGGACAGCCATCCCAGGCACACAAGCCACAGGATACCCACCTATCGCGCCCCGGCCTAACAACGAAAGTCATACCATCGCTATGGTCCGACAACTCAGGGAGAATCCAACGCAAATGGAAGATTTCGACGACTTCGAGATCCCAGACCGACAACCCGATCACGAATGGACCGACACGAACAGGCCACAAATGCGACCTGCCATGATGGACAGCGGTGCAACACGCAGCTACTTTCCACGACAAGTTAGCGCAGGACGAGACGTACACCAGGCAAGGGAAGCCGGGTACAACATCGAGGACGAAGACATCCTCGCACCAGCAGACGAATACCCGGAATCCGATGATGACCTTCGAAGCATCACTCCGGAAGAACAAGACGCGCTAGTACGCGTGATGGAAGACGTCCAAATCGAACAGTTCGCCAGGGAAACACAGGACCCTACGGAAGAAGCGGACATATACATCCGAGCTCTACATCGGAACGACGGACGAAATCCACGAAACCCAACCGAACGACGACTCAGGGGAGACGACCCTCGAGTACACTGGGAACACCGGAAACACAAGGAAATCTCATGGGCTTCGTGCATCTACCAACAATGCACCACGCACCTCGCGGAGAAGCTCAAGCAAGACTGTTTCCCGGTACGAGTAAATGGTCAACCAGTGATGAAACCCTACGAGGTAGAAGATATGGAAGACTACCGAGTAAGGAAATGGTACGAAAACCTAGGGATCGCACAACTCATGGAGTACGATGAGGATTACCCTACGAAGTGTCAACACCTCGATGCCAAATTCACCGATTGCCAACGACCCGAATGCCAGATACATGTATACGACAAGGTCAATGCGTGGCACGAGCACAATCGCAGACCGACATTTCGACCCTCACGAGACGGAACAACGGAGAATACAAAAAACTCCCGACGCCATCTGTAACAGAGCAACAGATAGGCACAGAGCTAGGGGAAGCGGAACCCCTCGAAACAAGAGCTCTATGTGCGACCAAAAGCGCACAAACGACAAAACGGTACCTAGAAATACAGGTACGAATCAAGGGAAACTGGCTGCCCGCCTTGGTAGACAGCGGCGCAGAATTCAATTACATCCACCCCGCAGTGGTGAATACATTGAAACTTCCATGGAAGGACAAAGCAAATCCGTACAGAGTACAAAACCTCGAAGGATCCCCGTTCGCTTACGACAGCGGAAGAATAACCAAAGAGCTTGATCATCTCAAGGTTTTCGTTGAAGGACGAAACGAAGGAATCTCGTTCGATGTTATACCTGTTGCGCACCACGCTTTGGTTCTAGGGTACCCATGGTTGAAACGAGTTAACCCAATGATAAACTGGAGGACTGGCCAAGTGAACTTCGACGACGTCGATGATCACTCCTCTTGGGAATCAGATTCAGACGACGACACGAGATCTCAAACTTCGACTGACCACGGCACCAGCGAAGTATCGGCGAAAGAAACGACAGAAACTTTCCCACCCCGAGGCACGAAATACAAACACCGCAAAGCCCGACGAAGCAAGACACGCCGCACCATCGCCTTTGTACGAAGTCAACTGACAAAACTCGACAAAGACCTTGCAGAAATGAAGAAACAATCGGAAGCAGACGACAGGCTGAAAAACATACCACCTGCTTACCGCATCTATGAGAAACTGTTTGCCGAAGAACTGGAAACAGGTCTACCCGAACACAGTGAATGGGACCACGACATTGTGTTGAAAGACGGAACTTCACCCAAGTTCTTCAAACTTTACAACCTCAACGAAGTTCAGCTTCAAGCGCTAAAGGAATACCTCGAAGAAATGCTACGAAAAGGATACATCAGGATATCAAAATCCTCCGCAGGTTACCCTGTCATGTTCGTTCCCAAGAAGAACGGCAAACTCCGACTAGTTGTGGATTTCCGACAGTTGAACGCCATCACGAACAAAGACCGAACACCGTTACCCCTGATTACCGAACTGAGGGATCGCCTTCACGGTAAGAAGTGGTTTACGGCGCTCGACCTAAAAGGCGCTTACAACTTGGTCCGCATCAAGCCTGGAGACGAATGGAAGACAGCGTTTCGAACCAAGTTTGGATTGTTCGAATACCTGGTAATGCCTTTCGGACTCACAAACGCACCGGCGACCTTCCAACGGATGATCACCAACGTTTTGAGAGAACACCTCGACATTTTCGTCGTATGCTATCTAGACGACATCCTGATCTTCTCCGACACGGAAGAAGAGCACACGGAACACGTCCACAAGGTGTTGCAAAAGCTGCAAGACGCAAAACTACTCGTTGAACCAGAGAAGAGTAAGTTCCACGCACAGGAAGTGGACTTCCTCGGACATACCATCCGACCAAACGAGATCCGAATGGACAAAAAGAAAATCGAAGCTGTCAAGGATTGGCCGAGACCTGACAAGAGTGTCAAGGAAGTACAGAGCTTCCTAGGATTCGCCAATTACTACCGAAGGTTCATTCGCGGATTCAGCAAAATCGCGAAACCCTTGACAGAACTCACGAAGAAAGAAGTAGAATTCAGATGGAACCCAAAGGCCCAGAAAGCCTTCAACGACTTGAAACAAGCCATCCTCAGTGAACCCGTTTTGGCAACCTTTGACCCAAAACGACCGATCGAATTGGAAACCGACGCTTCCAACTTCGCCCTGGGAGCCCAGATTGGACAACGGGACGACGAAGGAAACCTACACCCGATCGCGTTCTACTCATGCACACTGAAGGGAGCTGAACTCAACTACCCCATCTACGACAAGGAATTCTTGGCGATAGTCAATTCTTTCAAAGAATTCCGACACTACCTCTTAGGAAGCGAACACCAGGTCACCGTGTACACGGACCACAAGAACATTTCACACTTCGCTACCACCCAAGAGCTCAGTGGAAGGCAACTTCGCTACGCGGAGTACCTATCAGAATTTGACTACGTCATCATCCACAAGAAAGGCTCAGAAAACGGACGAGCCGACGCGATAAGTAGACGACCCGACTTCGAAATAGACATACCCAAGGTCAACGAACAGGTATTGACCTACACCCCCGAAGGACATCTGAAGCAGAAGTACATTGCGGCAGTAAGCGAGTCCAGGCTACCGGAGGACTTGCTGGAACGACTACAGACGCCCGAACAAAGCTTCGAACAATGGATACACGACATTCAACCAGCCCCGAGAGAACTACTGTGGCAGGAAGGAAAAGCAGTCTTGACAGGATCACAAGGATCCCAAGCAATCGCTTACTTCCATCAGGGCAACCACCACGGGAACCCTTGGACCCTAGCCAAGAAACTCAGCCAGTATTTCCACGGCGACCTCACATCAGCATGCATCAGTCACATGGGACAATGCAATCGATGCCCCCACGATCTCATCGACCAACACGCAAAGGAGTGCTGGGAGATAGGCGATCACCGAAACTGCGAACCCAACAAGGTACGAAAGAAACTCAAATGGGTCGACGAACTCGACAAAACAGTCCAAGTCGCAGCAACAGTGTCCCAAGAAACACTTCACGAACGAATACGGGAATACAATCAGACATACGAGATGGACAGAGTAACAGGAGCACCCTGCCCAATTCCCGAATCACAACTCGAACCACGGAGGCTACGAGTTCCCCCGGAATTACAGAAACCGCTAGTACGAGATATGCATGTACATCTCCTACACGGACACCAAGGAATCAACAAAACCCTTAAACGAGTCAAAACGACATACACTTTTCCTAGAATGAAGAAAATCGTCACGGAAGTCATCAAGGAATGCTTACCATGCGATAAAACAAAGGCACGACGCCACAAACCATATGGAGAGCTACAACCCCTACCAGTCGCTGAGCGACCATGGGACTCCATCACTATGGATTTCATTACGAAGTTACCCCTGTCAGAAGACCCAGCGAATGGTACCTTCTATGACAGCATTCTTGTCATCGTGGACAGACTCACGAAATTTTCCTATTTTATACCTTATCACGAATCAACGGATGCCGAACAATTCGCCTACCTGTTCCTACGGAACATCGTCAGCGTACACGGCTTACCAACGGAGATCCTAAGCGACAGAGGACCCCCGTTTGCATCCAAATTCTGGCAAGCCTTGATGGCCCAGATGGGATTGAATCACCGCCTTACAACGGCATTCCGACCACAGGTCGATGGACAGACGGAACGCACAAATCAGATACTCGAGCAGTATCTTCGATGCTACATCAACTACGAACAAAACGATTGGGTAGAAAAGTTACCAACGGCACAGCTAAGTTACAATACTTCGGTACATGAAAGCACCAAGCTCACGCCATCCTACGCCAATTTCGGATTCACACCTGACGCGTACCACACGCCACGCGACGGAATCATCAACCCGAAAGCAATCCTGACGTCAGACAAGTTGAAGAATCTCCACGAAGAAATGAAAACCGAACTCGAATTTGTACGAAACCAAATGAAAAAATATTACGACCAGAAAAGGCTGGAGGGACCATCCTTCTCGGAAGGGGACATGGTCCTGTTAGCAACAAAAAATCTCACAACGGACAGACCAAGCAAAAAACTCGACTACAAATTCATCGGCCCCTACAAGGTTCTGGAGAAAATCTCAAAAAACAACTACAGGTTAGACCTACCACCAAAGGTCAAGGTACACCCCGTTTTCCACGTATCACTACTGGAACCTACGAAAGGAACCATCATGGTCAACAACGGCTACAACCACGAACCGGAAGTCGAATCACCAGAAGAGTACCACGTCGAAGAAATCCGCGACATGAAGAGAATCGACGGTAAAACAATGTACCTCATAAAGTGGAAAGACTACCCTGAAAGCGAAACATCGTGGCAACCACCGGAAAACCTCATCCACGCGCAACGTCTACTGAAGACGTTCCATGCGCAACGCCGGAAGATGAAGAAGCAGCACCAAAATCAAACATAGTGGACCAATCGATCGCATCCACCCCACCATGGGCCTGAACCTCGATGACCGCATCAGCCTCTTGGCGCTCCGCCTCATCCAACTCGTCCAGGGAACGAAGCCCCCGACGCACCATCTCCACGCCTCTCTCTTGAAGCTGTTTTCGTTGACGACGAAGCCGCATCAGACGAGACAAACGCTCATTCATTTGCTGTTGCAATTCTATCAACTCCTCTTCCGCTTGTTCCTCCTCGGACTCTAAACGGCGCTTTTCAGCCGTCAGACGGGAAGCTGCCCGGTCAACACAAAAACACAAAATTTGTCAAGCAGGAACAGACACTCACATACGGAGATCGACTCCCCCGAGCCGTCACAAGAACGTCCGCGACGAACGCACTCAGAACAGCGGGAAATGCCCTCGAGCATTTTGCACTTCAACTTCCGTTGAGCGCAATTTGAGCACTCGATAACCTCGGAGCCCATTTCTTCAATAAGTTCGTAGAGACGATGACGACGCGCGGCGGATTGCGATTTCACCTTCGACATGCTGTCAGCATTACGGAAAAATAATTACAGGGGAAGGTTGGACAAACCAGGGAGAAACTTGGGACGGCCGACTTGTAGGCCTTGGGGACAAGGACCAACGGAGGGGAGACATCGTGTCACGACCCGTGCAACGTAGACGCCTGACGTCACGTGGCCCCCACAAATTTCTCACCAATTACGAGCGATCACAGCGAACTGTGGAGCGATCACCGCGATCACTCCCGTGATCACCGTGATCACTTCTGTGATCACTGCGATCACCCCTGTAACTAAGGTGATCGAACCTCATACTACATAGTATATAAACCCGAGGAACTGGCTGTCACTAGGACACCAGCTCCTCAGCTATCAATACAACTTGGTTACCTCAATCTACTCTGACTGCTACGCATCATCGTACATTGACTATTACCTAACGTAACACTACGACTACCGCTCAGTAAGTGTGACCTAACCGTTCTGCTAACATAGACCCTGGTCTATCCCTTAGGAACCCTTTCCGAGCTACCCTATACCACGTACAGGTTAGCCTGGGAACACGACCGTTACAAAAGTCCAGTATATTATAAGGTTCCTTAAGGATAAAGCTCTCTAATAGTTTAAACCTATTATAAGGGACTATATTAACTATATCTATACTAATAGGAAGGAAGAAACTAAGGCTATTTATAGAAGCTATAAAGTCTTTAAGCATAAGCTTAAAAGCGCTTTCAGACTCTAGAATAAGAAACAGGCAGTAAAACAGTAAATCTAGAAACTCTATTAGAAAGGAGCAGTGTCTATATACACAGCCGAATACTGTAACCTCATCTTATAACTTAACTAAGGAGAAGAAGGATATATAGTAAGCTTTTATAAAAGATTGAAGTCTAATATTAAAGACATAATAGTTAGGAAACCTAAACCCACTATATATAACAGACTAGTATAACTTACTATAGAAATCAATAACTAGTAATTTAAAAGATAATAAGAAAAGAAGGCTAAGAAGTCTAGAGGATCCTATACTTTGTAATAGAAGAATAGAGGAAACTATATAAATCATAAAAAGAAGTAACAAACAGATACCTTATATAGAATAAACTCAGGCCCTATAAACATTAGGATAATTAAGAAAGACTACTCTAAAGTCCTCTATTAGAACTACAGTATCTTAGGATATACTTTCTATAAATACTGAAAGCCTAAAATCAATTAATAATTCAAACTAATACCTAAAGGTAAGAAGAAGGTAAGATAAGTCAGCAAATAAGAGGAAGAACCCTAGATAGGTAAGAAAACAGTTATAATAGCTAGAGCAGGTTATAATAATATAGGGATTTTATTTAATAAAATCACCCCTCTTACGAATAAAGAACTTAAGAGTGAAGAGATACTTAAAGGTAAGACTTATAAAGAAGGAAAGCTAAGTTAGAAGATAGAAAAAGAATAATAAGCACCCTTCGAAGATTGATAGAAGGGTATGACTTCTAATATTAATAATATCTTAACGCTCTAAACACTAGTTCTATTACTAATAAGAAAGAAGGAAGAGAGGCTACTTTATAATACTATTAGAAAGATTAATATAATTAGAAAGGGCAAGGAAATCTAAAAGAAAGACACTTTTAAATACATTTAACTAACAGTAGAAATAATAGATAAAGAAGATAATATTCTAAACTAACAGCCTGCTCTAAAAATACTACTAATTATAGCAGCCCCTTATAAAAGCACTACTAAAATCTTATAATAATAATAAACAAACAATAAGATTAAATATAAGTACTACTTATATAAAGAAAGAGAACTAAGTATTAGTATAAGTACTAAAGCCAGATAAGTAAGGAGGCTTAGGCTCCCTATTACTAATAAAGACATACTAGCCCTTATAAATAAATACTTCGAGTCTAGTAATAGTAGCAGTATTAATAATACCTCAGAAGAAAAATCAGTCACCTTATAACTACTTAAATAAGAGCTAGAGGAAAACACCTCTAATTTCTCCTTAAGAAAGAATAGGAAAAGCAAGCAAATACTAAAGTAACTTATTAAATAAACATTAAATATAGTAAAAGGATAACCTATCTATATCTATATAATTTAATAAAAAGACCTTACTAAAGCAAATGACTATATAGAATAAGCAATTATAAGCAATAAGCTATTACTATACTCTTAACATTCTAGATATATTAATATATTCTAAATATTATATACTTACTATATATACTTATTATATTACTTTAAAAAACTTTATTATAATTACTATCCTATATAAACTATACTCTAATCACTATAATGATTCTATAATAGAACTAAGGCATAGGACTATAAGGTTATTAAATAGTTTAAAGGGATAAGAATGGCTTAGCTAAAGCTATATAATAACTTCTACCCTAAAGAATACATTAAAAAGGATTTAATAATTAATAACTGCATTATAGAAGAATACTATATATATAAAAGAGAAAAGGTACAGTTATAGCATAGCCCGCTAGAGTGTCCAGCCAACCACGCTATAAACTATAGTAATAGAAAGTGCCTCAAGCACGCAGAATACTTACAAACAATCTACGAAAGGATTCACAAAATGCATTGTGTTGGGCAGGGGGACAAGAGGGACACCACCACCCGAAGTAACGGATGCCGTAGGGTAGGCGGGATGCGTAGCGAAGCGAGGATAGATAAGACTCATAAAATAAAATAGATAAAAAGAAGGCCAGAGCTGTAATCGAGCAGCTAGCTAAGAAATGAATCAGATATTCTAATTAATTAAATAAATCTTATTATAATAATATTAAAAACCATTTAATAACTTAAAAATAAAGGTAAGTAAGAATATAATTAATTACTATCTATATCTAAGTTATCTCTACCTTTTATCTTAGACTAACTCCTATTATCCTTATTAATAGCTTTATTAAGACTAGTACTTAAATTAGTTAGCTAATTAAAATATCCAGGCCATTCTAACTAATAAGCCCTTAGCCCTAACATAGTCCTCTTTATATAGTTAGCACTTTATTCCCATAAGCCTAGAGACTATAAATAATAAAGAGAAGAAGAGCCCTAATAAATAAAAGAAATAATAAGAAAAGAAAGATAATATATATAAGTCTAATATCTAAGTATAGTTAATTAATTAGAATCTAGCTTATATTTATTCTTCTAAAATTATAGTATTTATAAAAGAAGGTCTAAAAAGAACTTAAGTATTAAGGTTATATTAAAAGCAGTAAGTAAAGTCATAAAAGTAGCTATAATAAGAACTCTTTAGTAAAATTAATTACAGAGTATATAAAGAGACTAAGAAGTATTTAATCGAATAATATCCTTTAGTAAATTAGATAATTAAGACATATTAGTAAGTCCAGTAAGCGCAGAAGCAGATAGCAATAGTAATCCTTAGGCAGGTCTTAGAAGCAAAGTATAAGTTAATTTATATATAGTAATATAATCAGCCCAAGAGGGCCTAGTAGGAAGAGGAGGAGCTAATCTTAACCTTAAGGTATTTATAATAGCATCCTATTAAGATAGAGAAATCAGACTATCTAAAACGAAAATAGTAAAGCTTCCTATTCGATTAATTGCATATATCTATTAGTAAGGGGCTAGGAGTAAATAGAGAGACCTAATAGTATGTATAGTTATAATATAAGTAGAGGTATTAATATCATTCTTCTTTATAATTTCTATAGCTTCTTTAGCTATCAGTTTAGTAATATAAACTCCTTTAATTCTATTTATAAGTACTTAATTAAGAATAGCCTTAGTATAATTATTAGTATAAATAATTTAACTATTAGCCTTTTTCTTTAGTAATGCCTATTTTATAGTAATATCCTTACTAGTCTTCTTCTACTTCTTATTAATAGCCCCTTTATTTAAGTTATTAGAATTACTATAGTTATTACTAGCTGCTAGAGTAGGGGTTATATAAGGCAGAACTATCCAATTAAATAAATCTATAATACCTAAGCTAGGTTTAGAAGTGAATAGTAGAATTAGAAGAGTTTTAAAGCATTAGGATTTTAAAGTTATTACTAGCTCTAGGTCCTATACTAATTAGTTAATGAGTTCCTAGTTAGTATTAAGAGTATATAAAGCAGTTATATAGGATTTAAGTAGGTTAAGGGTCTTAATAATTTAGCTTAAATTAAGAAGGGTAATAGACTCTTTAAATATTATAATATTAGTAAGTATAATTATTAATTAAGAGTCTTTAGTCCAGTTCTTAGTAATAAGAAAGTCAGTCTACTTAATTAGTTAGTAGCTACTTAGTTTAATAAGGATAATAGTAGGTCCTTTAAAAAATAAACTATAAATAGAGTAATAAGAGAAGGGTATAGAAGACACTGCTTTACTATACTTATATTTAGTAATAGTGACTTTTCTAAACCTAAGTTCATTATGAATAGCTATTAAGAACCAGGTCTTAACCCGCTCTTAGCTAATAAAGAGAGTGACTTTAAACAGCTTAAGCAATTAATTAAATAGACTAATAAGCCAATCTCTTTATAAGAGGGCATATTCTCCTTCTACTAATCGCTTCCTAGTACTTAGAGTTACTAAAAATAGATTTATATATAAATAGACCCTAAGTCTTATAGCTCTAATTATACTTTATAGGTTTAGAAACGCAAAGTAAATAGCTAAGTATCTATATTTAAAACCACTTAGTTAATTAGCTATAAGAGTGTAGAAGATATTAAAGTCATAAAGATAACTCATTTTAGTTAAGATAAGGCACTAAGCATAAGTAAATGCTTTCTAGTAATTAAGTAAAGTATAGCTTCTAAGAGTATTATAGTAAAAGACTTAACTAGAGCATTAGTTAAAGATATATAATACTTAGTAAAAGTCCTTATAGTTAACTAAACTAACTATAAAACGCTAGTTAAAGATATCCTGCTTAATAGTATAGTAACTAGAGTTATAATAAGAGTTTAGTATATATTTAATAATAAGGTCCTTAAGGAGTAAGCACTTATATATTTAATTAACTAGATTTATTATCTTCTTAAGTAGATTTATTATAACTATAAGAGCACTATCTAAAAGCAGGGTTAGAAATACTATAATAATATCCTCTAGTCTATATATAATTATAGTTAGAAAGTCTCTAAGTCCTTCCTTACTAGCCTAAGCATTATCTTATAGCTTCTTATAAAAGTCCTAAAAGCAAAGAGTATACTCCTTTTAAAACACTCTAAAGGGCATTATATTATCCTTATATAAAGGTCGTATTAGCATAGCCTTTATAAATTCAAAGTCTTTATAATTACTATATATATTAATTATCCTTTCTTTACTAAACTTAGACCATTTTATATAAAAGTATAATAAGGCTAGTTAATTAACTATAATCTCCTTTAGCTACTTAGCTAAGGATGCTTTTAAAGCATAATAAAACGATCCCTTTCTATAGTTAATAATAGTAATTTCCTTACTTTAGGCAGAATGAGCCTTTAGTAAGAAATAGGTTTATTTATTATTAATAGAGCCGCTTATAGTAAAGGCGCTTAGTAAGAGGAAGAGTAGAGGATTCATTTAGAAGAAGGCTAAGCTAAAAGGAGGTCATTTAGTAATAAATTATTTAATTAAATGAATTATAAAGTTATTTAGTAATCTAATATTATAATAATAGTAAGATAAAAGAAATAGAGAGTTATAATTAAAGAAAGGGGTTTTTACTATAATTAGTAATAAGGTTTTAAGAATAGGATTTTTAAGACTAAGTAGCGCAAGCTTATAAGCATTAATAAGGCAGGCAGAAATAAAGGCAGGTAACTGGTTTAGAGAAGTAAAGAGATTAGGGAGCAGAAGGTTATAGTAATAAGGTTCTTATAGCAGGAGGCAGAGAGAGGTTAGAAGTAAAAGCTTAGCTAAGAAGAAAGGGGGTTTCTAAGAGCATTATTCAGACTAGTTAAAAAGCAGCATTTAATTAAGTGAATGCGCTAAATAGTTATAGTTAAAAGGCAACGAGTTCTAAGAATAGCAGCTATTATAAGAAGAGAGGTTAAGTTATATTAAAGAGAAGGAGAAAAGAGAGAGAAATAGCTTTTAAAGTCTTAAGCAGTAAGAGGTTATTTGTTTTCCTTACTAACTATAATTCACCCTACATACATTAATCTTAGTATATACATTTCCTTTACTTTAAAATACTTCTTTTCTCTTTCTTTCCTTTCCTTCCTTTTTCTTCCTCTTTACATTTTATTAATATTACTTAATTAACTCATTTAGTAATAGCTTCTTCTAACTTCTACCTTTCTAATATTACTAAGGTCTACTAAAGAGCCCTTCTTAATATATATATCTATATAGCTAGTTAGTTAGAAAGTAATAAATTCTCTCTTTACACTAGTTTAACTTAGAATAGTTACTATAAGACTTTATTAACTAAAAAGGAGCGAAAGGAGGCTTACTTTATATTAATAAGTATTCCCCTATACTTAAGACTATTTAATCTAATGGTTCTATAGTTTAAGAAGCACTTTACTATCTAGATTTACTTATATATAGCCTTTAACTATAGCAGTCTCCCTCTCTTTATTAAGTTCGCCCTTAAGAGAGAGTTACTTAATATTAACTTTACTAAGAGGCATATTTAAGCCTAGATTTATAAGGATAAGATAGCTAATATAGTCTTAAAATACTTAATAAAATATATCTTTAACTAGCCCCTTTAGTTAGTATATATTCTTACTAACTTAAGCCACTCTTATAAGTATTTTATTAAAGAACTATTTTACTAACCTAAGTATAAGAAGGCTTTAATTATTGCCTTTTTTAAATACTAAAATCTACTATTATATAAGTATTATATTTAATTAAGCACTTTAAATTACTTTATAACTAAGGAGTATTATATATAGCTATTTTATACTTACTAATCTATTCTAGGGTTTATAAATAAGAAATATATGAATTATATTTAACATGCTAATTCTTAATATAAGTAGTCTTTTCTTAGTAAGTACTTAGCTTTTAAACCTAGTTTTAATACCTCTCTTAACCTCTTATCTAGTATAAAGTATCCTATTAATCCTAATAATTAAGTAGTAAGTATTCTTAATTATATAAGCTACTCTTATATTTTTAATGAATTCCCTTTAGCTTAGGAGAATAAGTCCCTTTATAATAAAGCCATTTAAAATACTAAGAAGCGCGCCACTTAGGACAAGTCTATAGGCTTTTTTAAAGCTTAAGTCTTCAGTTTTTAGTCTATTAGTAGTAGTTTGGGGTTAGATCAGTTAATTAACCTAGTTCAGCTTATTTCCTATATACTAGACTCCTTTATTTAGTAGCTTTAATACTTAACTTATTATAATAGTATAAGATAAATAGGATCTTATTAGTTAGTCCTTTTATAATTAACTTTTCTCTTATATAAAGTATGCTTATCCTTTTATAGTATTATATCTAACTCACTATTCTAAGTAAGTGTAGCTTTTATAGCTTTTCCTTTATCTTATAGCTCTAAAGTCATTTAATTAACTAGTTTATATATTTTATATATTAATTCTAATACTAGTTTAGTCTTAAGTTTAATTTTTAAGCTATAAATTTATAAGGCCTTTAACTAGCCAGGATGTTAGTAAGTAGTAGTTATTTATCTTTTCTTACTTCTTATACTATACCCCTCCTTAAAATAATAATAAGTATAAACTTTAGACTTATTATTATTTCCTACTCCTTTATCTTACTTAAAGAGATTTAAACTAGTCTCTTTAGGCTTAATCTCTATATAGGAGTTAGATCTTTAGTTTTCTTTCCTCCTTAGTACTAGTGATAGTCAGTTAAGAAGGAACCTTAGGGCTTATTTTCAATCTATCCTTCTCTCTTAGGCTCATTTCCTCATTTTATTTTATTTAATTAACTGATCTAGCTTAAGGATTACTATAGAAAAGGCACTCCTAGTAAGAGGGGGCTAAAGAATTATCATCTGGGCTCTACTAGCCGTCTTTATCTTATTAAAATACTTTAAGGTATTTACTATAGTAAGTAATGCTAAGTAGTAGTCTATCTAGGGTTTCTAGGTAGTACTAGCCTTTATCTAAGGCTATTTTAATCCTATATAGCCCCTACTATCTAAGCTTGAACTTAGCTGCTATAGAAAGGTCGGTTTTTCTAGGGTTATTATATTATAATACTAAGTCACTAACCTTTAGTAGGGTTTTTCTTAAAGTATAAGGAAATCCTTAATCTATCCTTACTGCTTTCCTCTCTTTAAACTCAGTAACCCTTTGCCTTATGATCTTTATATCCTCATCTAGGAAAGAAAGGGCGCGGATTCTAACTATAAACATTTAATTAGATATTTTTATATTATCCTAAGGGATCATCCTCTATATAAGCATATCCCCTTTTAATAAGAGACCTAGTTCATACTTATATAGTAAATATATAGGAATGTAACTATAAGATGCTCTTAGTAATACTCTATTTATAAATAGAATAACTAGGAAGTTAACTAACTAATTCCTAGTCTTTAGAGTATCTGTCTTCTTAATATAAGACATAATATTATTATAGCCTAATTTAATTAATCCATTTACCTTAGTATTATATATAAAAATATATATAGTCTGTATACTTAAGTCTTTTAGGATGTTTATAAGGCCTTATTAATATTCTAACTTATTATTAATAACTACTATAATAAGTATTCTATAATAAGAAAAGATCTTTCTTAAGAATGAGTGTATATAAAAGGCTTTAAGTAACTTTAAGGCTTTAGCTTTAATCTATTTAGTAAGGTTATATCTAGCTTCTAATAAGTACTTCTTATCTTAAGACTCCTTAAGATATTAAGTATTTATATAAATCTTTATTATAGGATAGCTAGGTCTAGTAAGTACTATAAGTTCCTTAGCCTATTATGCATTATAGATTTAGTAAGTTTTATAAGTTAGGATGGCTATATTTACATTCTTATAGAGGTTTAGCTAGTAGTATCTCTCTTTTAAGAGTCCTATGGTTTTCTCTTAGCTTTAATACCTATAGTCTTTATAGTATGATTTAATTAAATGCTTTTATATATCTTTACTCTTAATAACCAGCTTAAGGTTATAGTTTAGATAAGTTGCTTATAACTATAGGGTTCTTTTATAAAGGAAGAACCTTTTTACTTTAAGGTAAAGATATATATACGCTTTATTTAATATATCTTAAGAGCATTACTAAGTCTATAAGAACCTTTCTAAGACTCTTAACTTACTAGTATATTCATCTTTTAGTAATTCTAATAGTAATTAAGATTCTTATTAGGTTTTTACTAAGTTAATTATAATAGCATTTAATTATTAATTAATAAAGGCCTTAATATCCCCTTTAGCTTCTTAGTCCAGTTAATTAGATAGGCTTAGTAGTTTTTTAAATAGCCTATTAGCTACTGTATTTTTAATCCTAAGTATATATCAGACTGTGAAGTTAAAGAATAGTAAGTAACTGATCCATCTATTAACTAGCGCTTTTAGAATGTCTATTCCTTTCTTATTAAGCTAATAGACTAATACTTAAGCATCTATTTCTAATATAAAGTGAATTCTATATAAATACATATATAACCATTTAATTAAAAGCAGAACGCCTCAGTATTCTCTTTTTATAGTATTATAGTTATATTTACTCTAAGTCTATATACTAGATTCAAATCTCACTAGATAGTATTTACTATCTACTACTTATATAAGAACATAACCCTAACCTAATAGACTAGTATTAACTATAAGAATGACCTCCTTATAACTAGGAGATAGGTTTAGAGTAACTAAGATAGGCGCTAATAATAATTTATCCTTTAGTATTTATATAGCCTTAGCCTATAAATCACCTTAGATAAATTTAGCATCTTTCTTTAGTAAACTTATTAATAGCTTTATAATAGTTATATATTTAGCGACCTATATCCTATAGTAGCCAGTAACTCCTAAGAATGCTCTAACTTCTGTATTAAAGTTATAATAAGTCTACTTAGTAATTTTAATAACTTTAGCCTCTTCTAGCAATCTCCTATAAATACTGTAAAGATACTTAACTACTAGAGCAGTTTATTTATAAAACTGTGATTTTAGTATAGAAATAGTGTATCTAGCCAGTTTAATGTTTAATAGAGTCTAATCTAGGTTAATTAAATGCTTTTTAATATACTATCTGACTCTTAGGCTAGCTTCTTTATTATTATAGATTATAGTAAGTCCCTTTACTATTATATTATTAAAGAAAGCTATATAAATATTTAGTATTAAGTTAAATAAAATATAAGTAATGATCTTTATAAATTAGGCTACTGAGTTAGTCACTCCTTATAGTAATATATATATTCTTAGTAGGCTTAATAGTATTATAAAAGTAATTAAATCCCTGCTTTCTTTAGCCAGACTGACTTAGTTATATCCTAAAAAGAAGTCTAAAAAAGATAATATCTAATATATTACTATATCTACTAAGAACTCCTTAGTATTAAAAAGGCTTAAGCTATTATAAATAGTAATATAGTTTATTCTAATAGCTAAATTAATTAATTGGATTCTACTATCCTTTTTTACTATAAGCATAAAGGGGTTCTTATAAGAATTATAGCCTTCTTTTAGAATGCCTCTTCTAAGTCTTTAATAAAATAAGTTAATAACCTTTTAGCATAGTCCTAAAGGGATAAGAATACTACCTGCTTACTAAGCCTTATAAAAGATAACTTTAATAACTTATAGTAAAGTGACTACTAAGTTAACTCTTTTACAGTCTTTAAAGTCCTAAGCTAGCATAGCCTCCCTATTATATAAGATAGTAGTAAATATGTCTTATTCTTCCTTAAATAAGGTTTCATTCGTTTAATTAACTATTTCTACTAGCTATTCCTTTATTAACTGACTTCCTTTCTCCAGAGTAGAGAATTTAAATATAAGGAAGTCAGAATACTTACCTCCCTTTTCTATTTAGAAAGCAATCTTTACTATCTTCTTCAATTTCTAATAAGGATTGCCCTCTAGTACTAAACTATTAAATAGTAGGTTATTAATTAAGTGGATCTTAATGCTTTTTTATTTAAAGAGAGTATTTACTTTAATATACTAAGTATCTTTATTAGGAGAATGATTTCTTTTTAATCTCTTTTTCTTAGTAAAGCGTCTTAGTCATTCTAATTCTTCTTATATATTAATAATAGTATTAGTATACTAGTTAGCTATACTAATAGTGAGGATTTAAATAACTTTAGTAAAGTCCTCTTAAGAAAGCATCCAGCTTTTCTTAAGGATATTATTATCTTCTAATAAAAAGTCATCTAGCTTATAGACTATTAGAGGATTAATTATAAGTAGTATTAATACTCTATACCTCGCCTCCCTAAGTATAGTATATTATATTTAACTGCTTTTATAATAAGCATAATTAAGTAAATATTACTTAGATTAAAGCAGATTATAAATTACTTTTAATTAATTAAATAATTAAATATAAATCTACTAAATCTAATAAATAGTATTCTTAAGATAAATAGAACTATAATTATTAAAAAGAGTACTATATATAGCTAGATAGGTATATATATATTCTTAAGGTATAGAGTTATAGCCGCTTTTCTTACTATTAAGATCTTCTCTCTAGAATAGGAAGTTATAAAAGCACTAACCAGCTTAATATTAAGGCTATAGTATTAAGCCTATTTATAAGAAATAAGGTTCCCTTCTAAGCCTAAATCTACTAATACCTTTATTATAATACTCTTAGGAACTTCTAGCTAGATAATTAATTATAGAATATCTTATAAGTATAATATCTTAAGTAAGTTAGATATACTTATAGAATTAATTACTAAACTTAGAGTTAATTAATTAATTAAACTCTCCTCTAATTTTATATAATCTTAAGAGTTATTAATAAAATAGACTTTTCCTTTATTATCTTCTCTTAAGTAATATTCTAAATAGAAGTACTTAAAGGCAGAGTTATTTAAATTAGGAGAATAATATTTATTAAATAACTTAATTATAGTAATAGTAAATTTAATATAATCCTTAGATAGGTTCTTATTATCTTTATATAATAATACTAAGGCTGCTTAGTAATAAGAGTAGTTATCCATTTAATTAATTAGTTCTAATATTATTATAACTATAAGCGCTTTTCTCTTAAGTATAAATAGCTTAGTTAGCTATTTAGAGTTAATAAACTCTATCCTATTAACTTATTCTACTACTATAGTATAATTATCTAAATAAGCTTAGCTTAATCTAGTATTTATAAGCTTAAAGATAGTACTATATAGTAAGGAGATCTTAACCCCTCTAACTATATTAAGTAGAGTAATAGCAGCCTTATAGTATTAATCTTAAGCTAAGTACGGATTATCTATCCTAAATTGCTTTCTGAATTTTATTTAATTAGCCAATTTCTAGCAGCTAAGGATTATTTCTAGGATTATATCCTCTTCTTCTATTAGACCTATAGAGGTTTATAGTAACTCTACTTACCCTATCTTACCTCTCTGTCTTTTATTATTATAAATATTAATTAATACTTCTTACTTATTATCGCTTTCTTCTATTATTCTATAAGTATCTTCTTCTAAGCTAAAGTAGACCTTTTTAAGAGTAAGAGCGACTTATACTTAGTAAATTAAGAAGTACTCCTCTAATTACTCACTCTTTTCTTCTAAGTAGTTTAAAATAAAGATCGGATTAGCTTTTATAATAAGTTCTATTAAAATAATAGAAAAAGTAAATATTATATTCATTTAATTAATTAATCTAATAATATATAAATATAGCTTATTAAATATTTCTTACTTATATTATAAAAGAGTTTAGTTATATAAAGGTTTAACTAAGCTCTTAATATTCACTACTTAAATTATATAGAAAGGATTATTAGTATAAGTTAAAGTAATAATTACTAATTATTAAACGTATAATTCCCTTTAGAAGGCTAGTACTAAGTATAGTAGTAAATACTACTTATTACCTACTCTTAATCAGTAAAAGCCTGCTTTAGAATTATATTTTATATACCCTCTTTTAAAGTTATATACTAAGTATTCATACTAGTTAGAGTAGTGACCTAAGACCTAATAATACTAATATCCTTTAGTCCTATTAAATAATAAAGTAGTATTAACTATAAGTAAGGATTTATTATCTAATTAATTAAATAGATCTATTAAGACTTAGTTAGTTATAATATTCCTTATAGCCTTATTATGCCTTTTTTAGTATTCCTATTAGTATTAGATTATTATTATTAAGTCTTAGTTAGTTTTCTCCATTAGGGCTAAGTAAACCTATAATAACTTAAAGCTATTTATTAAGTCATTAATAGGGTTATTATAAGTAGTTACTAGAAGTAGCGAAATAGTTATACTAGTAAATACTTATATTCTGTAAAGTAAGACATAAGCTAGTAATAATAAGTATTAGAAGGTTATTAGTTTAAAGGGAGTTATAGCTAACTATAGTTTCATTTAATTAAATAGATAGCTAAGGCCAGATCGTTCTTTAATAGTGATATCTATATCTAAGCAAGAAATAATATACTAATAAAGAGTCTTATATTCTATTCGTCCGAGCTCTATTAGACTTTTATTACTTCTTATATATACTAACTGCATAAGTCTTATAAGCAGGATATAGTAAAGGGCCTAAGACTAGTAAGAAGTCTTAGAATCCTTTGGATTAACTATAGCTACTAGGAAAGAGTGATAGTACATTAATTATTAGATGGAGCTCGGATTAGTAGATTTAGAAATCTAAGTAGTATTTATCTAACTAAGGGTTGTCTCTAGGGTTTCTTTAGAGTTAAGATCCTAGCCTTTAAATATATTTATAAGGTTCTTCTTTACTATTGCCTATTCGAACCGTTAGACTGCTAATTAGACTAAGGCCTTTATATCATTATCTATATAAAAGTAAATAAAGTATAATAGCCATTATTCCTTAGGCAATCTATTATTTTTAGCTATGATTTTAAAAGCCTCTATATAGACTAAGACATTTAATTTATTAAACTTATATCTTAGCCTTCGTATAGTAAAGCGCGTTTAAGCTAGAATAGTTATAATAATATAATTAAGTTCTACTTTTAAGATATTCGCTAAGGGTACTATTATTATTAACTTATTAATTAAAGATGCTAAGGTTATAAGAGAAGTTATCTCTATAGAATGTAACTAAGGTCAAGCTTACTACTACCCTTTTTAGCCCCTTTTAAACTGAGTCTTATAACTTAGTAAAGAGTATGGTTATAAAAGTAATTAATTAAGTAAATAGAAAAGTTAAGAAGTGAAAGTATATCCTAAGGATTAGATATCTTTAAGATTACTTATCTTTATCCTCTATTATAATTATAAGGATTAGGAGAGTCTTATATAAATCCATCTAAAGGAGATAGTTAAGGCGATTAACAGATCCCTTATTACTAACTATATAATTAATAGTATTATAAGCTAAGTCAGAATGTTAGTTAATAAAGGTGATTCAGTTAGTTAGGCTTTCTTACTATTAATGCCTCTTAAGTAAATAGCTAAAGGGGAATTGCTAATAACTGTCTGATTAATTAATTGCAAAGGTCTAGACTTAGCCTAGGTCTTAACCTTATAGTTTATAATAGCTTTTCGCTTCGCTTTTATATTTACTTTAATTATAAATAGTATTATAAGTATCTTATTAGTATTAAATATAATGCCTTATAGTATTAATAGTAAATCTATTATAAATTAATATAATAAAATAAAAGTAAAGGGGGTTTTTAATTCTGCCTTTAGTAAAATTAATTAATTAGTTAAAGATACTATATGCTTCTTAGTTAGAAGTACTAAGTAAGGTTATTTTTTAGAGTTAATTGGATATTCTATATCCTCTTAATCCCCGCATCCTTACTTACTTACACTACCTCCCTTCTACACTTAACTTAGGTCTTCGCAATAGCTTAGAAGTATTACTACTTATTCAATTAATCTACTAATCAATAGGATTAATTAATTAATTAAACCAATAGCTTATCGCCCTATTATAACCTCTAAAATGTGTTAGGCAAGGGGATAAGAGGGATACTACTACCCGAAGTAACAGATGCCGTAAGGTAGGCAGGATGCGTAATGGAGTGAGAATAGATAAGACTTATAAAATAAAACAGATAAAAAGAAGGCCAGAGCTACAATCGAGCAGCTAGCTAAGAAATGAATCAGATATTCTAATTAATTAAATAAATCTCATTATAATAACATTAAAAACCATTTAATAACTTAAAAATAAAGGTAGGTAAGAATATGATTAATTACTATCTATATCTGAGTTATCTCTGCCTTTTATCTCAGACCAACTCCTATTATCCTTATTAATAGCTTTATTAAGACCGGCACTTAAATTGGTTGGCCAATTAAAATGTCCAGGCCATTCTAGCTAGTGGGCCCTCAGCCCTAACACAGCATAAAGATAGGTTCGATTTCAAGACCCACATAAGAAGAGAACCCTATAACAGGCTATAGTATAAGGAAATCCGTAAGCATGTAAAAAACAACACTCACTATCTATAATAAAGCGACAGACAAGCATAGCAAAAGTAAAGACATTACTTCTAAAGAAGGCTCTAAGTACTGTAAGAGGTCCTAAAGAGGATATAATTATAATAAAAGTCTGAATTAATAAAGTATAAGTAATAGCACTAGTAAACTGCAGTACTACTATAAATTATATCTAATTAGAGTTAGTAAATAAGTTAGTATTACTATAAAGACATAAGAAATTTCCTTATAAAGTATCTAATTTAGAAAGAACGCCTTTTAGCTATAATAAAGGAAGAGTACTATAAGAAATTAATTACTTTAAAGTACTTATAAAAAGAAGAAACTAAAGAGTGGATTTTAACGTTCTTAATATTAAAGACTACTTAGTAGTACTTAAATGACCTTAGTTATAAAAGCATAACCCTAATATTAACTAAGAGAAAGGCTAAATATATTAAAAAGACGCATCTCCCTAGATTGCAGATAGTAATAGATATAACCTAAGATCTTAAGCTTTAATTAGTAATAAAAATAATAATAAAGTTATAAAGGAAGAAATAATAGATACTTCCTTACCTCTAAAGGGGATAAAACGAAAGCACTAATAAAGGAAAATATAATATATAAAACGAATCATTATATTTATTTAAAAATAGTTTAAATAGATAGATAAGGACCTTAAAGAGCAGAAAAAATAATAATAAGTAAAGGAAGAATAACTTAAAAACATACCCTTAAGATACTGAATCTATAAAAAACTCTTTAAGGAAGAACTTAAGACTAGTCTTCTAAAACTAAGTAAATAAAACTTAGAAATCGTCCTAAAAGATAGGGCCAACCCCAAGTTTTTCCCTATCTATAACCTTAATAATAATAAGCTAATAATACTAAGAGAATACATCTAAGATGTCACGGCCCGGTTTGCGAAGACTATATAATACTAGCTAAGCATACCCACCCTACTAATTTCTAACTAATCCCGTTAGATTATAATTCTAAACCATAATCCTAATAATAGATTACGATCACTAACCGTAATTCTAAGGATAGATTATAATCCTAAACCGTAATCTATTAAGAACACTTTAGTATATAAGTATATTCATTTAGTACTTTTATAGAAATAGTCTTACTAACTATTAATATACTTAGTTATATTAAATCTACTATTCTACTATTATTAAACTATGACCTATATTACTTATTATAATATCCTTAATCTACTTAATTATAAATACTATATACTTTAAACTTACTTTAAAGCCTTAGTATAAGCCTAATTATTATATATTAATAGCTCTTATTTAGTATATTATTATATTAACTTAAGTAATACCTTATACTATTAGTATATTTAAAATAAACCGAACCCTTATAACCCTAAGTAATATATCTATACTATTAGTATATATAACTCTGCTAAGTAATACTAAAATAGTAATAGAAGTCTAGTAACTTCGCGCCCTTATTTAAACTCTATAATAATAAGTATAAAATTAACTAGCTATAGTACTTACTATAACTATAAATAATAACCGCAATCTAGAAGAAACGATTAAACTACTTAAGCCTAAACTATTTAATAGTTTATTAAGTAATATAATTCTATTTATTACTAAGATAAAGGAATACTTCTGATTCTTCTTATAATATCTTATATTATTTAAAGTATAGCTATTATTTATAAATAACTTAATAATTAGGAATACTAAGGACTAGTTTAAACTAATTATAAAGGACTTCTTAAATAATAATAAAATAAGCTAAGACTAAGATACTATTAATATCTTTATAGACTAAGAGAATTTTAAAAAAGTAATTAAAAACACTTTTAATATAATTAATAAGAAAAAGCAAGTAATAATTAAGATCTATAAGATTAAGTAAATCCGATTTACTACTACTTATACTATTATATTCTAATAAGTTGCTTCTAAATTAGAATAAGATAATAATATACTTATAGAAATCTTTTACTAAAGACTTAAAGAAGAAGTTAAAAATAAGCTATATAAAGCTAACTGACCTAATATACTTACTAAATATATTACTATAGTTATTAAGATTAATAAATAATAGTATAAAAGATAAAAGGAGAAGGCTAAGAACTAATAAAGTAGACAAAGTAATAACTATAATCCGTACTACCTAAAGAACTAAGATAACTAGAAAAACAAAAACTGGGTTAATACTTCTTATAGAACTTAAGCTAGACCTATAGAACTTAGAGCAGCCTAGTAAGACTATTCTAAAGTTAAATGCTAGAATTATAGTAAAATAAGACACTTTAAAAATAAGTGCTAGAGCCTTAAGATAAATCAGAAGTATAAGCCTGTATTAGAAAGTAAGAACCTCTAATCTACTAATTACTAGCACTTATCTAAGACCCTTATTATAACTAGAAGCAGTTACTATAGTATATTTAATAAAGCTAGAGAAGATATAATTAACTCTGAGTCTGAACTTAAGACTACTAAATAATAAGATAAGATTAAAGTTAGAAGAGAAGCTCACTAAGGTGAATGGGTATAATACTTAGTAAAGGAAATACTAGAAAAAAAGCAAATATGCTTAGCATATAAAGGTAAGAGCGCCTAAAGATACTATACTGAACGTAAGGCAGCTAGAGAAGCTAATAAGCAATAGGACCCCATCCTAGAAGGCTGACCTCTGAAAAACATAGTAAATAGAAAGATCCTTACTATAGTTAAGAAAGGTAATAAATGTGTATAATTCATACTTATTCTAAAAGATAGTAAATCCTATTAATAGAAGGTTAAAGAAGAAATTCTTAATAGATAGCTAAGCTAAGTTAAAGTAGATTATAGCTAAGTAGGAAATGCATCTAGTACAACCTTCTAGTTACTTAAGACCTAAGCTATATAAATAAATGATGACTGTAATTACTAATAAATCGGCTATATAAAGAATGAGTGCTTAGTATTATTTTCTAAGAAAGGCAAATAGATCTAGAATAAGCTCTATAATAATGAAAAACCTAAGTAAGGCAGTAAATAATAAAATACTAGTACTAGTAAGCATTACAAACCCTTATAAGATAGAACTACAAAAGGCAGACAATGCCTAGAGGCCTATTGCTTCTTAGATAAACTTAGTTAAGAACTAAGACTTATCCTTATACTTATAAATAAATATCTGGATAGTAGTGATAATAAATGAGCAGACCCTTACTATAAGGAATATAGAGAGTCTTTAATAAAAGCAAAGGAATAGTAGAATACTATAGAAATCGACTTATAGGGAATCTATATATAGATAAATAATGAAGATCAATACTAGTAAATAGTTAGAGAAAGATAAGAACCTTAAGCTAAGGAGGACTTCTATATCTATGCTTAATTAAGGCTCGAAGCATAAGGTAATAAAGAAATACTCTAAGGAGAATTCCTAAATAACTCCTATATTAAAATAGATAACTCCTAATATTATAAACTCATATAGATCTTATACTATAACCTATATTATAAGAAGTATATCTATAATAAGTAGAAGAATGACTACTTTCTTATATAATTAGAAGATCACTTAGTATCTATACTATACTTTTATAATGAAATTAAGAGCTACTAAATGAGGAGTTTTAGACCTATTAATAGGATTATAATCTTAGAATATTTTAATAAGTTTTTCCTCTTAGAATGCATTAAAGGACTTATAAATTTAATATAATATAATAAAGAAGACTACTTAATTTATACTTAAGCTAAGATTAACTTATAGTATATATAATAAGATAAATAGAAAGACTTAATAGCTAACTATACTAAGTAAATATAGGCACTATTAATAAAAAATAATAAATACTACTTATAGAAAAGCAATAAGCAAGTGATAATATAAAAGGAAAATCACTTCTAATAAAAGCTTTATATATAGTATAAATAGTAATAAAACGAAAGATACTTAAGCTATGAGTGTGAATTAATAGTATATAACTTACTATATTAATAGATAGTAGAGCTAAAGCAGACTATATTAACCTAAAGGTAGTTAATAAGCTAAAGCTACTATAAAAGTATAAGAAGGAAGCTTATATATTATATAACCTTAAAAATAATATATTTAATTATAAAGATAGATAGATTACTAGAAAACTTAATTATTTAAAGGTTTTTATTAATAGAAAGAACTAAGGCATTACTCTTAATATTATCCTAATAAAGCATTATAATATTATACTTAGGTATTTATAACTAAGAAAATATAATTTATATATTAACTAAAGAACTAGCCAGGTACTAGTTAATAATAATAATATACTCCCTAGTAATAATAAAAGTAACTTAGAAGAAGGAGAATCTCTAATCTTAACCTCTGAAGATAGTAAGAGTAAGACTTTATATAAAGAAATAATAAATACTTTATTACTCCTAATAAGAATATAATATAAATACTAGAAAGGTAAGAAAAATATACTCTGAAGAACGATTAAATGCCTTTAATAATAGTTTAAAGAAATGAATAAAGATCTTAAGAAATAGAAAAGAGAATAATAAGAAAGTCCTAAAGATAATAGGCTTAAGAACATACTAGTATAATACTGTATCTATAAAAAACTCTTTGTAAAAGAACTTAAGATAGGACTATTAGAATTCAGTTTATAGGACTATAAAATTATACTAAAAGATAGAATATTACTTATATTTTATAAGATTTTTAACTTTAATAAAATATAATTATAAATACTTAAGGAATATATTAAAAATATATTATATAAAGGATATATTAGAATATTAAAGTCCTTAGCTAGCTATCTAATTATATTCATTCTTAAAAAGAATAGTAAACTCTGACTTATTATAGATTACTATTACTTAAATAATATTATATTAAAAGATCAAACCTTATTACTACTTATTATAGAACTTAAGGACTGACTCTATAGAATGAAGTTCTTTATAATATTAGATCTTAAAAACATATATAGCCTTATCTATATTAAAAAAGGATATAAATAGAAAACCGCCTTTAGAATAAAGTTTAAATTATATAAATACTTTATTATACTTTTCAGATTTATAAATATACTTACTATATTTTAATAAATAATTAATAATATACTATAAGAATACTTTAATATATTTATTATATACTATTTAAATAATATTCTTATCTTTTCTAAAATAGAAGAAGAATATACTAAGTATATTTATAAAGTACTATAAGTACTATAAGACTATAGGTTATTAGTTAAACTAGAGAAAAGTCATTTCTATACTCTAAAAGTAGAATTTCTTAAATATATAATTTCTTATAATAAGATTAAGATAGATCTAAAGAAAATCACCATAATTAGTAAGTAACTAAAACTAACAAATATTATAGAAGTATAAGCCTTTTTTAGATTCACTAATTACTATTAAAAATTCATAAAAGGGTTTAGTAAATATACTATACTACTTACTAACCTTATATAAAAAGGAGCAGACTTTAAATAGGATATTACTATAGAAAATGCATTTAATAAAATTAAAGAGATTATTTTAAGTAAGCCTATTCTAATAACCTTCGACCCTAAATAAGAAATCGAGTTAAAAATAGACTCTTCAGACTTTATATAAAGCGCCTAGATCGGATAATAAGATAATAATAGAGTATTATACTCTATTACTTTCTTCTCTTATAAAATGCATAATATAGAACTTAACTACTCTATTTATAATAAAGAATTCCTTATAATTATTAATACCTTTAAGGAATTCTAATACTACTTTCTAAAAAGCAAATATAAGATTAAGGTCTATATAGACTATAAGAATATCTTATACTTTACTATTACTTAAGAACTTAGTAGATAATAATTATAATATATTAAATACCTTTTAGAATTTAATTATACTATTATTTATTATAAAGGCATAGAAAATAGAAGAGCTAATACTATTAATTAATAATTTGATTTTAATAATAGTAAAATAATAGTTAATAAATAATTCCTATATTTTATACCTAAAGAATACTTAAAATAGAAATTCGTTATAAGGGCCTAGAAGGGAATAATACCTCTATAGCTAGAATACTTAGAATTAATTAGAATAGCAGACTAGCACTCTATTAAATAGAGTGGGCCTAAGGATATACTAGAAAAATTATATATAAGGATGGACTTATTATTATCTTTAATAGCTTCTAATACTAGATAGTATAAGACTTATATATAGAAGGACTATATAATAGAGATATTAATATATTATGCTAATATATTATAAAAACGTACTAAACTTACGGACTTAATAAGGCACTCTATAATATAATCGAAGAATGCTTAAAGTATTACTTATTAAAGCAATTACTAGTAAAACACTTAAAAAAGCTAGAGAAACTAGATAACTACTAGTTCGATTAAGTCATTAGTAGCCACCCTTAGAAGAGGCATATTAAATAAAGTAAAGATAGTAGGATCATTATACTAGATAATATAAAGAATTACTTTATATAATACTACTATAACTAAGCATATAATAGAATACTTACTTAAGCTATTAAATAAATAGAGGAATTCTATATAATAAATAATATATATAGAACTATAAGGAACTTAATAGTATAATGCTCTAAATGCCCTAAGGACTAGTTATATATCTTTAAAATAATTACTATAATATAATACTTAGTAGAATAAAGAAACCCACTACTTAGATAAATCTAAAAGTATAATAATAAGCTACCTAAAGATAGATGAATGAAGAAGCAGTAAGTTCCTAAAGAATTATAGTATAAACTCATATAGGAAATCTACGAATACTTACTATATGGATATTAGAGAGTTAATAAAACCCTTAATAGAATTAGAATGACTTATAAATTTCCTAGGATAAAGGCAGTAATTTAAACTACTATTTAATAATATAACCTTTATATAAAAACTAAGGCATAATACTATAAACTATATAAAGAACTATAACCCTTACTAATTATAAACTGATTATAAGACTCTATTATAATAGATTTTATTATAAAGCTACTCCTATTAGAAGACTCTGCAATTAGAACCCTCTATAATAGTATTCTTATTATTATAAACAGACTTATGAAATTTTCCTATTTCATACCTTATTAAGAATTAATAGATATAGAGCAGTTTGCTTATATCTTTTTAAGAAACATTATTAGTACTTATAGACTACCTTTAGAAATTCTCTCTAATAGAAGACTCCTATTTGCTTTTAAGTTTTAGTAAGTACTAATAGACTATTTAAAATTAAATTACTAACTTTTAATAGCTTTCTAACCACAAACGGATAGTTAGATAGAATGAATGAATCAAATACTAGAATAATACCTTTAATATTATATTAATTATAAATAAAATAATTAAGTTAAGAAGCTACTAATTATATAGTTAAGCTATAATATAGCTATTTATAAAAGCATGAAACTTACTCTAGCTTATACTAACTTTAGATTTAACCCTAATGCTTATAAAGTAAGTCATAATGGATTAATCATCCCTAAAGCCATCCTTATATTAGAAAAATTAAAAAATCTATATATAGAAATAAGGACTGAACTTAAGTTTATTAGAAACTAGATAAAAAAATACTATAATAAAAAACGGATAAAAGGACCATCCTTCTAGAGAGAAGACATAGTATACTTCGCTATAAAAAACATTAAAATAAAATAAGAAAATAAAAAACTAGATTATAAATATATCAGACCCTATAAAATCATTAAAAAAATCTTAGAAAATAATTATTAGTTAGACTTATTACTAAAAGTCAGACTTTACTTAGTCTTTTATATTTTACTTCTTAAGACTATAAAAGATATAATTTACACTAAGTATAGTAATAAATATAAGGCTAAGGTTAAAAGACTAGAAGAATATAAAGTTAAAAAGATCTATAATATATAAGTTAGGAATAATAAGACTAAATACCTTATTAAATAGAAGAACTACTTTAAAAATAGCAATTAATAGGAACCTACTAAAAACCTTACCTATATACAGTACTTATTAAAGAACTTTTACTAATAATACTAGGTTTAATTAAAGACTTAATATTACTAAAATCACCCCTAAGACTAAAAGTAGACTAATCAGTCTCCTCTAGAATACCTAATGACCTTAGGTCATAAATCACCCATTTCTTATAAGCCTCTAATATAGGAAGGACCCCGTCCTCCTTATCTAACTCCTGCATCCTCTGCTTAAATAAATCAGAACCCTGCTCCTTTACTTTCTTCTTAATCTTCTTAATCTAAGCTAAATGGTTTACTACTATTACTAGAGATGCTTGCAGTTTAGCTAGCTAGTTATAGATAAGCATGATTTAATTACTAGCTTCCTCCTCCTCTTATATAAGCTTTTTCTACTAATTAATCAGCCTATTTACTAAGGAAATATTAGTATAAATCTACTAAAGAAGGAAGGAATACTTTATATAAAGATACTATGCAAATACTATTATAAGACTGATTATAATAGATATATTCTTTATAATAATCAGAATGACTAGTATCCTCTATCTAATACTTAATCTTATGCTTAAAATAATAAATATAAAGTATATTAATAATATAGCTATTAAGCTTAATAAAATTTTAAAGAGATTCGCGCTTAGTTATCTTTTTCGTTTTTTTAATTACCTTTTTTACCTTTTACTTTATTATATACTATAGCATCATATTAGTATATTTATAAATATTTATAAAAAGAAGTTATAAACTAATATTAGAAATTATATAAGGCCTACTTATATAGCCTTAAGAATAAGACTAATAGAAAGGAGATATTATATTATAGCCTAGTCTGCGAAGATTATATAATACTAGCTAAGCATACCCACCCTACTAATTTCTAACTAATCCTATTAGATTATAATTCTAAACCGTAATCCTAGCAATAGATTACGATTACTAACCGTAATCCTAAGGATAGATTATAATCCTAAACCATAATCTATTAAAAACACCTTAGTATATAAGTACATTCATTTAGTACTTTTATAAAGATAGCCTTACTAACTATTAATATACTTAATTATATTAAATCTACTATTCTATTATTATTAGACTATAACTTATATTACTTATTATAATATCCTTAATCCACTTAATTATAAATACTATACGCCTTGGACTTACTCTAGAGCCCTAGTATAAGCCTGACCATTATATAAGAAATAGAAAGAAAAGGCTATATCTAGAAATTAAAGTCTTTAGCTAGATACTCAGTCATATTTATACTTAAAAAGAACAGAAAGCTATGCTTCTATATAGACTATAAGTAACTTAACTTAATTACTAAGAAGGATTGCATACTATTACTCCTAATCCTTAAGATATACAATAGGCTATATAGGGCTAAGTAGTTTATAGTACTTAATCTTAAAGGAGCTTATAACTTAATCTATATTAAATAAGGATATAAATAGAAAACTGCTTTTAGAATTAAATTCAGACTATATAAATACTTAATTATACCTTTTAGACTTATTAATATACTAGCCGCATTCTAATAAATAATTAATAATATACTATACAAATATCTTAATATCTTCATTATATATTACTTAAATAATATACTCATTTTCTCTAAAAATAAAGAAGATTATAAGCAATATATCTATATAGTATTATAGAAGCTATAAAATGCAAACTTACTTATTAAACCTAAAAAAAGCAACTTCTATATTTTAAAAGTAGAATTCCTTAAGTATATTATATCCTATAACTAAGTGCAGATAGACTCTAAGAAGATCATAGTAATATAGGAATAGAAATAACCCAAAAACCTCATAGAACTGCAATCCTTCCTTAAATTCGCAAACTACTACTAATAATTCATTAAACACTTTAGTAAACATACTATCCTATTTACCAGATTTATAAAGAAAGGAGTTAAGTTTAAATAGAATAATAAGGCAGAATAAGCCTTTTAATTAATTAAGGATATAATCACTTTAGAATCTATCTTAGTATTATTTAACTCTAATAAAGAAATCAAATTAAAAACTAATGCCTTAAGATTTATATTAAGTAGTTAGATTAAATAAAGAGATAAAAACGGATTATTATACTCTATTATATTCTATTTATATAAAATGCATAGACTAGAACTTAATTACTCTATTTATAACTAAGAATTCCTAACTATTATTAACTGCTTTAAAGAATTCTAATATTATCTTTTAAAAAGTAACTATAAAGTTAAGGTCTATATAAATTATAAGAATATCTTATACTTTATAATAATATAGAAACTTAGTAAATAATAACTTAAATATACTAAATATCTATTAGAATTTAACTATACTATTATTTATATAAAAGGATTAGAAAACGGATAAGCTAATATAATTAGTAAATATACTAATTTTAATACTAGAAAGATTAAAGCTAATAAGTAAATCTTTTCCTTTATTTCTAAGGAATACTTATAATAAAAATACTTAGGATATATATACTAATACTATAAATGCTTATTATAAATAATACTTAGTAGTATATACTATATGACTTATAATAATGAATTACTAAAGAAAATTAAATAATATAATCAGACCTATAAAATGGATAAGGTTATAAGAAACCCCTACTTAATCCCCGCTTTATAATTAGAATTATAAAAACTATAAGTTCTAATAGAACTATAAGAATAGCTTATATAAGAAATACATTCTTATATATTATATAAATACTAAAGAGTTACTAAAACCCTTAAGAGAGTTAAAATAATATACACATTTCCTAAAATTAAGAAGGTTATATAAGATATTATTTAATAATGCAGCCTTTATATAAAAACTAAAGCATAACGCCATAAGCCTTATAGAGAACTGCAGTCCCTACTAATAGCTTAGAGACTATAGCATTCTATTACTATAGATTTTATTATAAAACTACCCCTATTAAAAGACCTAATAACCAGAGCCTTCTATAATAGCATTCTTATTATTATAAATAGATTTATAAAATTTTCCTATTTTATATTATATAAAGAAGTAATAAATACAGAGGAATTTACTTATATATTTAATTAAAACATTATTAGTATATATAGATTACTAATAAAGATCCTAACTAATAGAAGACCCCTATTTATATCTAAGTTCTAATAAGCTTTAATAGTATAGCTTAGACTTAACTATTAATTAATTACTGCATTCTGACTATAAGTAGACAAATAGATAGAAAGGACGAACTAAATCCTTAAATAATATCTATAGTACTATATTAACTATAAGTAAAATGACTAGGTTAAAAAACTACTAATAGCCTAATTAAGCTATAATACTACTATATATAAAAGCATAAAGCTTATACTAGTATTTATGAATTTTAGATTTATACTTAATGCATACTATAGACTATAAGAAGGAATTATTAACCCTTATGTAATACTCACCTCTAATAAACTAAAAAACCTCTATAAAGAATTAAGAACTAAATTTAAGTTTATTAGAAACTAGATAAAGAAATACTATAACCCTAAATGGATAAAGGGACTATTCTTTTTAGAAGGGGATATAGTTCTCTTAGCTATGAAAAATATTATAATAAACAGGCTAAGTAAAAAACTTAACTATAAGTTTATTAGACCTTATAAAATTCTAAAAAAGATCTTAGAAAATAACTATAGGTTAGATCTAAAGAGTAAAAAACATTTAGTATTCTACATTTTATTACTAGAACTATTTAAAAACATAATTATAGTTAATAATAGTTATAACTATAAACTATAAGTAAAAGATCTAGAAGAATACTATATTAAAGAAATCCATAATATAAAGAAAATTAATAGTAAGATAATATACTTTATTAAATAGAAAGACTACTTAAAAAGCAAAATATTATAATAACTACTAAAAAACCTTAACTATATATAGCATTTACTAAAGGCATTTTATACATAATAGTAGAAGAAGAAAAAGGATTAGAAATAGAAGGGTTAAATATCCTCAGACTTATAGATACTTAATTAAAATCATTAGGAATAATAAGTAATTATAACTCTTATACTACCTAGTCCTCTTAAGTATCTAAAGCCTCTAGTAGACCATCCTCCTCATTCAGACCTTAGAGTCTATAATAGACTATCTCTAAGCGTTTTTCTTTTACTTTACTTTAGGTCTTTTATAAATAAGCTAAATAGCCTGCTATAATAGCTATACGCACTTATAAGAAGGCTAACTCTTTATAAAGCTTTAAAAGATCCTCGCCTACCTCCTCCTTATCTACCTCTAGCTTCTTCTCAGTATCCATAAGCTTAAGCACTATAACCAGTCAGTAAGTAAGCACACTAAGAATAAAGAAACTACTTATAAGATAATATAACTCGTAAACTATTATAAGACTTCTTTAGCCTTATACATTCATTATAATAAGATGAATCATTAGAAAAGATGCAGCTTTTACTATAATAAAAGCACTAACTATAAAGCATATCTAATAGTACCCTAGTAATAGCAATAGTATAAGAAAGAGCGTTTACTTCTAGAGTTTTATATATAAGCAGTTTCTATATATAGTTAGATATATTCATTAGTATAATATATTATAAAAAATATTTAAAAAAGAAGGATAATAAACTAATAGGACTATTAGGTAAAGACTAATTATATAGCCTTAGGGATAAGACCCTAGGGGAAAAGATATTATATTATAGCCTAAGTTCTTACTAAGCAGTCAAAAATAGCAGAATAATAGAACCCGCACCTAGCTCAGACTAATAGCATAGCCCCACCCTAAGACCAATACCCTACTAAGACCGATAGTAACGGTCTAAGACTAATAGCAGTCCTCTGAGTAGGATAGCAGTCTACTTAGTATATAGTCATCTAAGAAGTGCATATCTAGTATAGGCAGCTCCTTAGCTATTAATATAACTTAGTTATATTAAGTACTTTCTACTTTACTATTACTAGACGTAATAAGCATTATTCAATCTTAACTTACTTAATTACTTTATTATATAAACCTCTAGATCAGGACCTAGCATACACTAGCCTTATGAGAATAGTGTATTGACCCAATCGTCACATATCTTCTGATCTTTAATAGCTATAAAAGTCATTACTCTCTTAACTTTAAAAAATATTACTAAGTAAATAAGATTATTACACTTTATATACTACTTTATTTATCTTACTTACTTTAGCCTCTTGATATTAAGTGCTTTAGCCTGCTTAAGAAGGCTTATAAGCAAGAAATCAAGCATTTGATCTAATGCTCTATAACCTACGTTTCTAAGACCGAGTTCTTTCCTGCCTTTTATATAGCATTTTAGACTATTATAATAAAAAAAAATATTAAAGCAGCTTTTAAAGGGGCTAGGCTTATTCCTCTTAATCCAGAAAGCATAATATCAAAGCTTAATATATAGCTATAGACTCTAACGCTAATTAAAGAGGAAGCCAGCCCTTCTACTACTTAGATTTTAAAGACACTTAGGACTATCCTTAAGGCCTAATCTCAGTCTAAATACCTAGATAGACAAATTAGAAGGCATAAAAGCAGCTCGCTAGAGTCAATTCTAAAAGCATTAAAGTCACTTTCTAAAGGAATAAAGGCAATAATGCATAAGAATGCCTTATTAAGAGCTCAGGTCTATAATCTTTAATAAGCAAATAAAACACTAAGCTAGTATTAAAGAGCAAAAAGGACTAGACTATAGAAAGGAAGGGTAATAATAGTAGGGGAAGTAAGGGAAGTAATTAATCAGATAAATATAGATAGGCAGGTCGAGGGCAAATCGTCAAGAAGTAGTGGTTAAGGAGGGTTAGCGCGACTAAGGGAAAGGCGCTATAGAGGATGCGATAAGACAGGACATAACATAAGGATATGTCAAATAGTTATTACAATATCTGAATAAGAATACAGCAATTGATTTTAATTAATTAGAGAGTTTATTATGCTTTTCTGGTAATTTCTGTTTTAAAGGTTGAGATTTTTTATAATACATGCTTGTCTGTAACATAAGCTTATTATATACATTATATTATAGTATAAGTCTTATTATTGGTTTTAAGCCTTTATACTATTATTTACTATTCATTATCTTTTTTTTTTAACTATTTAACCTCTGGCCCCCTTCTAAGTGTGCGCTACTAAGGACCATAACCCCAATAAAATTATAAGGCTAGGGACAGCATGCTCTAGCTACACAAAGACCTAAAGCCCGCTTGAGCAAAAGATCAAGCAATTCCAGTAAACTGCGTTATTAAATTATACTGCGCCATAGTTAACAAAGCGTTCCGCAAGCCCTCGCCAAGAGTTCCGCGAACCCCGCCTTATAAAAATATAGAAAATTAATAATAAAATTATATATCTTAGTAAATAGAGAGACTGCTTTAAGAATAAAAATTTTATAAAACCTCTAGAAAACCTTAACTATAGTACTACGCACCGTCATCAGTAATATGACGTTAGCTAAGAATCACTTGTCTGCTCCCCTCGCTTATCATGTCCATTATACAAATTCGGAGGCTTAGGCTTAGGTGGCAACAGCGTTGCTAAGTGTAAGGGTGGCGGGCGAGCCGTTAAGGGCCACCCACTGAATGGGAGGCTCAGAGCCAACCTGGTCGGCAGTGACGGAGCCTTGTGAAGCAGTTACATAACCAGAAGGAATAGTAACAGGGATAGGCACGCTGCATCTGTTGCTGTTAGCAGTGACTATCACTGACGTGATAGCACCACTCTCAGAGAAGACGTAGGACATCTGAGGCTTGCAGTCATCAAGGGACTTACGATCCAAGAAGTACTGGGCGAAGTCGTCCTGCTTCAGAGACCTAATAGGCCAGTTGGTAAGCCGTATCATCTCTTGTACAATTGTCTCAGTCCAAGCCATAATAAGAGACATCTTCCCAGTTTGGGAACCAATAGTCATGGTATCGGCATCTGTCTGACGCATGTTGGCCTGGTGGAACATGTAGGGGTCGGCTTGGAGCGAGAGCAGATAACGAGTGTTATCAACTTTAGCTAAGGCTAATAGGTCGTTAAATCCACCAGCTCCAGCAGACGTAGCAATCCACTCCCTTGTGGTGCAAATAGGCGTATCGCAGTTGTAGTAGATAGTAGTAGCAAACCGGGGAATAATAGTAAGGCCATCGTATCCGTTACTTTCAACAGTACTGATTAAGGGCCAGTACTTGTTGTTCTGGTTACGTAAAACGGGACGGGTGTTATCGCCGACAACGTAGAAGATACCGTTTTCCATCCAGGCCTTGATGACGTCGGCGTTGTGGAGACCAGTAATGGCAGGGGGAACGAGAGCATGGGCTGAGAAGCGGCTTGCTTTGTCAATACCCATCTGAGCCATCCAGGCTTGGTTGAACTGAATTTCGCGCTTGGCATCAGCGTATGTAGCGTTGTTGAGCTCCAAGTGGGTGAAGGTGTGAGAGAGATGCGCAAACTTGTTGAGGCGATCGGTGTTCAAGAACCAAGAAGCAAATTCATCAAGCGAAGCGCAGGTCTTCTCCCAGCCATATGTCTGGAACTCGGATGGCCAGAGGTCAGTACCGGTGCCAGGGGGTTTCATAAACTCCAATGCGGTGTCAACAGGAGACTCATAATCGACGGCATAGTTGGGATTGCAGGATGTAGAAGATTCTGAGATGGCAGTAGCAGCTATCAAGTCGCCATTGCCATTGTGAGCAAGCTCCAGCCAAAAGTCAGAGCCAGCAGGAAGTCGAGGGTTGATGTCATTTTGCCAAGCGATGTGGGCGTTGAGATCACCAGTGCGGAGCTTGAATTCTTGGTTGGCAGGGTAGTAAAGTCCAGTGCTGAGCTGGATGTCGTCGACCTGGCACGACAGGTGCACCTTGCGTTTGCCTAGGAAGACACCGCGGGTGAGCCAGTGGATGTGGCTGTGCTGGAGGAAACTGGAGGTCTGGGACCAGTCAGGAGCCCAGCTAATGAACCAGACGAATTGCTCGCGTCCATTGAAGTTGTTGATGACGGCAGCAACGCTCTCGCTCGTGAAGCCAGTGGCAGTGCCAAACTTGGCGACGGCACGGGTAGTGTTGGCGTCAGTGATGGTGGCAGGTACATGGTAAAGACCCTTGGTGGAAAGGCCGGCATTGCTAGGGTTTGTTAGCGGATGTCTCAGAGGCTCGTTATGTTGTTTAAACTCACGTCTTGACGTTAGCAGTGGGGAAGTCCGAGTTGTCGGTGATGCTAATGAGCTGCTCAACACCATCACCGCAGCATCCGGCACTCACGGCGCTGGTACCTATTGATACGTGTTAGCAATACAGGTCAATATGCCAGGTAATAGGGAATATTTGTTACCGAACCTGGGACCGGGGTACTCGTTGATGCGGACCATACGGATACGGAAGTCAGACTGGTAAGCATACAGAGCGTTCCACTGGGCATCGGTAAGAGCACTTTTCCAGACGCCGTCATAGTTGTAGGAAACAGAGCCCATGGCGATGATACCACCGTAGCGGCCGGAAGTCATGGAGGAGTTTAGAACAGGGAGGTCAACACCAGCCTGAGGCACGATGAGGTTCTCGTAGGGGATGCCATAGGCAAGGAAACCCAGGTTGGCAGCCGTAGCAGTAGTGTCGTCGGCGGCAATAACGAGAATGGTGCTGTCGACGTTGGCGGCATGAGGAACACTGCTAGAGGCGGCGGCGAAATTAAGTGTAGCCGCAACGGCCAAGTTGAGAAGACGCATGGCGTTTGTCGCTCGTCAAAGACGGACGGAGAGAAGGAATCAATGTGAATGCAAAGAGAGTATAGACTCGGATCGAGTCTTTGAGTGAGGGTTAAAAAGATGGTACAAATGACGTGCCCGGAGAAGCAAGCACAAGGTGGAAACAAGAGATGGAATCCAGGCTGGATGGATGGTTTTTCAAAACAACATCTCGGCCAGCGAGGGCCTTTAATAGAAAAATGAAAATGATTGCCCAAGATGCTGCCATGGCTGAAATTGCCCGAAGGTCTGAATCTAGACTAGCGAGGCGGCACTCATCTACTTCCCGGTGGGAAGGCTGGATGTCTGGAGCGGTCTATGTGGCACTCACTCCATCCATGATGCGGTATAGTACCGCTGGCAGTGGTGGTCACATCGCTCGTCGAGGGAGAGCTGGTAGTGGTCACAATACTGGACGTGGCGGACGAGTTCACACTAATTGGAGAAGCAGTTGTGGCGGTAATGGTCGTCGTGGTACCATTGTCCTTGGGAACACTCTAGATGGTTTTGGGGATGGCCTTCCATTCCGCCTCCGGGACGATGACACCATCACTCTCGAGGGGGCCTGTGCCTTGCATTCCTGATGGAAGCCCGTCTCGGTGGAGGTAGCAGTGCCTGAGATAGTGAGGGTTTTGGTGGTAATGTTAACAGTGAGGCTGATCTTGGTGGAGCTGACGAGCTCGTCATAAGTGTTGGTTTTGTTGGGGCTGGTGACGTCGGTGGTACCCGTGAGCCTGCAGGCGAGGAGCTGCTCGGCGCGTGGGCTATAGCCATCAGAGAGAATTTTGTTTCCAATAAACACAAATCAATCAATATACCGTTTTCAACTGTCAGCCACCTCGGAATAGCGCTGCCGGTTGCACCACCATACAGTCGGGCCTCACGACACTCGCGCATATTGTTGACTTTGTTGGGTTTTGCTGGGGCAGCTTGACACTCGGCATGACAAGCAGCAGGAAGCAAGCGGATAAGCAAGATCAAGCAGCAACGCTTGAAATCGGATTGAAGGGAACAGAGGAAGGATTTTCCCTACAAAATAACTCTCTGCCTTTCCCTACATACCGACTCGATCCCTATCTCGGTTCGCACAAGTCCCACATGACCCTCAGCCCGGTCACCCCAAGACACGTGCTCTGACCTCCAGCCACTCACATCGTCACATACCCGGTAAGGCTTTTTTTTTCTGTGTCCGCTATGGCCAACATTCGAGACGGCACAGGTGGGGGGCCATCCAAGAAATCGTGGCCTCGATGGAGGAAGTTTGCCATTGTCGGGGTCTTACTGACCATCACCATCACGTTGTCCGTGGGTCTGGGCGTTGGTCTGGGCTGTAAACCTCACAGCTATGGAGGTCCGGGAAACAATACGACTTCCATATGGCAACCTACAGTCGGCGATTCATGGCAGATTGTTCTCTTGAAACCTATCAAGGTCGTTGACGGAATTGTCGTACCCGACGTGAAAATCTACGATCTCGACGTTTTTGACAATGACGCCGATACAATCGAGGCTCTTCAGAAAGCTGGGAAAAAGGTCATCTGCTACTTTAGCGCCGGATCATGGGAGAACTGGAGAGATGACAAAGATGACTTTGAAAAGGCAGACCTGGGTAAGGTTCTCGATGGCTGGCCTGATGAGCGCTGGATCGACGTGCGCAGTAATAACGTACGCAAGATCATGAAGAAGCGCATTAAGTATGCGGCAGATAAGGGATGCGATGCAATTGATCCCGACAATGTCGATGCCTTTGTAAGTTTACTCCTCGATTTCCTTATTCTTCTACGAACGACAAAACGGATATGTTCCGTTGTTGTAGTTGGCTAACACTGGCTGGGTTTCAAGCAAAATGATAGTGGTCTCGACCTAACCGCTGAGGACGCGATTGATTTTGTCAAGTTCCTTTCGGAGACTGCGTCATCTTACAATATGTCTACCGGCCTCAAGAACGCGGTTGACATCATTGCCGATGTTTTAGAGCATGTGCACTTTTCTGTTAATGAGCAATGTGTTGAGTACTCGGAGTGCGAGGCGTTTGCCGCCTTCATCGAAGCGGACAAACCCGTCTTCCATGTCGAATACCCCGCAGGAACCCCCAACAAAGTCTCAACCTCGGCCATGGCGGAAATCTGCTCGCACTCTGGCAACGCAACAGGTACCGAGGGCTTCAGCACCGTCATCAAGAAGATGAACCTCGATGGGTGGGTGGAATACTGCGGACAGGGGGAAGCGTATAGCACGAAGCTAGACACGTCAGATTGAAACAATTTTCCTTCTTCTTAGGTGAAGAGTGGGGGTCACTCGCTTGTCGGCATCCATCCAGGCACATCGTTACAATCTGTGCGATACGCTTTTCTTTAATCTTGTAACATTAACTAAAACCTTGCTTGGCCATGCACTCCTGCCCTCAACCTCTTGAACCGCGTTGTTTGTTTTTCTTGGCTTTGGGTAGATCAGTGGGTCGTGGGTCGTGGGTCGTGGGTCGTGGGTGGGGGGTTGGGGATGCATGCGATGACCCCGCAGTCCGGAGGATCCAGGGCAAAGTTTTGTTAGTTCGACCCACCAGGCAGGGGACCCTGGAAAGGCCGTTAAACAACAGCACGAAAGACAGACCATCTGGCTGACGCCATTAAGGCTGTAGGAAGGCAAATGAAATAGTAGCTTCTGATTGGTTAGTTAAGGTAGATTGCCATGAACTGTGCTGTGCGAACAAGAGTCTTATACTATCCCTTCGACTGTCGTAAGGCAACACATGGCCCATAGTCTCCACGGAGGCCCGGGAGATCAACGGTACGCTTCGTTACTTCAAAAAGCCAGGTGGCTGTAGGAAATGTTATGCACTATGATGTAGATCCCTTAGGGCCGTGACTTCTGGCACCATACAAAAAGGTGGGATCCTATGCACCCCGTCTTTCCCAGTTTTTCATTGGATCGAATCCCTGCTGCTAGTACAAGTGTTGCCTTACGACAGTCGGAGGGATACATCGACGTATCTGGCGTCCCTTAGCTAGTCCCTTACCCAGTGGGTCGAACTAACAAAACTTTGCCCTGGATCCTTCGTAGTGTGTTGCAACATTGGGGCAAACTTAAAATGCGATGTGTTTTGCCGCTGACGAAACGCAGCCAGCGTTAAATATTGACATTCAATAGCCTCACGAGCTGTACAGTCGTAGGGCGAGGGACGATACGAGGGGGCTGGCAACTAGCAGACCGCACACAGGCCGCAGGTATTAGACAGACGGATGGTTGAAAGCAATAGTTGCCTGCAACACGGTGGTACCATGTATGCAGCACGTCTTCGTAGTTACATCGTCTAACCTTTGTGGCTCGGACAGACGGGCTTCTGCAGGGGGTTGAAAGCGTCACCTGGGGGGCAACGTTGCGCATACAGAGAGAGATTGTGGGGCAGTATGCAGTATGCAGTCATGCAGCCTTGCAACGAATCAAGTAACCACGCCTCACACGTCGTCACCAACTCCACGCCTGTATCCAGCTGTAAACTTGGGAACGCGAATGGTAGTCCTGGGTACTCCGCGCATTACGGGTAGGGTATGTCACATTCAGTATAAGCTAACATGACACTACACAGTAGCTGAAGGCTCTTCCATTTTGCCGCAGCTGGCAATGCGACACGTGAAGGCCCAACAAGTCTTAGCATGGGGAATGCAGGAACCGTTCATGCCAATTACTCAATTAAACAAGTGAAAAAAACAACAAATACAGAGCCCTCAGTTGTGGCTCCTGTGGTATGTGCCAAGGACACCCTTCCCCATTTGCTCTTACACCTGTTGCGCCTACTTCTCTGCCGCCTGAATCCCGGAGACGAAGTTCCACAAGTCCCTTGCGCACTGCTTGATGTTCTCCGTTGCTGTCCACTCCAACTCCTTAACGGCTCGCTGGTTAGCGGCCACACACGCCCCAACATCGCCAGCCCTGCGCGGTGCCATGTTGACAGGGATCGTCTGGCCCGAAGCTTCTTCAAGACTATCGACCGCCTCCTGCACGGTGGTGCCATTGCCAGTGCCTAGATTGAAGGCACGGAAAGGCTCGGTGATGTTGGTGCCGAGGGCAGCAATATGGCCGCGGGCCAGGTCGGAGACATGGATGAAGTCACGGATCGCAGTGCCGTCTCGGGTATCCCAGTCGGTTCCGAAGATATCGAGCTCCTCGCGTTGGCCAGTCAGGACCTGGGTGAGGACCGGGAATAAGTTGGTGGGCACTCCCTTGGGGTCCTCGCCAAGGAGGCCAGAAGGATCGCAGCCAATGGGGTTAAAATATCGCAGAGCGACAATGCGCCAGGCGGAATCAGAGTGGGCAATGTCAGCGAGGATAGCCTCACAGAAATACTTAGTTCGAGCGTATGGGCTGAGGAGTCCAGAGACCATGGGCATTCTGACCTGCTCCTGGCCGTTGACATCGATGTAGCTCTCGGGGTGGTGGATAAGATCTTCCTCCTTCAGGGGGCGTCCCTCGTCAGCCTTAGTTCCATAGACGGTGGCGGAAGATGAGAAAACAAAGTTTCGGATGCCATGCTTGCCAAGAAGCTCCACCAGCTCGACCAGTCCGCACACATTGTTACGGTAGTATTGGATCGGCTTAGCGATAGAGTCACCGACAGACTTGTACGCGGCAAAGTGAATAACACCGGCGATTAGGGCTTGTCGTTTAAGTCCGGGAGAGCCTCCAGGAGAGCTAGGTGTGGTGGCAACGAGATCCGAGTACGACTCTAGGAGGAACCGCATCGACTCGCTGCGGTAGTCGACCTTGTGGAAGTGAAGCATAGGCATGAAGCTGTCGGTCTCCTCGCAGTAAATCTCGGCGACCTTTCGGATCCGAGTGAAGACGCTGTGGAAGCTGTTGCTGAGATCATCGACAATGATGACATTGTACCCGGCCTTCAGGAGTTCCAGAGAAGTGTGTGATCCGATGTAGCCCAGGCCACCAATGACGAGGATGAAGCGGCCATTGGCAGTGGGCCAGCGAATGTGGCTGGCGAATCCGTCCTCATAGTCGGATTCAGAAGTGGTAGTAGAAGAATCTCCAGGTGAAATGGAAGAGGAGGAGGATGAGGAGGAGGGGGGGTTGGAGTTGAAATTGTCTTTCATGGCGGACTGCATATCGGCTTTGTATGGGTCTAAGGACGTCTGACAAACTCTGGTGTTTGTTTCTGAATTTTTGAAAAAGATGTTCGATATGAGATTGTACTCGACACTTGGGCGTACGCGGACAGCACTATCTTTATGGATAACAATGGGTTGGTTGTAGATTGAAAATCAAAAGATGCTCGAGTGGACAGGGCATGAGTTCCAAGATTCGGCGCTGCCCTCCAGCTTTATGATGTATACTCGGAGAAACGGAAAGAATACTAACCGTCCCAACGGGCTTGATCAAATTTCATTTTGCAAAGCGGCAGGACCGTCGCTCCTGCACCTCGGGCTTGACCTCGTCCAGGCCACCCCTCAGCGTGATAGTTGTGGTAACTTCCGGTCATGTCTGGCCTGTGTTCCTGGTCCCTGGCTGGTTCCTGGCCCGATGAACATGACAAGGAGCTAGCCTAGCCCTAGCCTATCAAATTGGCGCCTCGCTGTTTACAATGCTCGCCCTGTTTACAATGCTCGCCCACGGTCTGAGCCTGAATAAACCTCAGGTCGGAGTGCCGAGCCACCTTGGCTATCTTGGCTGACGGGCCTCCTGTTGGACGAGACGGCTGGCGATGGAACGTGAATGCGTCTCCCTCACCGCGCCGAGATTTCTTGGTCCCGGAACGAGCCGGTTGAGGGCATGCTAGATCACCGGACCACCTGATGAGCCGGGCTTGGAACTTCACAGAACCCACCAGAGGAGACTGTGACGGTTTATTTCTGCATTATTCGGTGTTGAGGTGAACCTGAATCCCACCTAGCGGTCCAAGCACGAGCGGTTAAGAGCATGCCATGTAACCAGACCACGAAATAAGCCGGGCCTGGAACTTCGCAGAACCCACCAGAGGAGACTATGACGGGTCTATTCCCACATCATCGGTGTTGTGGTGAACTTGAATCCCGCGCAGCTGACCCGCCAGCTGCGGTGCCTGGATCTACGTGGAGTCGCCCCGCGTGCGACGCTAGCGGTGTGCGTGGGTTGCTGTTCTATTTGCAGCGTCAGCGCCACAACTGGACACCATCGTGCAAGTGGGTGGCTCTCGCCGGTGCTAGACGCTTTCCTCGCGCGCCCGCGGCTCTCCCATGGTGGTTGTTGGGGCCGTTTGTGTCTCGGGAGTTTAGGTCATTCGTTTCCGGCAGTTGGGTGCTGTAGCCACGTCGACGCATGTCGACGCATGTCGACGCACGTCATGGCGCGGAGATGGCTGCCGTCACGTCACGACTCTACGTCATGCCACTGCATAGCACATGCTAACTTCCGCCGAGACTTCGGCATCGTGTGAACCGGTACCGTCGGACAAGAATAGCAGGCCTAGATCGATTGGCGTGCGTCTATCCGCCTCTTGTTGATGCCAGCTGTACAACTGAGTGATGCTGCGATCATGCCCGTATCTCATTCCGTGATGCCCTCGGCGTTCTATGTCTTTCCTTTCCTTTCCTTTTTTTCTTTTCTTTGTGTGTTAACTATCATCACAAGTCTTTCGCTGACTGACGCTTTCACACTTGTAGCTGTGTGAGACCACGTCTGTTCTTCTTCCTTTGTACCGCTCAAGATGGCCTCTTTCTTTCAGCCTGGGCAGAAGGACACGACCATTGAGGGGTGCTCCAGATCCACGTTTGAGATTTACTGCAACAGTATCCTCCCTGCGGACAAGAGGTTCAGCAATCTGTTTCAAGTAGCAAACTTCACCATCGGTGCTACGGCCATCTTGGTATCTCTCCTCCGCTTCCTCGTCCATATTCTTTTGCAGTCACGCAAAAAAGATCCACCAAAGACTCTCAGGTAAACTAACGTCCCTCGCACTCACACCAATGACTCTCTGACCTCGATCCAGTGGACAGAGAGAAAGACGTAACTCTGATGCGGCATCTATCAGCCCTGAAACTCCCAGGCACTCATTCCGTTGGACCAAGTCGTTCACTTTCCTCTCGGACACTGAATCACTGTCGACTCACCGTGAGTCCAGATCATATGACCTCGTCGTCCTGCCCTTGGTCATGGGTGGCAATGCCGCGGGCGAGCATGGGCAGTCATGCTCTTCCTTCTGTTCAACCGAAGGTGTTGAAGCCAAGATGAGCCTTGCCAGTGTCGACATCAGCTCTTTTGGCTCTGGCGCCTTGGAAGACTCCCAAATCGATGCCACCGCCGATTTCCTCGCGAACATCTACCTTCGCAACAACTTGGACGGCTTTGTACTCCGTTGTTCCAAGGCGAAGAAGCCCGGGCAGATGGATGGCCTCCTGGAACGCCTGTATCAGTCTAGAATTCCCATCCTTCTGTCATGCGACCACGACTCCGATGCACTCGACTCCATTAACCTCGCCCTCACCTCCGGCCTCATCGTAGAGAACGCTCTCATCCTCCCCAATGGCGACCGGCGTGACTACTTCAGGGCGCAGCGGTTCCGAAAGATCATGGGTTGGTGCCACAAGGAACGCGAGGAGAGACCCGATTTCTTCATTGGCTTCCTTGACCGCTGGGAGACTGCACCTCATCCCGCAGTCGTCCGCAGGGCTGTCCGATTGGCCGAGCACTTCGGCGCCGTCATTGAACATGGCCCCATCGATGCCAACATGAAACTCAAGGCGCCTATCCTCTCCGCTACGCAAACCCTCAGTTGCTTTGAGTATCTACGTCGATCAGAAACTATCCAAGTATGTTTATCAATCCTGTACCCTTGGAAAAGCACCACTGACGCGTGAATAGCTCCAAAAGTCTTGGGTAACAGAGGCCAGGGCGGTCTACATTCCCAAAGTATCGGAGGTCGTTGAAACCGCCCCACTGCCTCTCGACAAACTCGACGCCGTGATTCCCCAGGCGTCTCAGCTGTTGAGACATGAGGCCCTTACCCCCGCACTCAGGGCCATTTATGATGAAGTACCTGAATCGCACGTATCCCCTGAGTACGTTGAATTGGCGCCCCTTCGATCCAACTTTTGGGACTCTTCTAGCGATGGAAAGTCACTTTCGCTGTTGGGCTGTTTCCCATTGACGTCTGAGCCCCATTTGGCACACCACGAAGCCGTTGTCGACACACAGGCCCACCTCAAGGAGCTTAACATGCTGCACATTGTTGAGGGCAATGAAGAGGACACGCTAGTCGCCGCCCTGTCAGCTTTGGCCGAGCATGAGAAGTGCGACGTCGCTGTCCATGACCTCATCAAGTCCCTCGTCGACCATCAGGTCCGCATCTACAAGGGCATGGACACCGGCTTTCGTGTCCCAGACAGCGATGCCCAGTTTTGGGGTGTCTCAAAGGCTCGACAGCCGTCCTGCGAGAACTGTGTGGATATCTATATCTCGCAAAAGGCTCCTAGTGATGCAGCTACCGTCCTTCACACCTGGCTAGCCTACCGGCAAGTTTCCCGGGACGAACGATTCGTGCAGGAGCTTTACATGGAGTGTGCCAACAACCAGGGTGACCGCTCCAGTATCCCCCTGAGCATCAGAACCACCATCGAGCGGGCTACATACTCTGAGGCTCTCAGCTTGGTTCAGAAGTTGCACGTTTCTGGCATGGGCCACCCATTCGCCGCCGCGATCAAAGAGCACTGCTGGTCTTACCTCATCGATGAGACTACCAAGGCTTCCTGGACCCAGACATGTGCCCAGAATGTGCTTGATGGATCGATGACTATGCAGGACATCCTTCACCTGCGCCTGCAGCACTACGTGCGAAAAGGTGCGACGGAGCTACCTGGCCTCGATGATTTAGTTCACTTGCACAAACTCACTGACCAGGTCATCAACGACGCACTCTTCTTTGGAGACAGAGAGACTCTCAATTTGCTGACCGATGTCCTCCTGCATTCCTATGACCCATGGAAATCATGGACCAACTGCGATCACGTTGACATTAACGCTGAACTCTTTGCCACCATCTTCTTCAGCATCCTCCGACAGGCAGCCTTTGAAGAGGTCTACAACGAGTCTACAGATCGCTGCCCCATGTTCCTCTCTCAGCCGGACCAAGCTGCTGTCTTCTCTGAGCTTTGGATTCTTGGATCCCAGTGCGAGATCTACTTCGGCCTGCTTCCCCGCGACCTTGGTAGTATTATTTACCAGCGATACCGTCGGTCCCTACAGGCTCGACCTCCTACTGCCGCCGACAGACCGTCTGATGAGATCATGACTATGTACTTTAGCCCTGATACATCGCCCACCCCCAACCATGGCGACAATGCACCTCTCCCTGACACCTCCTTAACAAAGCTCACCGCTTATGAAACAGCCCAGCTGTGGAAGAAGCGATTTGCGAGGGCTGGCGCTATATCTATCTTCTGTGTTCCGGCTATTGTTGATGTCATCCTCCTTACCTTTATCGGACGCGGCTTTTTTATGACAGCATTTATGAACTCTGAACATCTTGAGGCAACTGGTTACGCTTTACTTATCTCTCTTCTATTAACGGCTGGTATTACTGGTTGGGTAGGCAGTATTGGTAACTACTACCTTGCCCACTATGCCTATAACAACATGATCCACTTCCACGTCCAGAGGCTTTCAGGTGGTTTTATTTTAAGTCTTGTTATCTCGTTTATGGGATTCGTTATGTTTACAATGCGGTTCTCTGTCAGCGTTGGCTTCATCTTCGTTGCCTACCTTATCTGCCTCTCAACTTCTTTTAACTTACTAGGAGTTATGAGTACTATGTACCAGGACGGGAGCCCCATCGCCTCCGGACGCAGCCTTCTGCTCCAGAACATGCTGCTACTTTTTCTCTCGCCTCTCATCTCCACCTTCGTCAATGGTCACGACCTCAAGATCTACCTTCCAATTATGTACACCTATCTAGCCCTCACGATATACCGATACCGCCGACTTTGTCATGAGTGGGCGAACTGGATGGACAATATTCCCAAGTTCTCTCATAAGGACGTCATCGAGTGGTATTCCGCCAAGCTGTGCCCAGAGACAACCGATGAAGACTTGAAAGATCAGGATGCTCTGGCTCTGGATACCTTTTCTGCAGCCCTGGAGTCTTACCAGCGCCGCACTACCGAAGCCCAAGCCGCGAATGTGTTCTCAGATCCTTTCGTTTCACAAGTTGCCAAGGGAATGCCTTATATTGACTGGCTCTTCCGCAAGACGAACCCCACTGGTAACCACCCTGATACTTTCAGCACGGCCTGGTTCACCCAGCTCAATGAGTCGAAGAACCAACAGAGTCAGCTGGTTCGAGGTCTGAAGGACCATAATGTCTTCACGCTCTTCCGGCTTGCCCGGTATGATGTTGGACAGACCCTTGGCCTGTTCCTAGTCGCACTGATGGATCGATGGGTTATGATTGTATGGTGCGCTAGCGGGCCCTGCCCTAGCATTTACACTGACCCCCGAGCCCGCTATGGTATCTGCCTCTGCATCATTTACTTCTGTGTGGCAGCCATGCTTCTTGATTCAACGCTATATAAGTACTGGGGACTCAGAGACCGCATCTCTAAGGACAAGCTGCGCGACTTTGAGCATGCTCAGAACCTAGCCCAGGAGTTCGAGGCCTATCGCCGAGCAAGTATTGTCAAGGCGCTGACTGAATTTATGTCTAAGCTCTTACCTGTATTTGGCTCGACTACGCTACTTCTCTGGGTCTTCGTTGACGGCCTTGAGACAACCACCCTCTACTATCTCTACGCCTTGGGCTATACGTCCAGTATCATCTTCCAGTTCAATAGGTGCTTCACCACCAATATCACGACCCACATATCAATCATCTTAACTTCTGCTGCCCTAGGATTCATCACTGGCTGCATTCTCCATGCTATTCCCGCTACCTCCCAATTTCTGTATAACGATATCATCGCACAGAATACGGCTGCTGTCCTCGCTTCTGTTGGGACGTCCCTCTGGGCCTGGAAGGACTGGAGTGCACCGTCGTCCGTCCGCAAACGATCGAAGTCTCGCACTGGTGAGCCCACTGTCTTCGTCCAGTATAGGTACAGCGCCGAAGGATCCATGCACGAGAAGATCCCGAACTCTGGTCTGCGAAAGACCTTCTCTGGCTTGAAAATCTGGAGCGAGGATGGACAGATCCCGTCTGGAAAAATCACGGAGCTGCTTGCCCGCAGCCTGGATAAGCCTAACAAGATTGCAAACCGTGCATCCTTTTCGGCCAAGCTTTTGACAACAGCGCTCAGCATGTGGTCTGAGCGAAAGATCATGGTCAAGGTTGCCAGTAGGGAGGACTTCGCTCAAGCTGGCTTGGCAGAGATTAGTGCCTTCAGCTCGCGGGAGGGAAATATTCTCCAACTGACAGTCGGCTTCATAGGAGAGGCTGAGTTATCTCTCTCCGCCTGGCAGCTCATGTTAGCCACTGTCATCAGCGAGTCCATCCTCTATCATGTTGCTCGTTCCGAATTCAAGCTTTCACATGACCAGTCTGTTCAAGCCGAGCACTTCCTCGTTGGTACGGACTGTCTGTGTAAGCGAATCGAGTTTGAGCTCTCCTTAGAGAGTGTGGAGTGTCTAAACCGCCTTGTTCTTAGGACTGAGGCAGAGATGATGAGATATCTCTGCCTTGACTTTGACGTTGACTCTAAGTGGGAGACGACCCCTCAGACTGTTCGTGAGGCCATTCTGCGCCGCATTTCGGGAGAGCCAGTTGCCTTGTCCTTAGAATTCTCCCAATGGGCGTCTGCTGCCAAGGTCAACCTGCAGACTACGGACTTCCATGTCACTCTTACTCTGAGGGTTCACCAGAAGTGCAAAGAAAGACTGCGCCAGATTGCCGCTTTCCTCGGCCAGTCACAGGACACCATCCCCGAGTCTCCTGCCGAGCTAAAACCTGTCACCATCATTCGCACTCCCAAGCCTTTGACCGTTATCCAGAGCATTTGCGGACGATTCATCTCAATCCCATGCGTCTTCGTCAAGTGGGTTGCCATTCTATCCGGCGGAGGATCCAACATTGAGCGAGAGCTTGTGTACTGCCTCCGAAGCATCCCCCTTCGAGGCGCCTTGGTCTACCTCCTCCTGCTTATCTGGATTGCCTGTCGATCCGTTAAGAACTTCTGGGTTTACTGGATCCTCATCTACCGCCAACCTGCTCTTGTGAACATCACTCGTCTTATGCAAAAGGGTGCCCGACGCAAGATTGTCAAAAATTCTATCGTCGTTGAACTGCCGCGTAAGACCATTACTGGCTTCTTATCTATCGACGACCATGGAACCACTGTGTTGCGAGTTTATCCTGGGGCTCTTAAGGATGCTCCAGCTGAGGGAAAGCCGCTGTCTGTCAATACCTACGATACAGAACACCGACTTAAGAGCCGAGAGGACAATAGTGGTGTTATTTCTACTTACCAATACGATCCTGACAACCACATGCGTTGGCCACTCAGCAAGGTCATTGCCAAAGAGTGCTCCCAAATCGTCAGTTACTACGATAAGTATGGGCGCATCAAACGAGGCACATGGACACTCGATGACGTGGAGTTGATCTTCCAGTATCACTACAAATCTGTGCCCAAGGGTAACTCCGACGTCCTCCGTGCCGATTTCAAGCTGGCCTATTCCGCTAGTAATGACATGCTCTCCGTCTTCTGGGGCAAGCCTGTGAATCTTGGGGAGTACACCTGGGTTCCGTCTGAGAAAATCGGCCGCATCATGAGGAAGATCAACAACAAGACGTACACCAGCGAATTCGAGTACCTTCACCGGCGTGATCCAGTAGTCACCACCTATATGCAGGAGGATAACGGAGCCAAGACAGTCGTTGCTGTCGCCCCTGAGGTCTTCCCCAACGAGACTGCCCTGATGCACCGCCCCAAGGATCTGTCTTTCGATTCGGATGACCTGCTCATCTACCATAGCACCCTTCAGGTGAGGCAGATGAGGCGGTACGCCAGCACGACTCCTACTCTTCTTTCCTCTATAAACCCCGTGCCCTGGATCGTCTTGTGGAACCGACGCACATATAGTCGTGTGCCCACTTGGCGCATTCGCACAGAGCTGTGGAGCCATTGGCTCAAGAGCGGCACCCTCGATGCGGTAACGGCCTGCTGGATGGACGAGCTCATCCTTCGCGAGGAGTATCTCCTCTGCAAGTACTGGAAGGCTCGAGACAGCGGGCACCTTGACGGCGCCCGTCGTGCCCTGGATGAGAATATTGACCAGATCATTGCGGCTATTGACATTGAGACTGATGTGTCTGAGGTGTCCCTCCTCACCATTAAGACCTCGGATCTCTATGCCATGGGGCTTAGCAATGACGCTACCCAGGTTACTTCGCGACCTCAAGATTGTTTTAATGATACTAACAAGCGAATTTCCGTTATATTTAATGATATTGGATGCTGGCCAGTTGCACCTGGTGGAGTTTCTAACTGCCGACGCGATCTGGTCAACGGCCACACAACTATCCGTAACCACGTTCTCGCTGAGTGCGCTAATGATTATGGTATTCCTCGCTTCCAAGTTGAGAAGAGCGTCCAGTCTCTCAAGCTGCTACCTCTCTGGGGTATTGACGGCGGAACAGCTAACCACGGTGTGATCGATAACATCCTTGAGTCTCAGGTTGATGAGAAGGCTGCTGACACGGATATTCAGCGAGATATTGCTGGCGTCTTTGTCCCGCTTCTCATGGACTTTGTCAAGGGTGCTCGTACGAAGTGTCTCTCGCGCCGAGATCTTATCAAGTACAGTAACATCATCTTATCCATGGCTAAGTACTATGAGCATAAGGATTATGCCTTCACCTGGCAGTCTAAACAGGTCGAGGACGCCTGGGTGGCTGCCTGGCTCACCCATTACGATGACCCGAATATCACCAACCCATCTCAGAGTTTTGAAATCGAGCGCCCTAGCATCTCTGACTTCCGTATTGCCCTCGGTATCTACAAGGCATACTTCTTCATCTTCGCTATCAACGTTCCCGATAACTGCCCGCGTGTCTTCCAGAGCACCCACCATGGCATCAGCAGTCTGTTCGGTCTGGTTCTTAAGTGCCGCCGCGGCACCAACTTTGGCATCTGGGATCACGCCATCATGTGGCGGGAGAGCTGTCTTAACATCAGTGCTGCCCAGAGCGAGCTCCCCCTCTCTGTACAGTCGATGCTTCTCGCTGGCATTGGTCTGGCTACCCGCCTTGCCTACTTCCACGCCGACGTCATCACCCCATGTGCATCTCTCTTCAACCCGTAAGTTCACCGCCTGGAGTACATATGTTTTGTAACCCTGCTAACCATTACTTACAGCATGTGGGAGGTCGAGATCGGCACTGACAAGGGCACAGTCGGCAACAGGAACCTGTTCCGTCGCAAGATCGACCCTATCGTTAACGGTATCAGCAACATGGAGTCCTTCACTCCCGTTGATAAGGTCCGCACAGACACACCAACGGTTGTCATGTTATCCAATGTGCAGGTTATCAAAGGTGTCAAGGCGGCCATCCAAGCCGCTGATATCATTGTCAACTGCTTCGGTTTTACCGATTACCAGCTGGTAGTTTATGGCGCTAAGGATCGCCAGCCGGCGTACGCACTGGAGATGGAGAAGTTCATCGTGGATCACAACCTCGCGGGCAAGGTCATCCTGGCCGGCTTTGGCAACCCTAAAGAGGTGCTGAAGGATGCCTGGCTCTTTATGAACTCGTCTATCTCCGAGGGTCTGCCCCTGGCCATCGGCGAGGCAGCACTGGCTGGCGTGCCCATCGTCGCCACCGAGGTCGGTGCTACAGCATTGGTCCTAACAGATACAGAGAACCCGGACCAGCGATATGGAGAGGTTGTGCCTCCCAACGATCCTATGGCACTGGCCCGCGCTCAGATTGCTATTCTGAGCATGGTTGGGCCCTGGACTCAGTTCACCGACGAGGCTGAGATGAAGACGAATGCCCCTTCTCTTCCGGATGAAATCACGCCCGACGGCGTTAAGTGGCTTTCTGATCGATTCTATACTAAGAGCGAGTATCGCCGAAAGCTCGGCATGATGTCCCGCCAAGTCGTGCTGCACAGCTTCCACGGCAGCCGATACCTCCGGGAGCACGAGCAGATGTTCTGGGTTCAGTGGCACCAGGGCAAGATGAGGTCAGATGACTACCTCCGAGTCCAAGCTACCCAGCGCTTCAAGTTTGGAACACCGACGCCTCTGCGGTACGTCGAGGACCACGAAAACGCCATTCAGTAACGGGTGTTGTCCGGGAAGGATAAGTTGGGACGGAGGCACCGTATGGGTTCCATTGGTTGAAATCTACAGCGGACATGTACACAAAGGATGTTACTCAGGGAGAGCCACCACTGAAGTTTATTACTGGAGTAGCGAGTAAATTGTTGGGGGAGGCATTTGTGAGGGAGCCATTAGTTGTTAGCAGTGGACGTTGTAACGGAGCGACTGTCGAAGTTCCTGAAAAGAAAACATGCTATGAGTGACTTACAAATGCTCTGAGATAAAATCTGCAAGTGGCTTACCTCTTGGGGTTGTTATATATGAAGGTGTCCTTTCTGTAATCTGAGGATCTATACTGATCAATGACATTACCAACATTACCACAGGGTGACATTACATCACCAATGCGAAGACTATCGAATCTTTGGGAGATTAGGTGGATTATGTACTCCAATCCGCTGTCGAACCTTCGTGCAGTTGGGTAGCAAGTTTGTAGTGGAAGCGGAGCTCAAAGGGGGGGCTTTGAAGCATGCTAGGGCTATATGATGTGACCTCTGGTCACTTGAAGGTGAGTTATTGTACCATTATGTTAGATTAAAGCACGTCATTCACCTTTCTTAGTCACTAGTAGATAGAAACTATAAGCACATTCTGATACCGAGGTAATTATATAGCTGTAAGGATTAACTTAACTCTCCTGTTAGCCTGCCAGACATACTAAGAAGATAGTAAGTAGTGACTTTAGAGAGATTAGAAAGTTATTTTATAGATAAAGTTGCATAGCTTACATTATTACTAAGAACTATAAAAATATAATAACATCCAGGACCACATCCCCACGGCGTCAGATTGCAATTCTCAATGACGACAAGAGCCACAAAGGCTGGTCATTATACTAGCATTGGGCTCCCAATGCGCCCAAGGTTCCGGATCCCCAAATTTTTGCTGATCAAGGCATACATACGCAGTTATCACTGAATCGGTTGGAGCAGTGCATTTAACCTACGGCCGCGTGGGTTAGATATACTGTTCGACCTTATGATTGCCGATTCTGCAAGAGTCAGCGGTTCGAAAACACCAGACGGAAGGATCACAGCTTCATTTTTGGTCCAGCAACTGCATTTTCAATCCGAACGCTATGTGCAGTCAAAGCCGTGATGGCTTCAACTGGGGGGGATGTCAGACGGAAGGTTCCGGCCGGGCGGATGCCTCAGGCCATAACCGGCATCGGGTGGGTAACTCAGAAATCCCTCGCCCGACTAGTCGATCACAAGAAACACAAAACACATAGAGATTACAGTGGCAGAAGCCTCCTAGCTGATCTAATTGACTATTTCCTAATTCACGGGATACATCATTATCATCATTCTATATCGCGTCTGTAATAACTCCGATCCTGGCAGCGACCCTGTTCAAGCAGGACGAGGATAACTACACCAAACACAACTTTCACGTCATTGCCTGGGTGGTTCTCTTCGGCTTCCGACCCAGCGCTATGATGGCCTTGCTACAGGTTTTCGGAGACGAATTGAATTCGGCAGCAGCAGCGGGGCAAATGATCGCGGACATGGTTTTCCCAATTGTTGGTTGTGCCGTTGCCCTCGCATCTGAAAACGGATCTATGGCCCCGGTTGCGTATGGCCGAGACAGGACTACGGTTTTCGTTGGTGTCGTGTTTCTCTTGTTGCACAGAGTCATGCTCCTGATTATTTATCTCATTTCTCGTGGAGACTGTCATTACCACAACCCTTACCGCGCTTTTACATCTAGCGGGGGACAGGTCTATATCTTTTCGTTGGGGATTCTGTCAATTGCTGGGAGCGCGGTTCTTTTGATTGTGGGATCTCAGATATGTGGCAAGCTCATTTCGTTCATTGATGCGATGTGTCAGCTTCTCCAGGCAGTACTGGGCATGTTTCTAACCTTGTATGAACTAAAGCGGTAAATGAATTTGCTGTGGACGGCGACGCTTAACTGATGAGCTTTCAATAATCCCTAGATCCAATATAATCGTGATGACAGCGTTCAATATGATATGGAGCCCAAAGACTGTGACGAGGGTGGGGCCGTGCAAAAGCCCCCCCCCCAATGTTGGTACCCCGCAATAAAAGAAGGAGTTGTTATCCAGGGTATGTGATGATCCAGGACTTCAAAAGTGGCTCAAATCCCAACGTCCTCCTTTAAGGATCGCTAATGAAAGCTCTTGGCTTTCTATTGATCTAACGGGAAAAGAAGACCCTTATACACATGAAATAACCCTTTCGAAGGGTTAGGCAACGTGTCATCTAGGGTGATGTAGTTAAGAAAAAATCGTTTTATCTAGGACCTCAAGATACTTGGATAGAGGGTTTTGGTTGAAAGGAAGCCTAATTCGTAGTTGAGCGTCTGACCTGCGACACCTATCTCGACATTCCCACACTCGATCTCCGGAGATTGGTTAATGCGTGACACCGAGAGATGCGCTCGTGAAAGAGTGCCCAGTGGCTCAGGTACGTAAAACCTGTGAGGAACCCACCCTCCCCCCCCAAAAAAAATAAAAAATAAAAATTCCACTCGTGCCATTGTGACTTGAAAAGTAAATTTCTTAGCAATCAGTGTCATTAAAATCCTACTTGCTGCAGCATTTTGTCAAACTCGAAAGAAAGCACAGCAATTTCATCTCTTCTACCACCGTCCTCTTTCAGCTGGTGTCGAATTATGCTAAGTCGGCTAACCTAGGCGCCTAGAAATCTTATAGCAGATTTTTCAGTGTATATGAATATAACGTAAGTCAAATTGCATCCGGAGAGCGAAGCAAAAGCCCATTGTGTAACTAGAAGACTTCTCGCCTTGCTTCTAGATGCTCCAGGGCAATTCCTGCACCTCCAAGTGGGTCTTGGCTGTAGCCTGTGAAAAATGGCTCTTGGTCCGTCTCGCACCTCACGCCTGGTCACTTGTGCCGGCCGCCGTGCTTTTGGGCTGGCGACTGGCTGACACGCTCCTGATGGTTCTTGGTGTAATGTAGAACCGTTATCTCGACGACAACATCATGCCCGGAAAGTGGGCCGTGCATTTTCCGGATTCTACCACTGGCGAGTTTAGCGACAACCAGCTGACGCCGACGTATGGGTCATTATCCTAGCCGCCTGCGGCCACTCATACCTAGGCATGTTTGCCCGAATTACAAGACTATTTTCGATTTCTTGAACAAGAATATTGAGGACTTGGAAGCCAACGCTCTAAAGAGCGGGTTCCTGGGGATGTCTGGTTGGTTGCAGGCCGCCGAATGACCTGCCGGCTTAGATGCCATGATGGTGGGATACTTCGAAGACGTAAGCATTAGTAGTACGTTCAATATGTCGGTAGCGGGCTGTTCATATCCCCAAGTGTTAAATATTACTAGAATACTGCCGTTCTCTAATAGTCTTACATAGTAGTGACAGCCCAATCACGGCCTTCGGATGCATCAGCGTTATGAAAGTGAAAATTTGCCCCCAGTTGCCTAGCGTAATAGCATATGCCTTAGAGACTCTAAAGGTGTGTGAAATGCCTTTTCTACCTCACCATCATCTAGAGACTACCGCGAGGCGGCTCTAACCGCCTGGGTCTCCAAGGTCGAGAAAGATTACTGTATGTGATTGTCCGATCAAAAATTAAGCCAGTGAAAATGTACTAGAGCATTATAACTAACCCCCTAGGTAGTAAGATTAACCTCAGAAGAATACTTAGAGAGCCCCCTAATACCCTCCATGGTCCGATAGTGAGACTCTCCCGTTCCCATAGACTTTCGCTCGATACTCTCACTGTCGTCTTCTGCACGCTCAACGCAATGCACTTCAATCTCTGTTTTCCTCATAATTCTGTGATCCAGGCTTTTTTTCCCCACGTTCCCTTGCTTGGCTCTGCCGAGCTCACCGCTATGGGCATAAGCTCGACGTGTGATGTTTTCTCCGGGTTCATCGCCATTGAACGTGTTCATTTCTATGGCGATCGCAGTGTCGGTACCAGGACCCTGGCTGCGTGAGCCAGAGGCGTTGTTGCCATGTGACACCCTACAAAGACGATTTAGGATGTTAAACTCCAGCTTGAGCTTGACACTATAGACAAGGGCCTTATAGGCGGTCTGGAAGTCATAGTAGTCGGTATATTCGAGGATGAGGATCGGGATGTCGAGGAGGATGATGACAACATTGACAAGCAGTAAGTGCTTGCGCATTCCGCTGATGCTGTTTCCATGCAAAAGGCTTTGATTGTCGAAGAAGGAGAAACAGGTCTTGATGTAAATCGTTGAAATAATAAGTTCCTGAAGGAAAAAAATGGTGACCTGGATTTTCTCGTAGACCATATATGGGTGAACCCAGGGGTTTGAATGGGAGCTGTTAGCGCCATACATTAGAATAATAATGGGAATGTGCAAGATGATGGCGTTGGTGATTATCATGGCGAGAACGAGCCTCCGATAGAACTGATTCCAGAAAACGAGGTGGAGTCGTGAATATAGAACAAGCGACTGGCCGGTAACCATCATCACCCAGCCGACTGATATCAGGGTGATGTATAACATGAAGTTATCCGAGAGTAATATATTCTTGAGTAAGAATCCAATAGTGTGAGGCACGATTCCATTGGTGGCAACGAGGAAACTCCAAAAGTAAAGGCTTTTGCGCTTTTTGAAGGTTGCAAGGATGAGAACGTTGAGCTCAATGACGTTATACAGGGAAATGCTCATGAACACGATGATGGGGTTAGAAATTCGAAACTCATTGCCGGTCGAATCACCAGCACCGGAGTTTTCCGAGTATCCCATCGTGTTGGATAGATTACGGCATGAAGCCGATGTGAAGGCTGATTGTGGTCGTTGCTGTCGATATTGTTCCTTCTGGGGCTGATACAGTGTCAGTCTCACGAGGGCAGCTTCAGCTTCACTATTGGGAAACAGTACGGACCTGAGAGCTCAGAAATGGGATATAGATCTGGAGTGCTAAGTGTGGAGGAGCACTGGGACTTGAACAAGGACGTGCGGCTGGTTCACTCAACTAGTGACAGCAAAAAAAAAAAAGGTGATGACTAGGACGAGATGACTGGCAGCTGGGAAAGGGGCCATTTTTCATATGTGACACATGATGCCCATGTCGAACCTGCATGGCTGCGCTAGGGGTGGTGGCTTGACCACAGGGGGGGTTAACTCTAACGTGGCTGAATTTGCCACCCACACAGCAGCCGCAGCTGAGTGCTAGCGGTTTCGCGACAGGACTGAGAACATTCAGATGACCTGACAGATGTAATATGTATGTCACCATTTGCGGCTTGTGTCTAGGCCGGAGGAACATTCATTCATGTGGCGCAATATTGGTTCTGGCAGATGACACATTGATCAGGTCGGAGTAGCGCTGTGTCCAATCGGCTGGCTTTGCGGTAGGATTACCCTGTACAGAAGCCTAGCCATGGCAGCGACAGTTCCAAAGCATTTTATTGGGTGCCCCGCGTTCGCGATTCACGGCTCTGCAGATAATTTCTAGCCTGCATCACTTAAGATTGTTCGAGATCCGTCTCCCACATTTTAGACTTGGTCCATGCTCTCGCCCTTGTAGTGGCTTTGTCCTAGTTGCCAAGTAGTGTACTAACGGTCAGCTAATAGAATCTAACTTAAAGCAACCACCACCTGCTGTTTTGAGAATAGCCAGATAGCTCCTACAGAGTGGAGTGGCGTCCAGAAGCAGAGATGCGACGCGAGAAGACCATGCTGGTTGCTCCTGGGTGGCGTAGGTGAGTGTAACTAGATTCGTACATGCAATAATGATGCACCGGTAGCCCTTAAACTTTGCAGAAGGAACCAAGAGGAGAATTTAGAATCAGGCCACCCGCCACACCGGTTGGGAGGTTGACCAAGATGGCTTGAAGTGCATTGTAGCCGAAGGTTTTGGCAACGAGGCATGAGAAACTGGAAATGGCGCCTTTGTATGGTTAGTAGCACGCCTTTATGTTGGATAATTCGCAGACATAAGAGCTTACTGTTATGAATATTCTGAGCTGCAGCAAGCATCCAAGTCTTTGGACCCATCAACAGCTCTCTGACTTGGTACCATTTGAATGTGGTATCCTATACTCCAGTGTTGGTATCCATAACTTTCTGGAGGTCACTGAGCTGCCAACACTTGACGGGGGAGTCTGGGAGGAAAACCCAAAGCAGAGCCGACCGCAGTACGGTGAAGCCACCGAGTACCAGGTACAGTATCCTACACTGGCACAGCTTCGTGTTCCCCAAGCCTATACCGTAGCAAAAAAAATGCCCGCGAATGCAGTGGAGAATGTGTTGAACCAAAGAGCATTGCGGACCGGCTGCTCCGTTCGAATCCACCACATCACGGTTAGGATGCTGTTAGTCGGGTACACGATGCGCCACAAGCCACTCACTTGAGTGACTATAGCCAGCTAAAAGAAGCTTTGGACACTTTGGGGGACTCTGAGAAAGCGGGCCACAGCAAGGCCGGCGGAGTTATGCGTGGCTGCCATACACATGAAAAGAATGGCCTAGCCTAGCACCGTGACGGACACAATATAGCAACGGGGAACTGTTGAATCATTCGAAAGAGAGATATCCGAAGGAGAACAGGCTGCCAACCCCAGAGAATTCGAGCCAGGTCAACTTGGTGTCTTCCAAAATGCCTAGGATCGTAGTGTTACTGACTGCATTTTTATCCACTGCAGCAAGAACGGTGGTTCTAGCCATCAGAGGCAAAATGGTCAAGTCAATCTTCTAACAAACACACTCTGCGGTATTCTTTTGCTGAAACAGATGTATTCTTGTTCATGGGATCAAGGTTTGTGATGAACTCAAGGGCATTGTCCTTGCCCTGGCTGGCCCTTGATGCCGAAACAGGCGAACGTGTGGGATGTGTCTTGGTTTGTACCTCGACAGGGGATCTCGCAGCAAGGTCCAGCTCCATGGTTGAACATCTCTAACGCACCGAGGTTTCGAACCCACCAGCCCATAGGGCAAAGATTGCTCATGCAGCAGACTGGGCTGGTGGTTTCAGAAGATTGCTAACACTCGTTCCGGGCCGCCAGCTCCTTCGTGCTAGGTCTGGCACTCTCTTCGATCGTAGACAACCCCTCCCTCTGTATTCGAAGTGCCAAAGCAGCGGCTGTCGCACTCTGGGCACCTGCACTCGGCACGTCGCTGCGGGCACCGTGATCAAGAAGCAAGATCGCTGCAGCATCATTCCCCGCGAGAACCGCCAGGTGCATCGTCGTGAGTCCCATACTCTGCTCAGTAGCGTTAAGCTGCTCCGAATCACTAAACTGCCTGAGCAGCTCATTCAAAACCTCGCGGTTCGCACCCCAATCGACGTCCGCCCAGTCTAGCTGAGCCGCCTCCGCGATATCCGTCCCGCGGGGGTCGGTGTCGATATGAGAAGCTGCAACGCGGTGGAGCGCCGTCCACTGCCGGGTTGGCTCGACGATGAAATACAGGCGGTCGGGCGTTGATGCGCTGCCGAGGAGATAGCGGCGACGTGCGATTGAATTGCGCGTGTTGGAGATGACATGACCGAGGATGGTTGTGGGGTTTGTTAAGGTCAGGTGGCCGCTGCTGAAGGTGGCGAAGTTGATGTCGGCGCCTAGCGATACAAAGCTGTCGGCGAGCTGGAAGGCATCATTTTGCACGGCGATGGGCGGCGGGGATTCGATTGTGCGGAAGCCGTCTGGGAAGCCGTCGAGGGGGCGCCGTGGTCGAGAAGTGGTTGGATTAGCCGCGTATCATTTCGTCCTCGCGTTTGCATCTGCGCCGGCTTGGATTAGTGCTGAGCCAACTCTTTCGATCTCTTCGCCATCAAACGATAGTAGTCTGTGAAGTGGAGACTCTCCATTCCGTGCTTCCACCAATGTGATTGCTCCATGTGAGGTGAGCCACAAGACCGTCCGAGTTTGGCTGGCGCGACATGTACACAGAAGCGGCGTCTCGCCCTGGTCATTGAGTCGATTGACGTCAAGTGAGGGAAATCAATTTAGTAGAGCCTCGATCGCTTCCGTTTGGCCGCATCTTGCGGCGATGTGAAGGATTCGGTCGCCTCTTTTATTGCTCGTGTAATCGGCGATGCGATTCAATCGAGAGAAATTCTCGAGTAAGATGGGAATGTTTCTAAAAGTCCTCATCTACATTCCGTGGTTGAATCCGTGAAGCATTTCTCCTTTAGAAAAAGAAATTCGCACCTGTGCCTGCGAGGACGTTACGAGTCGTTTTCTTCGTTTCCTCGTAGTCGTCCTTGGAGATCGTCGCGAGATCTTCGAGAGCAGTTCTTGAACTACGCAGGGCCATTGATTTTAGTGATTGGACTACGCCCTCTGGATTGTCAAATGCGATCCCAATGGCACGCGCGATTCGATACCCGTACGCCGTCGCCAGTGGATATTCCGCCTCCGAATAGAATTCTTCGCCTCGCTTGGAGGGATCCACGAGGAGACTGAAGATGTTGCGACCATGCGCAAATGTACATTACATGAGAAGGGCTAACGAGTATATATCCGTACACTTTGTGTCCCACACCTTGACTGCTGTCTTAGCCTCGGGGACCGTCCATGGCCGGGTTCCTCCCAGCAAGAGGCTGTTCATTTTGGCATTCATAACCACGGAGTAGCCGAAGTCACTCAGTTTGGCTCTGTACTTGCGCTCCTCATCAGGAAAGATCAAGACGTTCTCTGCCCTCATGTCGCCATGGACAATACCGCATGAATGAAGCATTTGACTAACGCAACATCTTCAGCTTCCTCTGCCCATCAGCTACTTAAACTGGAATACTTGAAGTTTTTTATAGCTAACTGTTCTTACTACGTAAGAAGATCGTCATACAACCTTGCTTATTATAGGAAACATTTCTGCGACCTTGTTCTCCTTGGAATACAACCGTTTCTGTTCTGTTCTATGCTCTCATGCTGAAACGCCTTCTTTTCTCTCGCTTTGGACCATCGGCACCCTCGGCAGTCGGTGTCGCCCGCCAGACCTCTCCGTGTAGTCTTTTGATGCTCCTGAATCTAGCTCGTTCAACTGGTCTGCTGTCCAATCTGGAAATTCCGGCGTACGCGACGGCCCAAAATAGCAACTGCCTAGCCGGTACGGCCAGTTTAGACTTTGAAGCTGAAGAAAATGAATGGCTTTGATCGAATCGAATCCTCAGGTCCACAAAACGATAGGTCATTGACACTTGAAAACGTCACTAGAGTCTCCTTCATGCGTACAGAACAATGCCTGTAGCTGACGAGGCTGTGGTGGCTGCATAAGTTTCGTCTCGAAATTGGCTAGACGGTATGCCATGTGATTCAAAGTCTGCCAAACGACTTCTGACACATCATCATCAAGTGACAATTATTCGACTGACTGGCTTGAAGCTTAATGTCGTGGCAATTTCAGCAGTCTGCAATATGAAATCATGCTAAGACGGTCCAGACGTGTAGACGTGTCCCGCATCTTGAGGTATTCGTTTTGTAGGCAAACTTCGATGACGTGTGCAATCCACACAAAGGCACTTGAATTTTCGGAAAATCCTCCTCACGATTGATCTTATGAGTATAATTCTAAGTTCAGCCTCCCAGCCTCTCACGTTTACGTCTTCGTGGACCTTTAGGCAGCCTTTACCGCTCCACCAGAGCCCGTCATCGTCATGGTAAATCATATGACGTCGTTGCTATTCGTAAATGGGTGCAGGTAAATTCTAGGACGTCAATGTTACTGTGCTAAATTTATACTGTGCTAAATTTATGAATAGTTGAATGGACCGTCAGCCGCCATCTTAGGCAACCTCCGCACCAGCACGGCGACAATGGGCTAATGCAGCAACTGGCTTATTGGCGAGGCGTCAGTTGTGGACAGCCAATCAAGTCCTCACGCATGCGTTTATTTTACCCAACCCCGAGTATAGAAATGTACTAGGCCCTTAGAAAACATCGCGGAATAATGCACTTCATGTCTCTGGCGAGATGCGTACAAGCCGCGGGCCGAGAGAAAGCCAGCATATCGCAATGCCGCTACATGAAAGGGGACTAATCTCTCCTCTTTCCGGTAGCGTATTTTTAACCTATATCTGCGTCTGGCATAACATCACCAACCAATCTTCTGCGCCCTGAATTCGCATGTCATCCGGGGCTGACGAGCAGTTTCTATTCCTTGTAATACAAAAATCTATCGGGGCTTGTAAATAGCTAGACGCAAGCCTCGCAAGGATCTAGACCGAACTAGAACACTACATGAGGAATGGAAGTATCCGGACAGCTCTGGATAACGAATCAATTTATTTATCACGCCAAATTCGGGACCTCGCCATTTAAATCGCTAAAGATAGAATAAAGAGACTATAATTAGGATAGCACCTCGTATATCAAACAAGGTGCATAGCAAGCTGAAAAATTATCGACCGAAAACTATAGGCTTGGAGCAGCCACCTACTCAATCTAGGACTACAATACCTGGTCACAAGCTCCAATCCTAAAATGCATAAATTCCCTTCATCTTCCACATTCCAGCAAATAATCTCATCATAACACAACTACTCGGGCATAGAAAACAAGCCATTACAGCAAAAGCTACACTCAACAAACGCCAAATATATACTCAGCCAGTATATTCAAGATGCAGTTCAATCTCGCTTTCGTCGCGACCCTGCTCGCCGCAACCTCTGTTCTTTCTTCTCCTATCGAGGAAAGACAGGCGCCACCCATTCAGGTTACGATCTACGATCAAACTTCTGGTAGAGGAGAGTACCTTGCGCTAAACCTGCAGGCTGGAACTTGTAGTAAGATCCACCAAACCCGTGTTTAATCCACGGGAGAAATCAGCTCTCCATTCTCTCGTCACTAACTTAAAGAATAGGAACCCTCACACCGAATTGGAGGAACAAGATTTCGTCTTTCTCGAAGCCGCGTGGTCGGAGCTGTCAGGTTTATGAGTAGGTTCCTTCGCGCGTTCAATGTTTGAAAAATATCTCGGTGTCCTAATTAACATCCCAGCGCCAATAACTGCCAGGGTTGGAGTAGCACGTACAATGGGGATCGGGCCTTGATTTGTTCTCTCGACGGCAGGATGAACAACGACATTAACAGCATCAAGTGCCAGTAATTATGTGCGTGTGACACATAAATCATTGACGCTACAAGTGGCGCTGTAAATGCGATAGGGGGGAATGGAGGCATGGATGGAGACCCAAGATTGATCGAGTTTGCAAAAGGGTACTACCAAGGGATGTTTCATATGATAGTGGACGTAACGAGTTCACTATAGTCTTCTCGGTGATCGTCAGCATGATCTTTAACTACAGCCCTCGTTGAGGCACCCAATTCAACGCATATGCAAGAGCCCGACCTTCCTTTTTTGAGATAGGAATCAAGAGTTTGAGCTAGCTGAGCTCGTTCCGTGTCATTGTGTTTCATGCATTGATAATGATCCTGACTAAGTCCAATTGACATGCGTTGTTCCAGCTATGCAAGATTTTCCTTACTATTTAACTCATGGAGTCTTCGAATATAATCAGTGGCACAGGAGAACAAGGAAAGAAATCTTGCTAGGAATTGAGACGGTCATTCGATGAGATTTTCCTGATACCTACGCCAGTTAGATTGTTACTCTAAGTCGCAGTCCTTGTGACCGAAAGACCCGCGAAGATCCCAAAACACATCCAACACTTTGCTGCCGTACCGTCACCGTTCATATGGACGCGCTCAAGAGAAGGTAAGCATTCAATTATGTAACAGAATACTCATGGAAACAAGCTTCTGAATATATCGTAGGCGTATTAGAAGCTTTATCACTACACTAGGCTTTGGAAGTTTGTACGTATCCAACGTCCAAGGTCCAAACCCTAGGACACTCTCCTTCCTGTTTTCCCAAACTGGGTGAAAACCCTGTTTTTGGGGGTAAGAACACAGAAATCTTTCAGTTATCAGGAGTGATAGTCGTCACCGAGCTCGTAGTACTGTAATCATGAGTATGATATTGGCAGCAAAGGTCTTCGCGCTCACCTCGCTAATTTCATGTATTCGTTCATATGTCCATCATTCGAGCGCCACCCGTAGTGGTCGCTCGACAATATAAAAAGGCTGTCGCCCCGTATAAGTGTCATATCGACCAGGCCCGGAGTCAATCATGGATCCGGTGTGTAGATCCAACGCAGGAGGGGTCGTAATGCAGCAGCGGATCCGGCACTAAGACCCACCCCTAATTCAACAACGGACTACAGGACGATAGTGGCAACGCCGCCTGAAATTACATTAGCCGGCTTTTGGCAGAGTTTTTGCCCGAAGATATATACGGAGGTGGTCAGTCTTCTAGGCGTAGTAGCGAAAATACGATATGTGAATGATGGTAGCGGTACTGGCACTGTTTAACGAGCCAAGTTAACCTAGGACTTGAAGCTCTTGCTATTAAGTTGGCGTACAGAGCACCGAAACTCAGGATACAAACAATTGGAGCTTTCATTTTCCAACTATAATTTAAGTTCCAAAGGAGCCTGACAGGAAGAACGCAAGAGAAATCGGTCAGAATAGAGGCAGCTGATAGAAGATAACTAGCAGTCATAATCACGGATGCAGAGACGCATGTACTGGCAGAGGGGTCCCACATAGCATTAATTGGTTTGCAGAGAGTTGAATCAATAATGACGTTCGCAATTCCTGCAATGCAACTGATGGTCATGACAGCGTATGCAGGGTAAGTGACAGTGTGTGTTACTCAGTCGAATCAGAGACACACACAGATGCTGCTTTTGATGCGGGTGCAAGCAAGGCAGTACGGAATCTGGGCTGAAAAGAGACACGATACAATTAAGTTAGCAACAGCATGATAAGAGGCTTAGAACGTATATAAATGAAGCTTTGGTTTTATTAACCTGGAGTCCATGACGATTTTTTCGTTTGTTAAGTGGATATCTAGAGCATCAAAACCATGGCAAGTGCCAATAATAACGGCAACGCTGGTTCCCACGAACAAGGTCTAGAATTACCAACGCCGCCATCAACATTTATCCTAGCCCTCGGCTGAATATTGTGGGAAGAAAACTTACCTGTCCAATAAGCGTCAGCAAGTCATCTAAACCGAAATATTTGATGGAATGGCGACTCTAGAACCCGCAGCGAGATGGTGTTAGTTGACAGACAAAGCAGAAAGATGGTCACAATGGCGAGTGGCGGAGCTTGCCTAGGACTCATCGAAATATTCCGTTAGACTGAGCACAGACCGACCAGTGGCGAGAAACTAAATCAAATATGGAAGTTGAACCGCCGGTGGCTTCAGCGCTATAAAAATGTTTGTGTGTTTAGCTCCAGGGCATGTGGCTTACGCTAGGCTTGCCAGGACCTTCTCGGGAGAGCCAGGCTTTTTCGTATCCATCATAATGTTAGTCACTTCACGCGGAGGTTGCAGCGGCTTCCGAGACTTTGACGCTATAAAATACTTGGTGTGCTGGGGCATCGAAGAAGTTGGTGTCCTGAACCATGTGGGATGGGTGTTGGATGTTGTGAAATTAGCCAAATGCAGGGGCGAAACTCCAGGGTGTGGCAACGAATTATCCACTTCCTTGATGATGGCCTCCCCCATCCCCCCCTCACCAAAAAACACCTGGCCGAGGCTGGCTCAGAGACAGCTCATTTCCTCTCAGCGCTTCCTACCGAGGTCTCTCAGGTGCCTGGCAGAGCGTATGCTGCCTCAACAATCATCCCTGTCACGGTAATATTGTACTCGATTAATCTCTGGGTGTTTATTTGCCCAAAGTTGGTTGGGCTGGGCAAGCTACTTGCTCGCTGAGTCTCTCGGCGCACCGGATGGCAGGAATCATGAGAAAAGCAACAAAATAAATGGGATCAGCTCATTGGGCCTCTCGAACGCGCATGAAAACAGGAGAGTCGCGGCCTCTGATGTCCAATGGCGGGGCACCATTGTAGATGACAGTAGAGCTTCCAGCCCCTCGGGTATCCCAATGCCCAATGACAGATGGTGTGCGTCATTCGAACTAACAATTTGCTTGCTCACGATTCTTGGTCCGAAACTTGCATTCTCACCTTTTGGGCCCCTTGCCGGTAGCTTCCGTCGCATTACCCCCGCTCGGCGACCTCTTCCACCGCGCCATCATCCCCGGTCCCATTCCCGTCGCTAGCCCGGCTCAAGCCGACGGCCATATACCGCGACAACAGGTCCAGCAAGCCAGTCGTGGCGATGATGTCCACGGTGACAAAGGTGGTGCACTTACGCTTACCGATAAGATCAGTGACGAAAAGGTGGACAGCGGGTTAAGGGTTAAGCGGGAGAGAGGCTTCAACAGACAGCTAGACTCCTAAACCCAAGGCATGAGCAAAAGTAGGCATATCCCTTCAATGCCTTCACCGTGGTCGCTTCATAAGTTAGATCATTCCCACTGAAGCTCGGTCTGGGCATTGAGGCCTGACTAGTGCCATCCAAATGTCCATCCCATGTCGCTGCCTTGGTTGCGAAAACGCCACTGCACTGCCCCTTGGCGGACCGCCTTGAATATATCCTTGACGTGATGTTCAGGGCTGAAGATGGCGCGTCTCGTGTCATCTCCGCACTCGCAATCGGGGCCAACCCTCCATCCACGATGCGCCATGTGGCAATCGTGCTGCGGGCGCAAAGGAGAATAACAGGGAACGAGATGACTGAAAACGGGGCACAATGAGTCGTGCTGCTTGGATTCTAAGGTACTACCTCTGGGTCACTACCCTTCCATTCACTCTGTATGCATCACTATGGAATAAAAAGCTTGTTGTGGTCATGATACAAAAAGAGTCGCGTTGTTGCGAGGAAACGTCCAACGTGGTGGCGTTCAGCTAATGACACTTTGCCTGTCACAGTCGCACACATCCACGCCCACACCGTCCTTCGCGGTTGGGAGCTTCCACTAGCTCAAAGTATTACTGGAAGTTTGACCAGTCTCCTGATCTGCATTCTAGTTTAGTTTACCAATGGCATCACGGTCCACCTGAAGCACTAATGCACGCATCCCTGACACTGCGGGGATCAGATCCCCCCCCCCCCAGTCCAGACTCTCTCAGTCTCATCTCTGCTCTACATATGCGGGGTCAGCGCTCGAACTGAACAGGGGAACCTTGGATCCATTAAAAGGGCTGCAATGCAACTTGGACATGCTCCATCCATCCCAAACCCCTGCCTGCATATCAAGATGAATGCCCTGTTGGCTTTGTTCGTTTTCCTATTCTTTGTCTGCCCGATATGCTGCGACGAGACCCTCAAGGTCCCAACTGTTCCTGACTGCGCAGTGAGTGCACGGCGCTGCATCTGATCTCCCTCGAGATCTGGCGAAATGCTGACTGACGCCTCCATAGCGGGAGTGTTTTGAAGAGGCAAAACAAAGCTCTGCCTGCTCCACTGATCCGCAATGCCTATGCACAGGTGAATCCACAAGGGAGCACGTCCTCACCTGTGTTAAACAATCATGCCTCCCGGAGGACATATTCGGTGAGTCAAAGCCCACCGGTAAAATTTCACCGACAAGACCTGACACGTGGTCCGTAGCCACCATCAATGCAACCTCTAATGCTTGCAATGCACCTTTCCGAGACAAGCATCTGAAATTCGATGTCTTGGCTGCGACCTTGACTATCGTTGCCTCGATTATAGTTGGTTTGAGGTTGGTTGAGAGGCTGCAGTGCGGCTCGGGCCTCTACGCTGACGACTATCTCATTATCTTCTCCCTTGTTAGACAGTCTTTTTCCAAAGGTGTTAGTATGGCTGCTTACGGCTCGCGCAGGCAGTTGATATTGCGAACTCAGCAGTTTGCATATATGGGCGTAAGTTACATGTGGTCCTTATTGAAGGACAATTATTAATGAAATGCTATTAGTTTCACCGAATGGACTGGGAAAGGATGCTTGGACTGTCAGTGCGGAGCAGATTACAGCTTTCTTACGCGTAGGTATAACCCCCGTGTCTAACAGAAAATTGCTCACACTTTTTCAAGTTCCTTTTTGTGGGTTCAATCTTATACACCATCACAGTCTTCTCTGTGAAGATTTGTGTCCTTCTCTTCTACCTTCGAATATTCCCTGGAACTACTATTCGGAGGCTTATATGGGCCACTCTTATTGCAAATGTGGTCTGTCTTGTCATCTTTAATATCGTAACCCTAACCCAATGCCGACCAATCAGCTATTCCTGGCAACGCTGGGATGCGCTACATGATGGCGAATGCAATAATATCAATGCTATGGCATGGGCCGGTGCTTCTATCAGCATTATCATAGACGTCTGGATGCTCGGGCTTCCATTGTCGCAGATAGTACATCTGCAGATTCATTGGAAAAGAAAACTCGCCGTTGCCCTGATGCTCGGTGTGGGTACTTTGTAAGTTTGTCGTCTCCGTTGTGTTTATGCGCAAAGCTAACTAGAATATGCAAGTGTCACAGTTGTCTGCATCCTCCGACTTCATGCTCTTGTTGAATATGGCCATACCGTCAACCCAACATGTAAGCTAAAAAACCCCTATTCTTGCCTGATGCTGCTTCTCACTATCGTTCTAGGGGATATGTTTTCTACCTGTTATTGGTCCATCATCGAACTCAATGTCGCAATCTACTGTGTTTGTATGCCCAACCTCCGGCTTCTGCTTCTCCGGTTGTTCCCAAGGATAATTGGATCGACTCATACGGGTTCGACCGGTGTTCGCAACATGCCTTCAACATCTCGCGCAGGAAGGATCAGGGTCAATGACCCAGCAGACGACAACACCAGCGTCTATGACGCACAGACATTGCATCAACAGTTTCACCCGAAGGGTTTTTCGAGTACTACTGAATTAGTTGAAGTAACAAGGCCTATCAGCGACAGCAAGGCTACCGTTTAGTGCCTGTCGATGGAGTAATCGTGCGAGTGGGGGTTGCAAAACCCAACACGTCTTGCGCTGGGAATGAGGGTTGGATTGTGCGCCTAATATGAGTATCTGAGTAGAAGCAATCAAACACCACCCTTTTTGAACATAGAAGTTATCGGAACCCTAGCAATTATATTGCTTTCGCTGTCTGGATGACTATACCTCGATAGAGTTCGATGTTTTCACTTCTCACAACATCAATACGTCCCTCCAGGACTTCTCTCAAGCCTCCAACGGTGGGTCAGGCCACAACCACCAATCCTCGGTGATATGTACATTATGTCCACGATATCTTGCTCAGTAGAACCTCCAACTATCGCCAGGGCTCTTCGAATCTTCATCACCACGATCTTCCAGCTCCGACTCAGACCTCACTTCCGAATCCTTTTCTTCCGGACCCAGCTATATACACAGTATCGATTTCGTTGAGATTTCCATCACCTCTACCGAGGTGCTTCGCTGCATGCGATACACTCGGCCCTGGTCGATTTTGGCAGAACAGAAGCTAGGGAAGCCATGTGTTTCTGCATTTATGAAGGCTCGAAGCCGGGAGCTAGTGCATCGACAACCAGGAAGATGCAGCGACCCGACTCTTGACTGGAGCATAGATTGGCACGCCCCCGATTAATCCATTCCAGGTCAGTTTTATATCTGTTTCCATAGCCAATTTGGAGAAGGGGAGGCCATGGATGTAACGATGGTCGCGTCCTGAGCCTGTACGTGGTATAGGGTAGGCTGGATCAGGTTCCCAAGGCATAGACCTTGAATTACATATATTAAGAAGATAGACTTTACTTAGCCTAATACAAAAAGAAAAAGAAAGTAAGAAAAAAAGGAAAAGGGGTTAAATGTATTAGGTTACTGAGAAATTAGCTCGTTCACAACCTCTCCATAGGGTATAAACACAGGTTAAGCTAAAGTAAAATCATGAGACCACCCTAGAAGTGTTAAAGGCGCGAGAGAGGGACTTAGTTAGCAATAAAATCCCCACAGAATAGCAACTGCAGAAACTAGGCTGGAACTGCTTAGTAAAAAGACTGTTAGAGGAGCTCTAAGCTGGCCAAACGAATAGAAGTATTTAATAATAAAATCAGAATGAGACAGTAGCACAATGAAAGCATTTAGTGATAAAAAATACATTTTTAAGACAACGAAAGGGTGAGAGTAACAGGTGAGTGCACAAGGCCACCGGGGGGAGGACACAAAGGAGAACTAAAAGAGGAACGGCCCATAGGGAAGCAAGGGTATGACATTAATCACCTTGAGAACAGTAGATTTGAGGCGAGAAATGCAGGATGAATTTTAATCAAATTAAAGGGAGAGAACAATTTGAGTCAGTCAGAATCAATCTAGGTTGGAGGTAGAGCATAGAACTTTCGTCTCTTCATTCCTGAAGGCACTTGAGTAGGTTGAGTTCATCATGAACTCAGAGGTACTCTGGGGGACTGAATCGTCGAGAAGTAGTGGCTCAAGGAGGGTCGGCGCTACCGAAGGAAAGGCGCTGTGGAACGTGCAGCAAGTCCGGTCATATTGCAGGGACCTGTCAAGCGGTTATTGAGATGTCTGGAGAAGAGTATAGCGATTGATACTAATTCATTAGATGCTTTGTTGTGGTTTTATTCCATATTGCCTCTTCGGGGTCTTGATTCTTAGTCGACTCGCGTATTGAGTACGCTGTTCTATTACGCAATATTAAAAGCTAGCTAGATAGCACAACCCTATTTTTCGCCTTCTACTTATATTCCTAACTGCATATAATACTCTTTATCAATTGGCGTTGTGTTATACTAGCCCAAATCGTAAATGTAACAAGGGTGACAGGGATTGTAAAAGCTAAATAGAAAGCAAACTTGCCTGGCTCATCCCAACCAAGCGAGGGCATAGAGAATAAGGCAGCGAAGAACGTAGCTGGCAAGAATACCATTGTTAAGACTGCGATTGTCTTCATAGAAGATCCGTCCCGTCGGGCTGCCTCTGCAAGGTCTTTACTCGCGGAAGCCACTTCAATGTTGATTTTAGCATCTTCGTGGGATAAGAGAGCGAACAGCTGTGCTTTGGTTATTACTTCAATTGAATACCGCGTGGATATAAAATATGTCGACTCACTACAGAAAATTGGCTGCGAATCCGTAACTCGAGATACTGGGCTTGCCCACTTGCGTTTGATGACTGCTGCCGAAGAATGTCTATAGCAGATAGGATGCTATTATTGCTGACATGAGTTTCTTCGCTTTTCTCTGTGTCTGACATCTCGTCAGATAGCCTCTCCAGGTGGCTCCATACTGACTCGATGATGTTTAAATGCTTAATGGTATTGCCGACGCCGTTCAGGGCTGACCCAAGTCTTGCTGTAAGGTTTGTAATGTCGTCTCTTCCTGCTTCGAAGTGGCTAGGAATCCAGAGTCCATGACCCGTTTTTGATTCGACGGCACGGATGGTGTCAAGGCCCCTCATGAGATCGCGCTCACGCCATGTAAAGGCGTCCACAGAAAGTACGAAAGGGAGATACAAGACAGAATGAGAGTCGTTCTTAAATAACTCAAAATTCGTCATCAACCTGGCGAGTTGGCTGAATGCCATTGTAGCACCTCCAAACACATCTCCCACCGGAACAAGGATGACGCATTTGGTCGCAAATCCTGATTGCTCCTGGCGAGTAGTCCAAATGGTGAGGACTAAGCTTGTTCCCAGATAATATGTTGCGACACCGTTGCCAGTCATCTGACCCGAGTGATAATAACCGTATGTTCTAGCCAGAATTAAGCGCTCAACCCAGGGATCCAACCCAATTTCTTGCAAAATTTCTCCGAAGACACGCTCGTTTATGAAGACCGAGTCGGGGCCGTACGTTACGCAGACGAGCTTCAAATTGTGGACGTTCCCTAGTAAACGACTCTCTTCGATCAAGCCGTCCTGAAAGAAGGTACGGAGATCAGCCTGACGGAGATCAGCGTGCTTGCACTCGAAACCTCCCAATGTCGGTGAGATATGGACGACAGCGAAACTGTCGCAGGCCGAAGTGGAGAAATTCGGCCTAATCGGCGACGAAATAGCAAGTTTTCGAAGCCCATCCATGTCAAAATGCTGACATATATTTCCATAGAATAGGAGCTTAATGAACGTTGCTCGTGTGCCGGCGCGAAATGCTATTAGGTCTGAGGGGGAATATGGAGGCCTTTGATGAGTTGTTAAGGCTGAAAGATAGACTAGTAGGATAAGGATGAGATGTCTAGTTGGATATTGATATGGTTTAGACAGATATGTCACGATTACCACGACCGGACCCGGTTAAGAAGGGATGTATGAATAAATATGTGGAAAGGTAACATGTGGTGAACAGAGTTTAGTGCTCTAATATTGAGTACTGACAACACATGAAATGAAATAACGTCCATAGCCCAAAGTATTCGGACTGACCCCTGTCCTCAGAATGAGCGGTAAATGCAGCCACTGGAGGCTGTTATTTAGCCAGTGTCGGGTGACCCTGGGCTTGGGGTCAGGCCCATCATGTTAACCCAGCCGCTCTAGGCGTAAATGTCGGCAACACTAGGTTTAGTCAAAATATCGTATCTGATGGCGTTGTTATTTGACGAATGAATTCAAGCGAGCATCGCATCTTTAACAAAGTTTTCAGCCCTTTCAGCTCCGTAGTAATTTACTGTACACTCATGCACAAATTCGAACTCAGTGGCTGAGGAACCATTGCATTGGCTACACGGCTCAAAAGTGGCGCTTTAGTGGCGAAGCGGTCGACGTGTACAGTCCGCTTGAACACGGGGGCACTGTGACAGTTGAACCTCCTCGAAGTGCCCCAGCTACTCGCTGGATGGGTTATTAACAGGTTCCGAAGGTGGATGGAGAGGTGTCCTACGAAGTGAAATTATCTTAGCCCCGTAGAGGCACGGGAGAAGGAGGGAGTTTATGCAGCCTATATCTATCAGGTGGGAAGGCAAAACTTTGATCTGCTCGACCTGATGAAATATCCAATGTAAAACATCTAACATGTCGGGGGGAAGGGTATCGTTATTTGTCTCGAATTGCGCTAGATGCGCCGTGCTAGGCTGCAAGATTTGGAAACGCCCGGGCAAAGTGAACGAGTGGTCGAGGTGTGTCGTCCCGCTCTCCCACCAAACTTCCTAAAATTTCAATGTCAACGCCAGCTCGCATGCTGATGACGAGTTTTTCACGTGGAGCTTACACGATGCCAGGAGTTTGGAGCAAGTCGTGCTCCATGTATGGCTTACCGCCTAGCACAACGACATCAGCTCGAGCTGCGACAGTGGAAAACTCGGTGGACTACTTCTACGCAGAAGCGGTGGTTATCAAGTTTCTCTTGTAGCGTGCGCGCTGATTGCTCTGTTTTGGTACAAGCAATGAAGGAGCTGATTCTCTGCGAACGCTCGCCTCGGTCGTCCGAAGTGGCCGTCGCGTTTAGAAGACCTAGGAGGACGGCACCAACCACGTTGCCTGTCATAAGGTACCTTATATTAGATATGTAGAACTCTTTGGGCGAAAAATGTGTATTGATGGCGGTTTGGACGTACCGCAGCCCATGAAGGCAAGAGAGAAGTCATTGGACTTCTTTGCTGGTATTTCGAGTCTGGCTGGGACGACGCGTGTTACTTCCCAAACTGCGTCTGGTGAGGATCTGAAGTGTCCAGGTACATCTAGGATACTCTGGACTGGGCATCGCCTGAAATGCTTGGGTGATACGGATAGAAGCCGAGAGTTGATCAAAGCTTTCTAGTCTTGAATTCGGATCAAGAACCGATCGCATATGGTGAAGAGCAATGCGGCATGGTGGGTCTCTCTGATTCGCGTGTTGAGAAAAGGGTGTAGCTTCGGGTGGTTGCCGAACCAAGCCAGGTCAAGCCCTTACTTGCACTGTACCGCTATATTTCGTAAGCCCTGAGAGAGCTCTCTTGGCTGTGTGTTGCCAGGAACAACTCCATGGCCGGCATTCTTGATTCGCCATGAGGGTCGAGGTGCCGGTAGCGGCCGGAGAGCAGTTCCATGGCGATGTGGTTGTACGTGTCGTCGGCGACCTGCTCAGTGTCGTTGATTAGGTGGCGAGGCTCCGAGTTGATGTATGCGCCTCGCACAAGTTTGACGCCGATGAGAAAGCCTTCCGCTTGTGCTTGATGCAGATGTTTGTGTAGAGCGTCCGGAATACACTTGAGATACGCCTGATATGTGTTGTAGATGATAGCCTTGCCGCCACGGTTGTATTTCTTCATAAGCTTCATAGCGACGCTGTCGATTCCCGGCTGCACAAACTGCTGCTTAGCATTGATGAATATCTTGGCCTTTCTTCGGATGGCCTCCTCGCAAACTTCTTGCAGGGCCAGCATGATATGCTCGGGGAGCGAGCTTCCACCTTTGATTCATCCGCTGCAGCAGCTCCGGCTTCGGTGAATCTGGCAAGGATTAGAATTTGCGCTCCGTACTCTGAGGTTTCGGGGCTAGTGGCTATAAAACCGAAGTTGAAGGTCTCACTTGATGGCCAAGACGTCGGACTCGCCAATCATACGCACTGTTTCCAGGACGCTCGATCGCCACGCCTCGATAGACTCATCACTGCTCACCTCAACCTGGTCTACAGAAACTGAAGGGCTGCTGTCAGGCTCGGCCTTGACCTCAGGGGCACCGATGGCAATTTCTTCTTCAGTTAAGGCGTCAAGAACCACCTCCCGAGCGTAGGTCAGAATAACACCCTTGAATCCCATGTCCTTGATGCCGCGGATCGTGGAGGTTACCTCGCGCTCATTCTCTCCAGCGCAGAAATAGTTATACATGGTCTTCTTGAACAGTACATAGAGGACAGGGTTCTTCTCAATGCTGGAGAGGGTGCTGCGAGGTTGTGAAAGGAATGACAAGACGGCCAAGCTTGGAGCCGACAAGGCTCGGTGACTCGAAACCGTCGCAATAAGGAGCGATCGCCATAGGATGTTTGTCGGCAGCAGAGAGTGAGGCGGAAGTGTCACTACTGCAGGGATGCTCTTGGTGCCCTGAGGCGTACTGGACGTCGTCCCGCTCAGCAATCCCCGTTGGTTCCCATGGCGACTGGCGAGAACCAGGAGCGGCCCTGTTGAAACTTTGACCACCGACCGGGTGAGCGACTTGATGTACATTGAACCTTTGGGGGGATGGATTCTAGTTCGCACGGGTGCACTCAATCGGGATACTCTTCGCGTAGTGATTGGCAAAACGTGAAACCTGCCACTGCCTTCTTTCACGCTTGCTATGGCGCACATTTTCAACGAATACGTGAGGCTGATATAGCGTCGGTAGTGGTGCGAGAGATCTGCTGCTGTCGGCCCTTGGATAACGTTTAGACCAGGTAAGATTCCTACCACAATATCGGCGAGCTCCGAGGCCTAACCTAGTACCCACGACTTCCTTATCTCCATGCACTCTATACACCCCTTAGGGCCAAAACCTCACTGCCATACCTAGAATGGTGGGGATACTCGGCCTGGAACTCAAAATGATCCCACTTCCGAGGCGGATATCGGATACCCCCGAGCTGAAGTCAAAGAACCGCAATGATCTGAGACATCTGTCGCCGTTAATGCCCCCTGAGGATGTTCTGTCGTCTAGACTGAGACTTACGAATCTTTAACACCATGGCTCCATTCTCTCCTCAGAGCGCCTTGACTCAAGAATCATCTAGTAAACGATCACAATATATCCAGCGCTTTGAAGCAAAGGCCGTAGGAGCCGTCACCGGTCACAACGGCTGTCCTATATATCAACGCCAATATCGTTGACCCAGAAAAAGAGGAAGTGCACTGTGGCGCATCATTTCCGGTCGAAGAGGGTGTTGTCACAGGCGCATGGAAGGTGGGTGGCAACGGCGATTTCCGTAGCCGCCACGAGGGCAGCCAGCACAAGTGCTGTGGAGGCGAGCTTCGTGGCCTGTCACACGTCTTCGACGGTGTGCCACAGTGCCTCGAGGCTGTCCGCGACCAGATACACCGTGATGCTTATTTCATTAAGATCATGTGCGGTGGCGGCGCCGCCACCTTGACAGATCCGTTGTCGATGTTTCAGTTTACACACCTGAGGACGATATCCGTGTTATCGGTACCACAGCTGGTTATCCTGGCAAGTACGTCACTTCTCATGCGTATACACCGCAAGCAATTCGCCACTCTGTGGATAATGGGGTGCGCGATATCGAGCACGGAAACTTCGTCGACCTGAAAACGGCTGCATTTCTTAAGGAGAAGGGCGTCGTAGTGATACCTACTCTTGCTGTGTATTAAGCCTATGAGATTGCTGATAAGCCGCTTTTCGACAACTTGCTGACACTAGATGGTAAGGCGAAGACTGCCACGTTCTCGAGTGTGGATTGGAATTACTTAAGGCTCTACACGAGGCCGACATCAACATATGCCACGGCTCAGACCTTCGCAGAGTCCTCCACCCACTGCAGTCGAGTGAGCTTAACATCCAGTCCAAAGTGCTCCCCGCCGGAAACATTCTCAAGTCAACCAGTACCGATGCTGCAGCCTACTTGGGCATGTCGGATCGTCTGGGCCAGATCAAACAAGGTGCTTTTGCCGACTTCATTGTCCTAACTGGTAATCCATTGGAGAACATTACGGTACTAGACAATACTACGGCATCCTTATTAGCAGTAGTGAAAGCAGGCCGGGCCGTGGCAAGTAAGATGGAGAGCGCCGTACGAGATGCAAGCTACAGAGTCTTCAAGCTGGGGGATGAAAGTTAGATGTTTAGTACAGACTCATTACATTGACTCCCCGATTTAATTTAATTTCTTGAGCCTAACTTGGGGTATCTTGTGTTGCAGATTATCTGACCTTAGATAATGACATGTCGCAACTCGCATCAAATTCCACTGATGACAGAAGACTGTATAGGGGCTGACCACTGGACACACTCTCAATGTGCTGGGGACAACCACCAGAGCCTGGATTGTTGGCATCTAACTATTTATGTACAGATCGAGGTATTTCATCCTCACAGAGGTATAACGAGCCCCAGGAGAATAAAAGGACACGATACGCCGTGCTCAAGGCTGACATCTACCCTATGTTGGATTCAACCTCATTTGCGCCGACCAGATCCTCCTTCATACTCCGGATGCTTGTGAAACGGGAAAGCAGGTTAGTGCTTGTAGCCTTATCGTTAGTGCTGCTAGCTCGAGATCCTCCAAAAGGTTAGTAGCCGACGACTGCGCCGTCACTCTTGCTGTTAATGTAAAAGTTTCTAGCAGACTGGCGAAGATGGTTCTCCGCGGCCTTAATAGCATCTCAGTCCCGAGCAAATATAGCGCCCGTAAGAGCAAACTTAATGGACTTATCAATTAGAGATAACGTCTGCTTGTACTCAGCATCAGGATAGACGTAGGCCGTCAGCAAAGGTCTAAAGAATTCTGTCTTGCGCATCTCGTAGTGTGGGTTTGTCGTCTGGAAGATTGTAGGCTGTATGTACCACCCTTCGGACTTGTCCGTATGACCTCCTGTGAGCAAGGTGACTTCATCGTCCGCCTTGGCCTTGGAGATCACGCCATCAAGCTTCTCCCAAGATCTCCCGTGAATCACAGGGCCAACAACGTTGCTGAAATCTTCCGGCGAGCCGACCCAAATGTTCTCCGTCTCAGCGATTAATCCCTTCTTAAACTCAGGCCATACCGACTCGGCGACGTAAAGGCGAGATATGGCGGAATGCTTCTGCCCTTGATACTCAAAGGCGCCTCGGGTTGTGTTGACAGCATTGCGGATGTCCGCGCTGCCGTGAACCAAGTGGAAGTTCTTGCCGCCGGTCACTCCGATGATACGGGGATAGCTCACATACGAACCCGAGGCGACTCCTTTCGCGATCTTTCCCTACAAAGAGAACACATCGGTAGAGCCGGCGAAATGCAGGGCAGAGAACTCAGGATGCTTCAACACGGAAGCCGCCACTGTCTCTGGATTGCCAGGCAGGAACTGAATAAGCCCCCTCAGGCAAGGCAGCTTCTTCCAAAATCTTTTGAAGTAGCCAGCTAGAGTAAACGGCCGAGTCGGACGGCTTCCAGATGACCACGATCCCCTTGATTGCCAGAGCAACTGTCAGGTTGACTCCAATAGCAGTGAAATTGAAGGGGCTGATAGCGTAGACAAAACCCTCCAAAGGACGATATTCCGTCCGGCTGCAATTTCTTATGTTAATATCCATTCTATACACGATATGAGCTCTTGAACGTCGACAGGGACCTACTTCCAGACACCGGCGTCGTTCATGGTGTTTTGTTGCTTTAGTAGCTCAGTAGCGTAGTGTACATTAAACCATGACATTATGTCAGTCGGAACTCGCTCGGCATCAGACGCCACCCTCCCCCTTCATAGAACAATAATATTGCTTCTTACCGGAGAGAATCACAGCTCCCAGCAGCGGAGTCAATCTCTGCATGCCATATGTGCTTTCCTTGTCCCAGCGTGGTCGCAGCCATGATATTGTAGCGATACTTGGTAGCAATTAGCTCAGCAGCTTTCAGGAAGATCGCAGCACGATCGTTGAAGGACATGTTTTACCACTTCTTCTTAGCCTCTAGAGCAAACTCAATGGCATCCGAGACCTGCTCCGATGTTGTAAGGGGATATTCAACCAACACTGTCCGGTAAGAAGACGGATGGCCTGACGAGCTATTGACTTGTACTCGACCTGTGTTGGTGGCCAAACAGCCAGAAATCAGCACTATATCCACCTTTGGCGTGTATATAGAAGATGAACCCGTATCTTGTTCTTACATTTCGACCAGAAACCTCCGGAGGAAGCTTGACAGGTAGTTTCTGTTTGAGCGATGCCAGGGCTTTCTGCAACTCCTGACGCTCCTTACTACCCTTCTCGTAGGACGGCTGTGGCGTTTTGTTAGGGGAGAAATTATGTGAAATACCCCAGTACGAACGTACATTGGGTTCATTGCGTATGGGTGGAGTTTTGAAAGTGCCGAACGCTCTCAAAGGCGTCGATAAGCGTTGGCTAAGAGGACTGTTGGCACAGCTCACTCCGCGGCATCGGCTGATCTGTTGGAAAGACATCGTACAGAGCCGGATGAAAAAGAAGACACAAGAGGAATACTTGAAAGATCCATGTTTACCTTGTTCTGCTCCTTTGTACGAATGACCCAGGGAAGCCTGCATTCTCAAGGGGCATTTATCCAAAGCTAGGTAGACGAGCCAATCCGATTCCAAAGGCGCCCCCACAAAACACTCTTGACTCGCCTCTCGGCACCGGGCTGAGTACTGAGCCGATGGAACCACGCCCTTATCTAGATCAGCAACGAAGCAGCCTTGTCAGAATCATGGCAGAATCTAGTTGTCCACAGCTCGGCCCCTGGCGATGGAGGGGATCTGTACACGGGTCCCCACAACCAGTAATTTCCCGCAGCGAGATCTTGCTCGAGCATATTCCTGGCTAGCCAGCCTCAGATCTTTCCCCTACTGCTGTCTTCTGTGAGCTGGGATACGGCATGGGAATCGAAACCGTGAAAGACCTTGCGGCAGGCGGCGTCGGAGGAATTGCCCAAGTCCTCATCGGTCAGTAACTACCTCCACAAGATGAACAACGAACGAGTCGTAACCAACTTGCTGACACCATCGTCTCACGCCTGTAGGGCAGCCCTTTGGTATGCTGACCCTCCAATTGTTTCTGATGGCTGCTATTGGCTGAGAACCCCTTGCAGACATTATCAAAGTACGCCTTCAGGCCAATGGAGGCAACGCAGCAGAAGTTGCCCGCAACGCCTGGAGAAAGGAGGGCCTGCTGGCATTCTATAAGGTCATTGACACGCCTAAGACTTTCAAGAACCCTTTGTGGGAAATGTTTTGTTTTGTTTTGTTTTGTTTTGTTTCACGTCGTTACTGGCACTGATATAGTCTGTGTTTAGGGAACTGTACCTCCACTGTTAAGTTAGCGGTTGGAGCTTGTGGAGGTCTCCTTTTGAAGACCAAACCCTTAGAACACCACAGAGTTTGTCGCTAAATCAAGGCTCTCGACAGGTCAGCATTCAATTCGGTGCCTTCCACTACTTTCACCAGCCTCTCGAAGACCGCAATCGACGACAAAACAACGGCCGTCGCCTGTCCAACGGACAATTGTCCGTATTCTAAAACTACTTAGCCGCCGGAGCCGGAGCTACAAACAGCGTTATCTCTAGCCCTATTGAATACATCAGAATTCGGCTCTAGACATAACCGCACAGAGAACATCCACTATACGACGGGGCAGCCGATTTCGTCAGAAAGATATATAGGCAGGCTGGACTCGCCGGTCTCTATTGTGGCCAAGCGGTGACCTTGTTGCGTGAAATTCACGACTACGGCATATGGTTTGCGGCATACGAAGGTCTGGTGTCAGTATTGCTCCAGGGCGAGACTAAAACTAGGGCTGAGGTTCCGAGCTGGAAGTTTGCTGTCTGTGGAGGCTTGACAGGAGAAATGCTGTGGCTCCTCAGCCACCCCTTGGATGTTATCAAGAGCAAGGTGCAAAGCGACGGGTTTGGAAAAAATAAGCGATGCCAAACCATGCGGATGCTTTTAAGATGACCTGGAAGATGAGGGGTGTGAGAGGCCTGTTTGAAGGCCTTGGAACAGCACTGTTGCGGGCCATGGCTGTATCTGCTAGAACTTTTGTGGCGTAGGCTTTACAAATATCAGTAATAAAGAGTGATAACTAGTTTATCTATAGGGTAGAATTAGCTAGAAAGGCCATCTTATGAAAGAAATAGGGTTGTAGTCAAACCTATACGTCATAAAAATGTAGAGGAACGCTTGTATGGGTAAACAAATATTAAACAAAAAAGAATAAAATTTGATGTAACGAGGGGTTTCTAGTCTAGTCAGAGAAGCAAGTCTCGGTGCCCTAGGCATAGTCCAAGCTAAGAACTGAGACTAGCAGGAAGGTTTGAACTACTGAGGTAGAGAGCTTCAGGCCGAGTCTAGTACACTCCTACCCTGAACATATAACCTGTGTACAGTTCATAATCTAGATTTAGGCAGAGATATAATAAACCATATACTACCGAGTTACAATGCAGGATAATGAATGAAGTTACGATTCATAATTACACATGTCCGAAGCTACTGTTCTGCTTCCCAGAATCCCGGCATCACTTGATTGATGGCAATCATCAGACTCAATAGATCTTGCTGCCATCTCATGCTCAACGGAAATTCGTCGCTTCCGTCATCCGAATCACGCTCCCTCTTTATATCGATATGGTCTAACGTTCAAGGGAGCGGGCAGAGCATTGTGCTAGTACAGCAAGTGTTGTTGATATGCTGTTGCGAGTTGCAGGTCGGAGATGCAGAATCAGGGGTCGTGAAATCCGCAGAAATGTGTCGGAGAACTCCTCAGCCACCTTTTTATAGCTTGAGTCTGGTGGACCTGAAGCAAGCAAGCGCAGCCACATAAAGCCACTAGTATGAGAAAGGATATGACCCATTCCATCAAGCAAAAGCCCCCGCGAAATCCGTATAAGAGAGGTGGCGGCAGGCGTGTTCTAGAACTATCTAGAATACAGCTCTTAAGAAGGCACATGTTAGGGTTCGTAATTACCCCGCGCGAGACATCGATCTCCAGACTTGATACGTAGCTGCTCCTGTCTACTGGATTTTGATTCCCTGGTCACTGCCTCGATGAGAAGGGCGCCTCCTCATTTTCGTTCTGTATATAACAGACCCTGTCCTAAGATGTGTGTAGGGAAGCTAGCTACTGAGACCACGGGGGAATATACCACAAACAGGCTGTGCAATTAAAGGTTAAATATTAGACAGTAGATGCATACATCGGGGATGCCGTCAGAGTTGGTTCCGATGGTAGGTTAGTAATCCAGAGATTGGTTCATTGGTGGCTGGGGAGTCGAAGCAACCGCGTCACTATTCACGGCTAGCAAAGCATTTAGGCTTCAACTATGCGAGGTCTAAGGCCAGCACCGGATTCTCGGCAACCTATTACGTGTCCAAGATTCACCGGCCTTCGCTGATGTCCGGCCTGGACCTATCCTCACATCTTGATTAAGTTCAGCCTCAAGCCACCAATTTTGCGTCACGGAAATCTTATACTTCCCCCCTGCCAGTCTCATCAGGTCGACTTATTGCTGCTCTTGACCACACAAATCAACACACATCTTTCCCATTCTTGCTCGACTGAGCTTGGCGATATCAACAACATATCCATTTTCTCGACGTGGAGCAGCTCCTTCTTCCATATCAGACGTGAAAAAAAGCCGGAACAACCTTTCGCCAGCATGCGGGGCATTTTCCGGACCGACTCTGACAAGAAGCCTAAAAAGGAGGCTCGCCAAGAAAACACCATCAAGCAGGGGCGTAAGGACAGAACCCCAGGTGCAGGAGGGGGCGCGTCTAGCCATGCCTCAGATTCCGCTGGAAATGGCTCGCTTCGTGCGACTTTAGGCGGAAACGCGAATGCTAATGAAAGTGTCATCTCGTTCTTCACCGCCCTGTCGTCCATCGAGGTCCCGCCGACTGAAGGTCCTCCGACCTCGACAGAAGCTTCCTTGTTAGAAGCCTCCCCGACAGAAGCTAGCTTTGATTTGGAGTCAGATACTGACTCCGCATTCTCCCTTCACCAAGCAACGCCGGTGATTGTGTGCAGCAGTCCTACGTGGATGATTGAACACGTTGATATCCTGGAAAGGTTTGGTGATGACCCGCAACAAGAATCAATTTCAAAACGAGGTACGGTTCTCTAACCAAGTGCCCATCACCCTAAAAGCTAACTAATTTGTCTTCAGACGCAGTGTATATCAGCAGCTTTGACCGTCCCAGCATCGTACTCTTTACGTCACACGACTCAGCCTCTCCGTTGTTACGCCACCAAGATAGCCATCACATGGCTTTAGAACCCTGCCATTTTGTTCAGACCTTTACCGAGGGTTCTTTCATCTCTAGGAGCACACATGTGACAACAACGGTGCGCACCTCTGGTGATGACGACCTTGGTCTTAGCTCCCAGGTCACAATCACCGGCGGGGCGGACAGCACATCTCCGGCCCGTCCTAGCTCTTCCGGTACACGGTATGTGATGACTATAAGCCAGCATGACCATTGCTTACCTGTTAAAGATCTCAATCGCCATTTCGAGCCCTGATGAGTCGATCCAAGAGGTCGCCCGTGCTGCTCAGCACACTGAAACAAACACAGTCCCCAAGTGTGTCTTCAAGAGGAGACGTGACAGAAGGATGGAAACCACCCACGACGTGGGATTGCACCCTGTCAACAAAAAACTCGCTCTCGGAGATGGCAGTTGTCACAGATGAGATAACTGTGCTAGATGAGGACCTATTAACAGATCTGTCAGTAGTACAGCAGGATGTGAACCGAGTTACAAGTAAGAGTAGCAGTATTAATCTCTTCCGCTGAAAGAAAAGTCGAAGCAATTTGAGGGGACCAAGTCTGTGCAAAGAGATGGAAGAGACAGGACAAATGCAGCTTACGCGATGGACAACGGATCCGCTGGATCATGAGAGTACATTTGACCCGATTTCGACGGATTTCTAATTGGAAATAGACCTTAACGAACTTAATGATAGCGATATTGTGTGGTGGGAGTTACATCGAGTGGGGTCCTATGATGGTAGTTTCAGAGTAGGACGTTGGCAATTAAGGATGAGAGATTGATAATATGCAATTTTGAATGTCAATGTGACTATCCTCGGCAACTGTGAAAGCATTGGGTTTAATAAATGCTTAAAATGTGAAGAAAACTGCGTTTTTTTTTACTTCGTGATAGCAGCAACTTGCCCTTGATGGAGCGGACAGCCTCTTATACTAGTGACTATCTTCCGGTATGCCTGAAGGGTCACCTTTAAGTGCACTGCAGATCTGTAGTCTTTTGTTTGTGATTTGGGGTCTATTTTCTTAATTAAGATGAGTTGATTATATTTCGGCTTCGACGACTTGATCTTTCAAAACATATTAACTGAATATTTTTTTTGTTCACTAATTCTTAGCTTCTAGCGCAGTCTTAAGCTCAGGCCTTCATACACTTTCGTTGTTCTAAATTTCCAAACTTGTAGTGTAGGAACGAGTCAATCTTGAAGTCCCATGGGGTTAAATGACAGTCTAGGCCACGCTGCCACTAAAAGGCTGGTGACTGACTGAGGGTAGCTTATAGCGCTAGTGACTTTAAATATCAAGCTACGTAGGTGCTGTTAAAGAGGGAGTCCAGCGATCGGGCGCGCTTCACCTTCGATACGTCATAACCGGCCAGCCCTGTTATGAAATAGTGCCAGCGACAGGTATTTATCGAGGGGGTAAAAGGAGGCCTCCTTCGTCTGTGATTACGATGGCTAGTTAAATGCGAAGCAACTTATGAGTAATACTGTTATTAAAATCCCAAGTCACAAGGTCGAACCTGGAGTCCTATGGGGACTGCTTGGCTACTAAGGGGTGGTACAAAAACACCACAAACCTTAGAGCACACCATACTTTATGCCTTCAGTTTTAATTTAGTAACTTTTAAAATGAAAATAATAGAAGTAGTTTACAATTAATTCACATTATGATAGTTTTTATGTATGGTTTATACTAGAATTTAGTAATAGTTTAGCTATCATGGATTATATATTTCATCATAGCTATTTTTAATGTATGCGGTGTTTTCCTTCGCCCGGAGGACCACTTATTAGGCCACTCGACCACGAGTGAAGCATTAAGATTAGCGCAAACACAAAAGGTGGCAAGACGACATTGCCGGGATCCACTGCGCCAGCATCGGGGAACCGAGTAAAAGGGGTTGGTCTCCATCCGCGCTCCGCCCGACATCCGCGCATGGGTTCCGAAGCCCCAGACTAACTATCTACAGTACGTTTCACCTGTGTTAATGAACAGTTTAATAGCTGACGCTTGATAGGCAAGTCTATTAACATATCTACTTTCTTTTACTCTAATTCTTTAATCTCAGCCGCAAACATGCATATTCACCAAAGGGTACCAATCGATGTCGAATCGACACTCGCATCCCTAAGCCTTTCTGAAAAGCTATCTCTGCTCTCCGGTAAGATTGATGTAATTCCATTTTTGCATATAGATACTCGCAACTGACTACAGAAGGGGCCGACTTCTGGCACACCACCGCCATCCCTTCTCACAACATACCTGCAGTCAAATGTACCGATGGCCCCAATGGTGCTCGAGGCGGCCGGTTCTTCAACCCCGTACCCGCACTTTGCATTCCGTGCGGAACTGGCCTTGGGGCCACGTGGAATCCAGATCTTCTCTATGCAGCCGGCCAGCTTCTCTCCCGCGAATGCGAAGCCAAAGGTGCTCATATATGGCTGGGTCCCACGGTGAACCTGGTTCGAGGACCTCTCAATGGTCGTGGATTTGAGAGCTTCTCCGAGGACCCTCACTTGAGCGGCGTGCTGGCAACTGCTATCATACGTGGCGTGCAGAGTCGAGGCACCTTGGCTGCTCTGAAGCATTTCGTTGCCAATGATCAGGAAACCGCCAAGATGTCGACTGACGTCTGCATGTCCGAGAGGGCGTTGCGTGAGGTTTATCTAAAACCCTTTCAAATGGCCGTTCGAGATGGCAAACCAAAGATTGTCATGTCTTCATATAACAAAGTCAACGGAGTCCACGTGTCCGAGAGCAAAAGGCTTCTTAAGGATGTGCTACAGCAGGAATGGGGCTTTGATGGTCTGGTCATGAGTGACTGGTGAGTAAGTGCTGCTAACCATGTGAACACATGGCTAACAGCAACAGGTTCGGCACATATAGCTGCACTGACGCACTCAATGCTGGCGTCGACATTGAGATGCCGGGCCCATCAAGGCATCGCGCAGATAAAGCAGTAGTGGCAGTGACATCTGGAAAGGTTAGTCGTCGAACAATAGATGACCGCGCACGGAAAGTGCTTGAACTTGTCAACAATGCTGCTGCATCACGAGTTTCGGCGAAGGAGACAACTCGCGACTCGCCAGAGGATCGCACTCTCAACGGCCGTCTCGCCACAGAGAGTGTTGTCCTCCTCAAGAACTCAGATCATATTCTGCCTCTCCAACCTGGAGATTGTGAGGACATCGCCGTCATCGGCCCAAACGCCAAGCTCCCCGCTACATGTGGAGGTGGGAGTGCAAATCTTAGACCGTATTATACGAGCTCGGTCTTCCAGGGACTCAAAAATCATTTGCCCTCAAGTGGAAGAATTCACTTTGAACCAGGCGTTTTTGGACACGTACTTCTTCCCTACTTCACTGGCGACCATGTCACTGATGAGTTGGGAAACCCTGGTGTTTCCATCGCCTTCTTCAACGAACCAGAGTCGGTTTCAGATAGAAAGCCTTTCGACTACCAGAACATGCCCGACACGACATATCAGCTCATGGACTACAACCATCCAGACAAAGGTGAAGAGTTCTTCATGTCGATGAGAAGCGACTACCGACCGGAAGTCGATGGGTTGTACGAGTTTGGGCTGGCCAGCTACGGCGTCTCAAAGCTGTACATTGACAACCACTTAGTGATTGACAATGAGTCAGAACAGCGTCACGGCGGAATGTTCTTTGGCCACGGGTCAGTGGAAAAGCGCGGAACATACGATATGAAGGCAGGCCGAACGTATCGCCTGCGAGTGGAAGCCGGCAGTGCGTCGACGTCCAAGGTGGCTGGCGGATCATTCATCCCAATACCCGGAGGAGCCTGTCGTCTTGGGGGTTGTCTCAAGCTCGAACCGGCTGAGGGAGTCAGCCGTGCGGTTGCCCTCGCAAAGAGGTGTAAACACACTTTTGTTGTCGTCGGCTTCAACGCTGACTTGGAAAAGGAGGGGAAGGACAGGGAATCCATGTCACTTCCACCACATGTCGACAACCTTGTATCAGCGGTCCTGGAAGTTCAACCGAATGCCATTGTGATAACCCAAGCCGGAAATCCAATCGCAATGCCATGGCGTCATCAAGCCAAGACTATCCTGCACAGCTGGTACGGCGGGAACGAGGCCGGCAACGCTGTCGCGGACGTGGTGTTTGGTAAAGTCAATCCGAGCGGAAAGCTGCCTGTGACCTTTCCGAGCCGACTCGAGGATGGCCCCACGTTCCTGAGCTTTGGGAGTGACAACGGACGGATCTACTATGCCGAGGATATCTTTGTTGGACATCGCTGGTTTGAAACTCGTGGGATTGACGTGGCCTTCCCTTTTGGGTGAGTCCACATCAGAGCCAGATTGATGCATCTACTAATATTCTTAGACATGGCCTGAGCTACACCACCTTTTCCATCTCCAACATTAGAATGACAGAGAGGGATGTGTTGGTCGACGTGAAGAACAGCGGGGCAATGGCTGGCGCAGAGGTATTGAGGCTATACATCTCGTTTGATGCCGTCAAGACGGGCAACAAATCGAAGTTTCTACGGCCCGTCCGAACGCTCGTCGGTTTCCATAAAGCCTTTCTAGAGCCTGGTCAGGAGACTCCGGTGGTCATGACTCTTGACAAGTACAGCACCGCGGTTTGGGATGAGACGGCAGACAGCTGGCTTTGTGAAGCAGGAACGTACACAGCTTCAGTTGTGAGCTCAAGTGAGAGCATGGAAGCCAGTTTTGTCATTGATAGAGACGTTTACTGGAATGGGGCATGAGATTGAACAGCTAGTCTCAACACGTCTTCAAAATTCACTTTATAGAAATACACACATCTGGTAAATTCCAGCTACGCATTTATGCCTTTGTGACACGATCTCACTTCTCTCTACATGCTATCGATATCCGGCATGGTCCAATCTCCATCGGCGAGAGGCCAGAATGAGTCCATAAATAAGTCTGGCTGCCCCGAGTCGTACCGTGGGTCAAACCCAAGAGTCAAAAAGCTATCCTCGTATCCTACTGCTTCTCTTGAATACCCGTAATGACGGGTGTCCGGATCGAGTGCCTCGGGTAGTTGAGACGTGATGAGCATCGGCATAAACTGAGGAGCAGGCACTATCGATTCCGTCACCTCATCTTTTGATGCGTTTTCGAGCTGTGTGTCAGGCGTTTCCGACTGAAGTGGTTTCATCTGGTTTCCAGCTGCGTCGTCGTCTCGCTCTCGAGGCTGAAAGTGTAGATTGCAGACGATGTCTGTAACGCTATGCTTAGAGTAAACCTCCCTCGTCCCAGACTCGCCTTCATGATTTCTGACTGGCCTTGTGAGCTCAGTGCTTTCAAACTCTTCATCTTCCCAAATGGATGGGCAGGCATATGGTCCGTCACGGTTTCGTTGAGCATCGTTGACCAGGTCTTCTATGCCTTTCTTCAAGATGGCAGTGGTAGGAAGAATTGCAGCTTGCTCCTCAAGAGCCTTTGCACAAGCAGACAGTCTGGCGACGAGCTCCATTTGAGGCATATCGCCCATAGGATACTGTGCTAGTCTTGAGATGATTCTCGCAGAGTGGAACGCACACATGGCAACAGACGGGTCGCTGATTAAGTCTGAACCGCCGGCCGTTTTTGGCGTCTCGAGAATTCTCGACACAGACACTGCATGGAAGAGGCATTTCTCGCGGCAAGATAGTGTGAACTCTGGGGACATTTGAAGAATTTCGGCAATAGGGAGGCCCTCTCTAAAGCCAGGGATGGTGAATCGAAACAAGTCGCAGTGCGCTTGGTGCCACCATGTATGAAGCATCAGGAATGGTGTCCGGGATGGGGAAAATGCACGCAGAGAAAACGACTTTAGGTCGAAATGATAGCGGGATGGCAAAGAGGTGTAGAACTGGCGCAACTCATTCTCAATGACGTCCACGGCAAGGAGGCATTCATTGATGGGCTTCCGATGATTCGTAATCGTGAGAGTGAGTCTAAACATGTTGGATGGAAGCGCAAAATGCAATTGAGAACCTCACATACCTTTGCACACGGTCACGTATATCCAGAACGCGCAAACAGTAACCAAGGAGGCCAATGTTAGGTGTATCAGGTCCAGGTGCTGGATGAAGCAGCTGTGTTGTAACCGACTGATCCATTGAGAAGGACTTTTCGTTGCAAGGAAGTCGGATGTGAAGAGTGTCGGCGGTGCAAGCTGTAAACTCGGCCTTGCCGCTGGAGTACAGCGTGTCCATTGCATAGATGGACCACATCAACCGTCGTCGGCGTTCTTGCGCGAGAAATGTCTGGCGATTGTCTTCATGGTTGAGGCGGAGGATGTACGCGAGCCGCGAGGTCAGAGCCATAGAGACAAGCATCTTACTAAAGCGTCGAGCAAGGTAATGGTCGAGTGTGATGAGCAGCCACGCTTCGATATCAGACATCCGTGGTTCAGCGAGTCGTGAGAGTAGTTGTGATTCTGTATCCTCGATCCATGTCCTCGTCACGTCGCGACGTTCGGAGCTGCTTGGGAACATGAACCGGGATGTGAGGCCGCATATTGCTTGCAGAACACATGGATTGAGTTCATTTCTTGACCACGACTGGAGAAGCGTTGCTCTATGGAAGAATCCATAGCATGGAATTGGGTAAATCAGATCGAAAAACGCGTCGATGTGCTGTTTGATGGTTTGTTTATTGATGCCGAGTTCCCTAGGTTACTGTCAGCGGTGTGGTTTGTGGGATCATTTCCAAGAAGGCTTGCCATGATGGGTGCGTTTCAAGCATGGGCATTAACCGGGTCGGCTGCGTGTGAGGTTGCCCAGTATCTCGACGTGGCGATGCCCTCGGATGGACTGAGTCTCGGGGCGATGCGCTTGGATGGTTCGAGTCTCGTGCTGATGATGTCGAGCCGGACGCTTGCAGCGGCTCAGCCTGGCTGGAATGTTGAGGGTCGCTCGTAGTAAGGCTTGCGGATACCGGGTAACGACATTCGACACGACGATCCAGGCATCGAGAACACGCCGGAACCCGGCCAGAGCACTTCAATTTGCGGTCACGGCAAGGGATGCAAGCTCTGGACACACGTCTCCTCTCTAGAATCTCGATATGCCCGGGGTCTTCGGAAGGTACAGCTACCAAAGAGCACTCAAACCGCAGTCGCTTGCAGTTGTCACAGCCTCTGAAGCTGCCATCGCACTTCACCTAGAATTTTACTGCTGATAAACGATGCGTCAGGTTGTGTAGGGTAAGAGAATTGCCTCATACCTTACGATTCCGACATTGAGCGCAAATCTCGGATGTCTTCCGAATGCGCCTGCGAGATCCATTTGGTTGATCTGCCATTGTGCTTCAAGACCCAACAACAGGCTTCAAGACCTGACAGCGTCAGGTTGGGGCGAAGAAAAGAGGAAGTCGGGCGGAGATGGAGAGAAAATTCATCTCGGGGGATGCACTTCCCCCCGACATCCGCACAACGCTCCGCGCTTAGGAGCTATCGATCTCCACTTACCCCAGAACTTTACCTTGAACCCATGGGGTAAGACTTGCAAGTCTCCCGCCTTCAGGCAGGGGCTGACAGAAAAACACGACACACCTGGGAGCATCACTTCTTCTACATTCTTAATATTAATTTCATAAAGGATGATGGATTATTAGAATTTAATGCTTAATTTAGTTTAATCTATGGCCTTTTATATATATATTTTATTTTCTAACTTAGGAGTAATGTAGCTCTTATTGCTTGCTTATTTTATAACAAGCGTCATTAGTGTGTGCGGTGTTTTCCTTCCCCCGGAGGACAGGGTCTAGAACAACGCTACCTTCTCGCGAGCGTGACTCGTGATACGCACGGTTTGTGGGGTATCATGCTGTCAGGCTTGAGAGCCCTGAGCCTGCCAGGTATATCAATAGACCAACATCCCAACTTTCCAAGTTGAGTCGATTCCAAGACACCAAAGAATCGACAACCCGAATCCTCACTTCGCCTTGTTGGAACCAGACCACGGCTCATCCGACGCCATGTTGTCCGAAAACAGAATTCTCCGACACTTTAACCGCCACCTGGCCCTCGCCTTTGGCGTCATCGCCGTGTCAACCTTCAACTACGGCTTCGACAATGCTGCCTACAACAATACCCAGGCCATGCAGGCATTCCAGACTCAGTTTGGTGATTATGATGCCGAGACTGACACCTACAAAATCTCGCCGTCTTGGCTCTCGCTCTTCAACAGCCTGAACTATATCGGCTTCGGCGCAGGAGTCATCATCGGCAGCCTGGTCAGCGAGCGATGGGGCCGAAGGTGGTGCATGTTTGGTATGAGTGCGTGGGCTTTGGTTCCGGCCATCATGGCTGTCACATCAGTGAGCAAGGAACAAATCATGGCGACTAGAATTCTCAACTGTAAGTTCGAGCGCACTCACCGCTATTTATTCGCTGACATGGGCATCATCAGACATTTACATCGGCATGGAGCTTGCTGTTGTTCCTGTCTATCAGTCCGAGATCATGCCTCGCGAGATTCGTGGATTCGCTGTCGGCTCGTACCAGTTCAGCTTAATGGTAAATTCCTCCTGTTCCACCAATGTATTGCGCCGCCACTCTAACTTGATCAGACGGGTACTTTAATTGTGGCCTGTGTCTGCAGAGGCACAAGCACTCTATCCGGCAATCAATCGTTTCGAATCCCCTTTGGCCTCTTTTTCATCATTCCCGTCGTTGTGATGGCATCTATCTTCTTCATCCCAGAGGTACGACTAATACTAGCACTGCGAGGTTCTTCCGAGCTAACCAGGTACAGTCTCCGCGATGGTTGCTCACCAAAGATCGAACCGAAGAAGCCCGTGCCAACCTTGGAAAGCTGCGCGAGGGGAAACAAACCGAGGCCGAGATCGACGAGCAATTTGCCGCTCTTCAATACGCACTGGAACATGAACCCGAGCAGGGAAGATACGTCGAGCTCTTCCAGGGCAAAAATCTCAAGCGGACAGCCATCGTTGTCGCCATGAACTTCTTCCAGCAAGCGACAGGTCAAGCGTTCGCCTCGACCTACGGCGCCATCTTCATTCGGGACATTGGAACTGTCAACCCCTTCACCATGACTATCGTCAATGCCTGTGTCAACCTCACTGCTGCATTCACTGGCTTGTATCTCGTCGACCGACTTGGCCGTCGGTAGGTTGCAATTTTGATACCATCCTGATCATGGCTAATTTGATGCAGCCCACTTCTGTTCACCAGTGCAGGATGGATGTTCTCGGCAATCGTTACCATGGGGGCGCTTGGAACCGTCTCCAATCCATCCTTCGGCGTCAAATCAGGCATCGTAGCCATGCTTACCCTCTTTGGCTCCGGCTTTACCTTTGCCTTTGCACCTCTCAACTACGTCATCACTACCGAGATCCCAGCACTACGTCTTCGAGATGCGTCGCAACGCACCGCTTCCATCGTCAACGTCGTGACCAACTTTCTCGTCAGCTTCAGCATCCCCTACCTTCTTTATGACCAATACGCCGGCCTTGGGTCAAAGGTTGGGTTCGTCTTTGCGGGAATCCTTGCTTTGGCCATCGTCTTTGTGTTTTTTTGTGTTCCCGAGTGCAAGGGCAAGTCGCTCGAGCAAGTTGATCGCATGTTCAACGAGGGTATCAGCCTTCGCAAGTTTGGCAAGTACCAACCAGAGGAATTCACTGGGGACTTGGAAGAATCGGCAGAAAAAGGAACTGCTTCAGTCGTAGTGAACCACAGGGAACAGTCTTAAAAAATGCTTCAATACGGTTCACAAGATCATTTGGAGTACGCAAAGGTTTCTCGTGGCTAGGTTACTTACTCGTTTCTGCAGTACAAAAGGTGGGATGAATGCGCGGAGAATTTTAACCCCGAGCTATATCACTTACCGCGCCGCTTAAAAATTCTTGTCATGTAGTGATTTCCTAGTACTTTAAGTCTACGAATCCTTAATACGTAGCATGCTTGTGCGTAATTCACATTTTAGATGAGGGGTTTGTTAGATGCCAGCGTTGTTAACATTGATGCTCCAGGGTAAGCTTTGCTTCCACTTTCATCACTCTCTCCGTTTGGTAGATTTATCTTCGTTCATTGGTCTTCAAGATACTGATACTGATGATCTCAACTACAATTGCATGGGGATAGTGCCCTAGATGGAGCCCTTTCTTAAGTGATATTCTTTTTTTTAAGCCAGACTCAAGCTAACACACGTTTCACCGGATGAAAATTTAGTTGTCACAAGATGACACTAGACTACATTCTGTTGACAATGAGTCTCAATTTAGCTATCCAAAGCATAAACAAATTTGATGTTGTTAATAGAAGGTCCTCATTCGAGTTTCTACACAGCGCCATAGGCCTACATCCGCCTGTAGATGAGATACTGCGGATCTAAGGCTAGGGGGAGGTGGAGATGCTGTTGGGGCTAGGGGTGGTCGTTTGCATCATTGAAGCAATGCCCATTTACCATTGTCCCCATGATTCCTTGGCTTGGTGGTGTGTCTCTCATACCTAGCCTAACCCAGCATTCATTGAGCAAAGGTGTTCTTCCTGAGTTGTTCCAGATGACAGTAGTCGCCAGCTGCAGGGCTCATTTGCAGTGGGTTATAATGCTACTTCTCTGACAACTCGACTCGGCAAGAATGGCCTCATGTCTTACAACTGCCTGACCGAGGTAATTTGGTACTCTTGGGGGTCTCAGTGTTGTCGAGGGGAGGGTGATGACTCTGACCACCAGGGTGCGGCAGAAGGGTCGAAAGCGGATGTGCCTAACGGAGGCTCGCGGCTCGTGAAGGTGGTGGTGGTAGTAGTGGAAGTGCTTGAGGTCGGAGACACGGGACCAACGGGCGGAAAGACTGGTGACACCCACAGCTTGTCCATGATTGCGTCACGGACTGCACCACCGCGAGCGTAGGAGGAATCGACGTCGGTTGTGCTTAGTCGCCTGACCTGGTTGACGCCTAGGCTCAAGGCTTGGACTTGGACTCGGGTGGTTGAGGGAGTGCGAAGAACACGGCACACAGTCTGTAGTGAGGAGCTCATGGTGATGATGTGCAAAGACAAATGTGTGTAATTGTGTGACAGTGCTTGGGAGGTGTTGCAAATCAGTGTGTAGTGGTATTGCAATGTTATTCACGAACGTGGTAAAAACAGAGGACATGGTCACTTATATCCCGTCCTGTGTACACCAAAGCCGAGGGCTCAAGATTGCTACTTCGGATGAACGGATGGAACCTACACTGAGAAATACCCCACATTCCGCCCACCCGTCCGCAGCTCCGAACCCCGGATTCCCGCCAATTCAATCCTTGCTCAATATTTAACCCCTCAATTTGAAGCCCGCTTTAGCTGTGTTGGGCATAAACGTACCATATCGCGTGGCATGATTTCGATAACAGGATTCCAAAACTTCTCGGCACTGCTCTAAGGCAAATCCGAAGTGGGCGAGAAGTGGCCAGAGGTGTATTTTTGACGTGGCTATCCTAAAATCACATGGGAAATTGTCTTGCATCGACAAACATTGATTCAAGCAAACTAGACACACCAATCGCGTACAGAGAGGAGTTACTTCGCCGACTTCCATTATTTGCTCTTCAGTAGCGACCCGATTCTTCATCCAAACTAAGAGCCTGTCACCTTTCCGGGTTGGTTAATCTGGTCTGTAGCCCTATCCGGGCTGTTGCGGCAAACGCAACGCTCCATCTCGGTCATTGTGACCTGGGAAGACCTTGTGCCATACAATGCCTGGCTTTTCGCTTGCTTTTTCGAGGCTCGATCTACATCGTGATCAACAGATCCTAGCATGGCCTTAGGTCCAAACCAAGGGCCAAGGCCCATTGACTCGAGTGTTCTGATGTTCAGATGAAGGTGGTCGGTAATGTCCATTCCACCCTTGTTGCGATCATCGAATCGACTCCATTGCGCTCCGCCCTTGTAGTTGTTGCCGAATGAAATCAGCTGGATCCCAGAACGATCCTGACGGGTAGCGCTCTCAGCCTCGTCAACTCGCATCTTCAACGGAATATCAACCACGGCCAAATGCTTCTCGATAGTGCTGGCAACATCATTGGCGATAACATCGGGTAGCAAATTAATGGTGACGGTCGGCTTCGCTCTAGAGTCTAATGTAAGACTGTTGAAAGTAGCTCGGCATTGGAGAAAAAATTGTGCCTGCAATTTGGAGCCTCCGTCGGCTTTGACAGGTTCCAGGTCATTGAAAACGGTCTGCTTGTTTTCCAGAAAGTCTTTGAGCATCCATCCTTGGTTGAAGGTTGACAAGGCAGCAACAATTGGAGGCTCGATCTGGGATTTGGCGTCTAAGTCGTCAAATCCCGTCTCTTTACGGAGTGTTTCGATGACCGAGTCGATCTCCTCTCGGCCGCTTTGATCTCAATTCTGCGTGACTTGAAGGGCCATTCCAACGTAGGTCGCGATTGAATCACAAGATTGGAGGGAGCTTTCAACGTCTCCATATGATCCGGTTTGGTGTCCCATAGTTGGATTAGGTCCAGTCTAGAAGTTGCTTCTAGCATGTTCTGGTAAAGGTTCTTGGCATCCTCTGCTTTAGAACCTTGATTGGCCTTGGAAGTATAATCCAAGCACTTGACCCAGACGTTCAACTGATGAACGTCGGCAAGCTGACTGATGTGCTCCAGTACTCTATCCTGAGCCTGTTTCTTGTTGTTTGGGAGAAGTGCGTTGTCGATGTAGTAAATCACGTAACGGTAATTGCGTGATTTCTCCCAATCGTTTTCCCACGGTCCCAGTATTCGACAGGACTCGTTGTGAAAACAAGCGAAGGAAGGTGGTTTCATGGTTTGAGGGGTATAGGGGTCGTTGCTCCGATGCTGGGTAAACTCGACAGAGTCACCAGGCAAAGGCTTTGACAGAAGGCAATCTAGGCAGCCCATGTTCGCAGTGTGGGAGAGAAAGGTGCTTGGTCAGATGAGGAAAGGCAATGGCGAGAGAAAGGGGCACATGCTGGTCAGTATATATACGAAGGGTTTGGATGTTGTTTCGACCATGATGAATCAAGGTATAAACGTTAACAGCCATGTGGCCTATCAATTGAGGCCGTGCAAGGTAAGCAGGATTGATGCATCAATTCTGGATCAGCTTGCGAAAAGGTTAGAGTCCACAAAGAGACCGATATTTGCCGCCCGCGTGATCCATTACGAGGCGAAGCACTGTGGTGTTACTTTCAAGTGACTGAAAATCCGGTCTGCAAGGACAAAGTCAAATACTCGGATGCTCGTGTACTCAAATCTATCTCTTCTTCTCATAGAATACGAGTTCGTCCCTGGTTAGTCTACCATTCGCAAACGACGGTGTCGGATTATAGGAGTCATCAGGTTCGGTCACCAAATATGTTCACACGTTCGTGGTCATCGGGTACCAAGGTATGTTTGGGATTTCGTTTCCAGTTTTGCAATCGAGGCTGTGAGTTTGGGTTTACTATCGTAGGTTCAAATTTGCTGGGTCATGGTCTTCCTTATGCCGGGTCAAACCCTGAGCGTGATGAAACTTGTCACATTAAGCACTTCACTAGACTTTTTAATACGCTAGTCATTTTGACTAACTGCGGACAGATGATCCATCCAGTGCGTAATGAATTTAGCCAGAAGCCGTCTTTTTAGAGTCACAGTCGAACCAGGTATCCGTGCCTTCCCCGGTTGTCTACAGAAGAGGTACCGCCTGCTATAGCTCCGTGCTCGGATCAATATATCTCGATCTCGAGAAAGCTTAGTGGACTTCTCTCTTCCATAGCTCCCTGAGAGCATAGAAGAGGAAACATTGTCGTCGGGGATATTTCAGTTAGGACTGTCACTTCAAAATCATCACAGCATTCACTCGTGATAACACGATGATCTGAACCTCGACTTTTCGCACTTATGCCCCAGGAATTCCTCTCTGATGTGACGGACAGCTTCTTCCATAGAAACATAGAAACGATTTTCGCTTTGCCGTTAATCTTAAAATAATAAAAGAGTCCTGCACCCTCAAGTGGATTGATTTGATCACCTGAGAAACACCGGAAACGTGACTTTGTGAATGGAATAAGCTGAAAGTGAAATCGGTCAACAGCAGACGTGGGAAGTCTAAGTATTACGATTTGGAAGAGATAAACACACATGCATGAGCGCTGAGTATAGAACGTCCGTGTTAAGAATGGAGACGACGACTTGACAGGGCGGCTGACTGCTCGAAACCGCAATAGTTACCCTACGATATTCCCCCCTCCCGTTTGTGCACCCTTGTTCCTAGCTTCCACACTTCATCAACGATCAATTGCGCGACGCCACCGGGGCCTTGATCCTCTGATAAGATTATCAAGTCCGCATCGGCCCCTGGTTTGAGGTATCCTTTCCTTTCTCCCACAGCTAGCATGGATGCAGGCGTCGCTGTAACCGTCTTAAGGGCCCTGGCAATAGAAGTCCCAGACCACTGGAGAAGCCGATTGACACACTCGATCAAAGTAATTGAACTAAGTCAGTCAGGATGTCGGAGCTGACCAATTTGAATGTTTGTGGCAATGTACTCACCTCCCCGCAATCTTGTTTGTACCCTTGAGGAGCAGCGTTGGACCGACCTTGACGATTTGACTGTCCACACCTCCGTTGGTCCAAGGATATACACCATCTGGTAAGCCCACTAGGTGCATGGCGTCTGTTACTAGAATGAACCCGTCCGGGTGTGCACTAAAAGCAATCTTTATAGCCGCAGGATGAAGGTGGATGCCGTCAGCGATGATTCCAAAGTACGGCCGTGGAAGTGCTTCAGCACTACCAAGTACGCCAAAGATTCCTGGGTTCCGGTGGTGAAGCGGCCTCATGGCGTTGAAAAGATGTGTAATCATTGTTGCTCCGGCGGCGACGGCGCTCGACGCTTCTTCATATGTTGCTTCGGAATGTCCGATAGAGCAAATAATGCCCCTCGAAGTCAGCTCTGGAATAATATTCATCATGTTACCGTGCTCAGGCGCAACTGTAATCTTCTTGATTGCAGGAGGACATTTGCTCGGATCGCCTAGAACTCCCAGGTTATCTTTGCCATAGCAGGCTTCGATGTCTTGGATAGTCTCGGCTTGTTGGAGTGCGTTTGCATCGTGTATGCCATTTTTCGTCGGGCTGAGGAACGGGCCCTCCACGTGTGCCCCAAGTGATTCCGCTCCATCATTGGCATTCCGGGACGTTGATGGCCTGAGGTAAGGTAAGATCTCGGCATCTATTAGAATACGTATTCCTCTCTTCTCATGACATTTGACCTACTGTTTGATAGAGGATTGGCTTTTGTGTAGTCAAGGTCGGGATGTATGAGGTCACTCCGGTAGTAACCAGCTTTTTGCTAACTTCAGCCAGCGCCTTGGGATACTCCGAAATGTCCTCGGGCAAAGTCGAAAAGTTGAAGCCGAAAGCCCCATTGAGTTGTACATCTATCAACCCGGGAGAAACGATGCGGCCGTCCAGATCTATGACTCTGTCGGGGAGGATGCCAGCACTAAAGAAAGTCGCTTGGCCGGAGATGATAGTGCCTGACTCAGAGCTCACCCATAGATCTTCAGCTACAAGTTCATCTCCACGGGCGAGACGGCAGTTTGTGAAGGCGGTGATACCACCGCGCTGCTTCAGAAGGACCGTGCTTGGCATGACAAGCAGGGTACAAGACAGAGACAAGTCGAGCTTTTTAGTAATTAAGTGATAGGCATTTGGCCCTCTAGACTACTTTCCTTCAACCGCCCTGATATGGTGTGGGCTGTGGCGACATTCTATATTCATTAAGTTCGTAACACCAGACGCCTTTACACAAAGCCCAGACACGCCAAACTGTATCCCACGTGTGTGGCGCTGACCGACCTTGAATCTATCACCAGCAGTGAGTCTCCATCCGCTGAATTCCGCACGACCGAGCACACGATACCATCCACCCCCTTTCCGATTTCATATTGATTTATTCGTCCATCTGCCGAGAGTCCACCTATTAACGGGTTATCCGCTTTCAAAAATCGATCCGTTGTAGCTGAGCAGCGCTATTTTGGGTGGGTGATCGGGTTTTCCGGCCTCCTCCACCCTGGCGGGTGATAGCGAATCAGGGAACGACCCGGCTACATCACTCTAGCAGTTTCCTCTAGATGTCTGGCTACTTTCTTCGGCATCTGAGGGTTCCTTCATCCTTGCGAAGTCGAAGCGCCAGTGCATATTGGCAGTTTACAATCGCTTTATCAGTGCAGTTGAAGAACAGCGCCCCTTTAAGGGATGGAATAGTGATATCAATCTGGGGCTGTTACTAGGTACGCTGCTATCTATCACATCAAGATCCGACCAAGAACACCTTTAACACCGAAACCCGGCTCATGAACAACAGCTCGCAACACGTCGCAGTAGTTGGACCCAGGGGTGACAACGCCCATCACAGCTGGCTCCATTGATTCCGAGTCGGCAGCAATCTGAACAGTTCGGCCACAGACACCAAGGAATCCGAGCAATGCGAACAAGACTGCCTCCTTTGCGCTCGGATCAAGCTTGACGGGAGCATCGTCGAGCGTCATGACTCGGCTCTTTGGAAACCTTGCCTGTAGATGCCTCAGGATATTAGGGTTGTAGGCTCCGCCGCCGCAGATGTAGATCTCGTCTATGTTACCGTCGTCTCCTAAATACGGAAGAACAAAACTTTCGTACGCCCTAGCAATGGATTCGGCAGTGATGCGGGTGATGGTCGCAATGATAGCCTGGTGTGATTTTCCAGCAGATTCCATCTCCTTAACAATTGAAAGTGCTACATCGTCGCTGAAAAGCTCTCGTCCAGTGGTTTTTGGTGGGCTTTGCTGAAAATATGGCTCGTTATCCAGGTAATGACTAACGATGCCGCCATCAATATCCGGTTCACCAAGGGCACCTAGCTCTCCGTCACAATCGTAGTGTTTGGCTCCGTCAGTGAGGATACGCATGGCAGCATCAATGAAAACATTGCCAGGGCCAGTATCGAAAGCGAGGTATGATGACGCAGCCTTTTCTCCTCGGTGATTTCCCGATGCTGGTAAAACAGTCGCGTTGCCTGTCCAAGATGTCAATGCAAGGGATGCCAGACCACCGACTTTCATACCTATGCCACCAATATTTTGGCTAATTCGTGTTATGTGAGGATCAGACAGCAACGCGGCTTCAAAGAAACCTGCCAATGGAGCTCCTTGCCGGCCAGCGGCAAGTTCAGCAACTCGAAAGCCGCTGACAACAGTTCTAACAATATCTCTTTAGCGGATCCGCAACTGACTGGTCATGTTTCAACCCACTTTTGAGTCTTCTGAGCAATTACAGCGGGTTCTGCCATTTGCAACGTAGATCGGTTTTCCCCCAATGGCTGATGCCATAAAGTTTGTCCGTGGCTGGCTATGAGATCGACATTTTCAAGGCAAACACCGGAAAGCGCAATGGCTCGAGAGAATTCTCGCCCCAGAGCAAAATTGAGATCGCATATCTCGGCCATTGAAGTTGCGGCGCCTTCTTGGGTTGGCCGACAAAGATGAAGGACCTGCGAACGAAGTGCAGGGTCTACCGGAACCTCTGCGGATCCAAGAAGTTCAATCCTGACATCATTGGAACCCTCAACGGAGGAGATGCGACAATGCGCAACATCAATGCCTTGTAAGATTGTTAGAGAAGCGTTTCGATTGAACAGTGTCTAGCTGTGGATCTTGAGAGGCTGTCGGGTGATCTGAATCAAGCTAAGTTGCTCAGAAGAAATAAAGAAAACATACCATCGATGCTTGTGCCACAGTTGAGCCCCAAAACATTGAGTGCGACCATTTTGTTACAGACGAGGAGATGTTGTATTATCCGCTATTTTAGGCGGGATTTTAGACCTTGTCAGGCTGGGATGAGGGGTTTAGGAGATTAGGTCAACATTAATTTTGTCGTCAACCGTGACATGAGAGCCAATAGCGTACAAGGTTCAATCATTCCAGCCCATTGGCGACGTAAATAGGCAGACTGGCTTGCGGTGATCGAAATATTATGGCTCATCCATGATTCCAATATCGGCAGCGCAGTTCTGCGTGGTCTTAGGTCCTTCGCATACACGCTAGCGTCGGCTCCCCCGCTAGAAGACAGTCTAGGCGCTGCTTGAGTCAGTCGCTCGGTTTGAGATTGGTGTACTTAAGTTCTTGGCGAGCGGAAAACCCGACGGGTCTCGTTGGGTGTCGTTTAGGTCACAAAGATCGGGACATCTCCTCGCGCTCACTGCAGCCGATACACTCACAGCTAGAAGGCATGTATCAAGTAATTCTCATCCTAAGATTCCATCCTCTTTATTGCTACATCACCAATCGAGTTTCATTAACTTCGACTCTCAGAATGGCTGCTAGGCGGTGATTTAATTACTTACACATTTGGTTAGAATTTCAAAACTAAACGATCTCTATTTCTATCCAAACCAAACGAAAATGAAGAGAACTAATGCAACACATCGGGTCGATATTTCCCCCTTTACTTTGTCTCCAGTGCCTGGCGCAGTGATCCAAATGACGCCTCCAGCTTGGCTCTACCCTCCTCCGGAGAACAACCCAACGATGCTACTAGAATGCAAAGCTTCACGTGGCCGTTGCACCGGGCTAGTACTTCATCGAGGACGTCATCGTCTAAAATGTCGAAAGCTGATGATGATGATGGAACTACCATTCGTACAACACGACGTGCTCTATCCCTGAGCTTTTCGTTTGACATTTGTAAATCGACCATCTATCTCGTTTTTAGAACTATCGCTGAAGCTGAAATACTGTAATTAGAGCGGACTTACGAGGTTCCCAAATGTCTTCCCGCTGCGAATTTGTGAGCCTGTCGATATCATATTGAGGATCTAAGCAGCGAAATTTGGTAAGCTTCATATAAAGCTTATCTGCCGGGGTGCCTCACCATCTTTGTTGCGGTCCCTGCTTTCAGACGAGTGCTTCCAGTGACAACTTCAGGGCCGGTCAAGCACTCTATCAAAACGTCGCAAAGACCTCTGAGTGCACTGGGTTGAACGCAAGCCAATCCCACAGTTGCAGATCCGACAGAGTGGGCATATTTGAGACCGCCTAGAACATAAGGCGTCCTTCCTGACGAGGCAATACCAATTAGGGTATCATCTTTACTAAGTGGCGGAATCAACTTTGCTAGGTCAGAAGCACCCATCTCCCCAGAATCCTCGGCACCTTCGACGGCATTTCGGATGGCGTAGTCGCCCCCGGCGATGAGGCCGATGAACTGCTCCCTAGGGGCCGAGAAAGTGGGAGGGCTAGATCATTAGTTGGTTAGGTTAATACGAGTTGACACATGAACTTACATCTCAGATGCGTCCAGGATCCCGAGTCTAGATGTTGATGTTAGGTATATGATGAAGCAAATGTGAATGGACGATTTCCTACCTCCCACTAGTTCCTGCCCCACTGTATATTACTCGACCGCCTCCTGCAAGTCGAGGCACAATGATGTCGATGGCCGCAGCAACTTGTGGCAGACAAGCTTGAACCGCAACAGCTATGGAAGCGTCTTCTTCGTTGATGATGCCTGGCGTGGCGTTGAGTATTAATAAAATCTCGTCGAAAGTAAGTAGAAAGAAGACCTACGGCACACATCTAACGAGGACATGTCATCGATGTTCGTTGTTTTGGGGTTCTTTTGTTCAGTCTGGAGACTTGCGAGTTCCAAGGGTCCTTCCCTCTGACTATTTGACCGATTGGAGGCCCCGTTTGTTGAGAAACTGTTAGTTTTGATTGATTCGGATAATTTGTAGCCGTTTTCCTTGCTTGCATTCTGATTTTGTAGATGTGAGACGTGGTGATTCTGGGTGGATGACCCGTTAGTTGCTAAGAGAGGCATGGTGCAAGTCCTTTTCACCCCCAGCTGTATGAGTCGACGTCAAGAATCACGCGTATCAGAGTTGAGAAATTGAAGCAATGAAAGAGGTACGAAAATAAGTTGGGATGATTTCGAAGAATCCAGGTGTGTAGGTCGCCATCCTCATGGATGAGCAAATGAACGTTATCGTTGTCGCCTAGGAAGCCAATTTCGGCTATCCGCTCCCCTTCCTGGTAAGCCCTGTTTATCAGGCCCGAGACTCTTTGATCACCCCTTATTCGCTTCGAAGGTAGGATGCCTAGGGCCGATGTCGGGTTATCCGTCGATTGACTTAGCAACGTGGGGCGAAGATCCGCCTCAACCCGAACTCATTAGCGGAAAGAGAAAATCGATGATACCATCGCTGGAGCCTTATCAGGACGAAAGAAAGACACCGACTTAAATTTTTGCCATGGAGCCAGAATCCTAAATATGTTTCCGTAGAAGACGGTGAGCACATCTGTAAAGAGGTTTGTATAACGAATCTAGGTGGTTCAATGTCCTAGACGAGAGAGAAGGCGCCGTGGAAGAGACAACTAGTGGGACGAAATAGGACTAGTGTGAGAAATTTCTGTCCCTAATGATTTGATCTCCCATTCGCATGTTCCGTGGACTGAACCCGATCCCCCTACGGCAACAGGCCCCCGCCCTTTCCCGTCTCTGGCTGTGGCCTCGGCTTCTTTACGCTAATCTCGATTTTGCGGGGGACGGGCTCGAGAGGCTCGTCGAGCTCAGATAAGAGAAATTCCCCAGATATAGCATGCGGAGACGTTGCTGGAAACGGTGTAGTTTCCGTTGGTTATTAAACCCTTCGTCCGCCCCTTTTCGAGCAGACTTTTTAACGATCTACCCGTTCCCTGACTTAGACTTACGTCTCTCAAGAACATTGCCTTCATTGGGGCATTTGCCTTTTCTTCAAGTTACCATGAGTGCGAGACTGCACAAGCTCCGTCTGGCTGTCTGGGGTGAAGCGCCTGACTCCCCGGAAGAGCGCAAGGTCAGTCAAGCTACATCCTTATACCAGACTTGGGCAGTTGGTATTAACGTTATACCCAACAGCTTCTGCGCAAAATCGATTTCTTCATTCTAGTACGCTCCATTCCGGTCCGAAGCGTCTTCAGTCGCAGTTCCTAATCAATGCATCAGACTTATTGTTGTGTTGCCTTTTTCTTCAACTACTTGGGTATGTGATTGCGCTCCCATAGCCCAGAGGAACGAACTTAACCGCAATGCTTAGATCGAGCCGTTCTTGGCAATGCTTACGTGTCTGGAATGAAGGAGGATATCAACCTCTCTGGTAACGAATACAACCTCTTAGTGACATGCCTCGCAGTCGGCTGTAAGTTCTAGGCCGGACCCGTAAACTCAATATCTCAACTTACAAATGATAGATATCATCGGCCAAGTTCCCCATGGTCTAGTCATTCAGAAGGTCCCTCCCCGCATCTGGTTTCCTCTGATGACTCTCTTTTGGGCTCTTTTGACTATGGTCTGCGCCGCTTGCAATTCGTTTTCCCACCTGGCAGCCGTCCGCTTCTTTCAAGGTATTGCGGAAGCGTCTACCTACAGTGGCACGCAGTACATCATTGGCAGTTGGTACAAGGGTCCTGAGGTCGGGAAACGTGTGGGACTTTTCCAAGCCTCCGGGATGGTAGGCACCATGTTCGCCGGTAGGTCGCATACCGTGTGAATATCATGAACAGCAAGTAACATTAGTGGTGTTTCAGGTATCATGATGACAGCCATTTGGAACACTATGGACGGGGTCTCCGGGATCCCCGGTTGGAGATGGGTAAGTGATTTTTCTCAAGGGCGAGGAGTTGGACAAACTGACGATCGTGACTGATCAGTCCTTCATCATCGACGGCATAATCACGATTCCGGTAGCAATTTTTGGGTTCATTTTCTTCCCTGATCTTCCAGAGACTACCAAAGCGTTCTACTTAAAGCCGCATGAGAAGGAGCTTGCTCTAAGCCGACTGCCGCCTAAGAACCCCGAAGGCCACAACATTGACCCGTCCTTGGTCAAGCGAGTTCTCTTCACACCAAACTTGTAAGCTAGAGCTCAATATAATGGGGATGATGGCACTGATTTTTCTTTTAAGCTGGATCTTTACTGTTTTCTGGATGCTCGGAGGCGCATTGGAAGCCTTCTCAACGCAGACTTGTATGGTT